>OY757923.1:65170155-65230155 GCA_963585895.1 Sepioteuthis lessoniana | reverse complement strand
GGACACTCGTTTGGGGAGAAAGGCATCTTGCCCTTCTGCAGAGGTGCAGTCGGTGTATTCTATAACCCAAGCCGACAAGAATTTAAAAAAGTTTCAATTTCCAGTATGGTTGTCGAATAGTTATTTACTAAGGCTCTATAAATGGAATACTGAATGTGACTCGAACTAACTCGTGAAGATTTGCTAGTATAGCTTGTTAACTATTACACCATCTGAGGCACCCAGGGTCGCTAAGATATGTAGCGTAACCAAAATTCATTTTTATGGATAAATAAGATGATTTTCTTTTCGATCGAAAAACGTGATCTACAAAATTTCCCAAGTAAATGCAAAGTAATATATTCTTTTCTTTTGTCTGTATTAAAGTTGGCATTTGTAAAATAAGAAGAAATTTATCTGTTTTTATATCCAATGGCATATCAAATTTCTTCTTTACTGCCCAATGTCATCCTTGTTGAACAGAAGTGTTGCTGGAAGGATAATGAAATCCATGCCTTTTCCAAGAGTATTAGTCTGAAATTAGACGTAATAAAACGACTAGAATTCGAACTCACTAACATCGATACCGCAATCAAGCACATTAGCAACTGCCTCACGGAGTCTTCCACGGTAATATTTGGGAAATGGGAAGTGGTTTGCTTTCTGTGTTTAATGGCATATCAACTTCCCGGGGTTATCTAATACTAAAGTCATCCTTGTAGAAACGATGCCGTATTCCCGTGCGTTATTGAGTCCGCCCAGGTACTCCCACCTCCAAGTGGGAAGATTTCAAAAGCAAACAGTCGAAATGCTATGGAAAAGTGATCAAAATGAAAAAACAGATCATCAACAATATCTGTGACAATACCCCTTTGTCCCACGTACTTATCAACTTCTTGTAATGATTCTGTCTTGGCCGGTGATTCATCTAGTGGTTCCGATAGAGGTATCACACATTTCTTTATGGCTAAAAGAAATACAACCGAGGGTTGCGGGAGAAAAAAGAATAAAGAACAAACGAACAATGTGGCAAGCGCAAGAAGGGTGGTTCCGTGACACTGAATTCCCTGTGCATCTGTAGACTAACGCTGACGCGCATCCTTCGCGAAATTTCCACAAAGCCACGAAGAATAATGACTCATCTTGACTGGTCTTCCCTCACTGCTCTTGGACTCTATCTCATGCCGACTGGTCTCTTCTGCTGTCCGGTGTCGACTGCCCCTCTGCGTCTCCCTTCGCCAACTGCCTTCTCTCAGTTCCTTTTTCCAACTACTGACTGGCGTTCCCTTGCCTACTTCCAGTCGCGTCGAGATCTCAAGCTCAGGCCTTTGTTTGATTCCGCGCCAAAACAAACAAAAAGATCGTCTGCTTAGCGCACCCGCTTCATAGTGTCACATATTAACGTAGTTTATCTTTTAAAATTGACTGTTGAAAATTATTCAATTGTACCTAGAATTTTGCGATTTGTGAAGTTTACAACTTTAAGAGCTTAGCTTCCTTTTTGCCAAATACTTAAAATTCAGATGAAAGCTGAAATCAAAATAGAAAATGCCCAAAGGATTCTACAAAAGTGAACCAGATTTCAGATTTATCTCAATTGTGCTCCGTCTTTAATGTGGATTGCGTTAATTTCTTCTTAATTTCAAAAGAATTTGAAATAAACTTTTTGTTGTTTCATTTTTACTTCTCAATGATCTGATTTCTCTTAAAACCAACAGGCAGAGTATAAGCCGTTTCAATTATTAACATTTTGCCTTTAAATTCAGAGATTTTAGAAAACAAAAGTGAAAGTGAAAGTGAAAATGAAAGTTTGATACTGTTTCTTCAATTATCCACTAGTCTTTAAAATCACTGGATACTCTAAAAGAATACTGACTATATATATATATATATATATATATATATATATATATATATATATGCATGTATGTATATATAAGTTAAAATGACTTAACCTACAAAAGGAAATAATCTATCTATACATACATACATACATACATAAATATATGTATGCTTGTATATATACATTTGTTAAAATGACATGACCTGCAGAAGGAAATATTACATCTATCTATCTATTTTTTAAATGACATGACCTACAAAAGCAAATAACATTAATAACTAAAAAAAAGTCTGTTGAAATAGAAACATTTAAAAATAAATTTGTGTATTTTTGAAGGGGTGGTTTATGATATTTCGAGGAAACCTTTCCTCTTTGATTGGTGATGATAATATATATATATATATATATATATATATATATATATATATATATATATATATATATATAATTTTGGTGAACTGAATTAATTTTAAGGGCTTTTGCGAATTAATTAATATTTGAATCTAATTTCAAAGTAAAACGTCATTGCCAGAATTTTTTTAATAATAAATGGACATAATATTGGATGCTTAAATTTTTCTAAGGACGTTCATTTATAAATAAAAAGTCTCCGAAGATGGAGTTTTACTTTAAAATTAATTAGAATTAATAAGTATTATTTCGCAATGAAATAGCCCTATAAATTAATACAATTCAATAAAATAAAATATTTTGCGCAATGCTTCTATTTCCTAAGGAACTGGCAATAGAAAACACCATTAACTGAAAAAGAAAATCAATACTAATGGGCCTTTTCAAGTCCCGGAACTTTGTCCCCATCATCTACAATACAAACCTCTGCGTCTAGATGATTTTATTTACCGGAGTATTCATGTGTTTCTACTCGTTGGATTTTTCAACTCAGGCTTGTACTGCTAAAACCCTTTGTACCCCATGTGTAGATATTTTTTTACTAAAATATGCTCCTCTCACACGCATTATACACTCTTCCGAACACAACTCATGGTTCGCCTATATCAGCCACCAATATTCTAATGACGTATTTCCATTCAAAACTGTATCTCTCTGTTTTGAATAACCTCCAAAGAAATAATTTTGTATGATTAGAATGAGTTTTGCTTATCAGCCAATTTTAAATTATGGCTGCGACGGTTTCTTTGGGGAGGCCGTAGGTGAGAAGTTTTTGCTCCATCTTCCCTCTGTATATGGATTCAGATGCCTCGGAGAAGTCCACGAATAATTGTGTTGCCTGGAGTTTTTTTTTTTTTTTTTTTTGCACGAACATCTTCTAGTTTTCAACGAATACTCAATATTTGTGAAGCCACGAAAAGATTTTTCCGAAAGCCAAGTATTTTCTCAATTTTGCGGTTGAATTGGTAGAACAATGCAGATATTGGCCGCTATAAATTTAATGGGGTATACTGCTGTAGTTCTTGGCTATTCCAAGGTCATCTTTCTTGGTGAAAGGGAGGATGCATTCTTTTGTCCATCTGTCTATTGTGTTCTGGCTATTTACGCTGTTATATTATGTCGTCGATTTCCCCTGTCTTCCATAGTTCTGGGGGTATTTCATCAAATGCTGCTGCTTTTCTATTTTTGATCTTTCTTAATACTGAGTCGAGTTCTTCATGTGAAAAATATCCTACTTTGATATTTAGTTGATTACAAATATTTTTTGTGATTGGTTCGTTTTACTTAAAAGAGGATCTTCAGTTCTACCAAGACAGGGTTCACATCAAGCATTACCTCACACCATCGGACATTGAAAAATGCCTCAGTAATAAAGTATTATATTAATGGTAATTTACTAAGCTTTTTGCTTAGATGTGGCACAAGGCCATATGAAAGGGGCACCCAATGAGATTCGAACTCACTCGTGTAGGTTTGCTAGTCGAGCTTGCTAACCATTATACCATCAAAGGCGCCTCTAAAGTATTATATTAATGGAGTGCATCTATCTTGAGATACACTGTACTCTTTTGAAATCTATGCATCCAGCATTTCTTCCTCCTGCTATGGGTAAGTAGAAGGGCAGACTAGGCTTTTTAAATTTGGTAAGCCAACCGGTCTTGGAGAAGGAAAACTCTGAATTAAAACGTATTAAACTCTACTCAAAAAGGACCTCGTGCCACCTCCTGCTACAGGCGAGGGGGTTGGCTAAATATATTTATATATGAGCATTAAATTACAAATATTAAGCACAAGAGAAGTAAGTATGTTCAGTATATTTTTTAAAAAACTTACTATTTCTAGAATAACATGAACCATAGATATAATATAGCAATGCTGATTCTACGCACATCAAACTGTCAAAGAATCTGTAATGTCTCAATATGCCTTCATACATGTGTACGTAAAGAACGCCGTATTATACTGTTTGGGGATCTGGTTTAATAACCTGCTTTTGTACAGATCCGGATCGATCAGATCACATTGATCTTAATCTTCTCCTTGTTCTCAAGATATTCTCAGCCTTTTCTACATTGATACGAAAAAGACATTAGCAAAGTTAATAAACGAAAAATATCCTTTATGCATTCATATGGATAATATAATATTTGAGGTTAAAATATTATCAGTTAAGCTTCAGTTACGAATTCCTACCGATGACTTTCTGTTGGTTTGAAGAAAACTGTTCGAAACTTCTAATGTAAAGAAGTGATCACGTGATTATACAGAGTACGTCGAAAAATATTATGAAAGTAAAATTATATAGAGAAATTGATTCTATTTTTATAACAAATTCGACCGACATCAATCACGATACTCTCTTTCACTTGTTTTAAATGTTTCCAAAATAAGTAACAGGGTTAAAAGTAAATAATGTTTAAAAATATGATAAAAACAAAGAAATTTTTTTTACTAAAATCCCTCGAATATAGTTACTTACTAATCTTTGCTAATATGTGGCACTAGGCTAGAAGTATGGAGTACCATGTGAGAATGAACCTCAGTAACTGTTGTGTTCTTGTTAGTGAACATAAGTAGTAGTAACAATAAGACAAACCACGATATGTGAGGAAATAGTTATATTTACAGGAAAGAGTATTTAAAAGAGACTGTTTGTAGTAAAAACATAGGATTAGTGATAGAGTAAGGATATACTTCAACAATAGGAAACGCTCTTTAGACTCGTAGACTGATCTAGACTGATCTCAGATAGGACTGATCTATGCTACTGCCATATATGGCAGATGGAACAGCTCATTATGTCGGGAAGGTAGGTGATACCCAACACTAACAATAGTTGTCTAATCTATTTTCCTAACCATTACTCCACTGCACACTATGTATATATGTAGCATATCCAGATATGGATATGGGAAATGGACATATAATATTCACACACATATATATATATATATATATAGAACATAGGAATCCCGAAATTCGAAAAACACGTAACGATTTCTCAGTTCAGGTACGAAACTTTTTATTACCTTTGAGTTTAAAGGTTCTTCGACATAAAGGGAGAGATACTTATTCTTTCTATTCTGGATTTTTTATCTGTACCCCTATCTCGTGCGGCACCCATAGCGCGCAAAATCGTCTGGCCTCTGCGAGCCTCGAAAGTCGACCCTTCTCGTCCGGAGTCTAGTCTCAACTCTACTAACTGACTTTTTCAAAATCCCCAAAATCCTCCGCGCGTGCGCTTCCGGTGCATGACGTCATTCACATCCACTGATCAACCTTTCTATCGGATTTTTATTTTGACATCTATGAACGACACATCTTCCCCGCGCGAACGTTAACACCTGCACTCAAGTTTGCACCTAAGTAACCCATGTACTGAGCCGAAAGGTTCTCAGCCTAACTAAACCCAAAGGCATAAAACGAAATCCTGTGGCCATTATATCATATATATACTGGATGTCTCTATGTAAATGGGACCCATGTGACAGCTAATAACTGTACTTATTATTATGTGTTCTTTTTTGTTTTATATTTGAAAATAGTATACTATAAAAACTATTAATCCTTAATCATAATGCCTTAGATTCATCATCATCATCATGTCGCGCCGCCAGCGCGGATATCCCTGACCCTCTCTCGCCATTTCTCCCTATCATTCATCGCCTCCGGCAGGTCTTCAGGGTTACTGTGTCCTCACATAGTTGCTGTATGTAAGTTCGTGCTGGTCGTCCTACTTTTGCACATCCATAAGTGGGGGTACAAGGAGTACATAGCTTATGAGCTCGTCCTTGCTTCTCCAGCAGTGTCCCGCGTGTCTGGTTCGTCTAAATTGTATAGTCTCGTGGGGTGTTGTCGCCAGGACTTGTTTAATACTGCTCTCAACATTCTTGTGCAATTTCCGTCTAGTTTCCTCTCCAGCCGCTTCGTTAGCGTCCATGTGGTGCATCCATATAGTAGTATCGACACAACCGCTGCCTGGAAGAAACTGCGTTTCATTTTATCCGTTAGGTCCGACTTCCATATGATCGAGAGCCTATCGATAGCTGTCCATGCCTTCGTCAGTCGTGTGTCTATGTCTTTTTCGGTTGAAGAGACGCTACTTCCTAGGTAGGAGAATTTGTCTACTAGTTTCAGAGAGGCTCCGTCTAGTGTGGCAATAAGAGAGGAAAAATATTTTGCATCACTACTTATTTGCAGACAAAATCATTCAAAACTGTCTCAAAATAGATGCAACCCATTTATATAATAATGCTTTATTACTGAAACAAGAAACTCAAAAAAATACTGCATATCTTGGAAGCAGAAATAATAACAATTATAAAACAAACATTAATTTGAAGTGCCCGTGGTTTAATGGTTATCGTCGTACGAAATGGACCGGGTGACATGAGTTCAAATCCTCAACGAGTTTGATTGCATTTCACATAGCACTAATACCCTTGGGAAAGGTATGAATCCAATTATTCTCCCTCCAGCTATGGGCAAATTGTAAGGCAGACTATGTTCTTCAGCCTTGGTGAGACAACTAGTCAAGGAGAAGGAAAACTATGAATTCAAACCCGTTAAACTTCGCTTAAAAATTGACCTTGTGTCGTATCCTGCCCGAGCGGAGGGGTTTGGTAAATATGGATGTGTTTTGCTCAAAGGATGCATTTTTACTGGACGTGTTCCAAATGACAGCCATTGCAGTTGTCTCAATAATTAATCAATATCATATTAAAGGGTTGCATCAATTTTGAGACACCCTGTACATAGGTATTCATGCTATGTCTATATAAATCTGGTAAAACAGGGTATTCTAAAACAGAGTATATTTTTGACTCGTTTCTTTTTGCTTTTAAATCCAATTGTTTCTTTTACCTGGAAGGCTATTTCTTCGGCTGAGAAAAAGAATTGAAGGGATTCTGAATTGGGAAACATTTAACAATAATTAAACGCGCAGGTGTCTTCGTAATCAACATTACATCGTGGAACAAGGAAACTGCCAAAGACATTTACTTTAATTCATTAACAACTATCACACAAAGGCTTAGCTTTCTATGCTTTTCCACAAAGACAGTATATATATATATATATATATATATATATATATATACAAAAACTGTGAAGAAAAATGTTAGTATGAAATGAACAAAAATGCAAAAACACAAGATCCCCAGTGGACTATTTCTTTTATTAAGTAATGTGCCAACGTTAAACGTTTCGTTTTCTTGTTAATTCTTTAATAAATTTTCGATCACTAATTACATCACACAAATTTAAAATGGAATGCTACTAACGGAAATAGAATGTTTAAAACTTTCCCATGTTTTTCATTTCTTTGAATAACTCATAGGCTCTGATAAGGGTCTAAAAAAAGGAACGTTTAACGTTGACATATAATTCAATAAATAAAACCATCCTCTGAAGACCTTGTTTTTTTGCATATATAAATATATATATATATATATATATATATATATACCTGTGTGTGTGTGGGTGCGTAATTTTTAGAGAGAGAGAGGGAGAGAGAGGGAGGGAGAGAGAGAGAGAGAGAGAGAGTGTGTGTGTGTGTGTGTGTGTGAGAGAGAGAAAGAGAAAGATTAATTAAAGTGATAAGACAAATAAGAATATTTCTTTTGTGCATTTTCATGTTTTGGTGGATCTCAAATAGTTTCGACTTATGGTAATCCTCAGGTGAAAAGTTTTTGGAAAGAAAAATTGCTTTAGATTTTATTAAATAGCCTTTAAAAGAAACGAAGAAAAATGTACTGGTGACGCAGCATATCAATTCGTTCAATAAGAGTTGCTTTCTGGTATACTAGTGTCTTCAACTGATCTTAATACGATCTCTATTATCTTGGATACATGGCACTGAGCTTTTCCTTTGCTAGACACATGTCGCTAGTGTGTTTCAAATAAGCCATGGATGCTTCTTTATGTGTCCTCCCGAATCTGTCCATTTTATTCAAAGGAGATGTTTTGAGGGTAATTTCGTTTGATGTTAATGCCAGGGTCTGCGTTTAGTGATGTTATATTCATTTATCTTTGCATGTTTCTATCATCCGAGTACAAATGGTCGGGAGGTTGGTTGGTTTTATGGAATCAATATCTGTACGTTATTTAATACAAAATCATGTTTATATATATGTGAAATATATATGATTCGTAAACAAATGTTCGGTAGGTAACATTTTTAAACGAGCTCGATCTCATTTCTTGCCATCCGATAAAATAGCTACAGTACTGCTATGTAACTCAAAAAAACTTATCTTACGACCATACGTGAATTCGAACATTTCATACATATATATTCTTTTATTTGCACACAGTTAAATAGTTTAAAGTATTGCTAATAAAACTAATAATTCTGTTCGACATTACTTATTCGTTTGCAAACATTTAAATGGTTCTGCTATATAAGACTAATAGATCAATTCAACATCACTCACTTGATTTCACACAGTCAAATATTCAAACAGTTTTATTTGATCCATAGATGGGACCTTATCAGGTATTGTCACTCTTGGTCAGAGGGGACATTGGAGTAACAACAATGAAGGTGTTGTTAACATTCCTTGTTTTCACACAGTCAAATATTCAAACAGTTTTATTTGATCCAAAGATGGGACCTTATCAGGTATTGTCACTCTTGGTCAGAGGGGACATTGGAGTAACAACAATGAAGGTGTTGTTAACATTCCTTGTTTTCACACAGTCAAATATTCAAACAGTTTTATTTGATCCATAGATGGGACCTTATCAGGTATTGTCACTCTTGGTCAGAGGGGACATTGGAGTAACAACAATGAAGGTGTTGTTAACATTCCTTGTTTTCACACAGTCAAATATTCAAACAGTTTTATTTGATCCATAGATGGGACCTTATCAGGTATTGTCACTCTTGGTCAGAGTGGACCTGGGAGTAACGACAATGAAGGTGTTGTCAACATTCCTTGTTTTCACACAGTCAAATATTCAAACAGTTTTATTTGATCTATAGAGGGGACCTTATCAGGTACTGCCGCTCTTGGTCAGAGTGGACCTGGGAGTAACAACAATGAAGGTGTTGTCAACATTCCTTGTTTTCACACAGTCAAATATTCAAACAGTTTTATTTGATCCATAGATGGGACTTTATCAGGTATTGCCACGCTTGGTCAGAGTGGACCTGAGAGTAACAACAATGAAGGTGTTGTCAACATTCCTTGTTTTCACACAGTCAAATATTCAAACAGTTTTATTTGATCCATAGATGGGACCTTATCAGGTACTGCCGCTCTTGGTCAGAGTGGACCTGGGAGTAACGACAATGAAGGTGTTGTCAACATTCCTTGAAGCTACAGATGCGTTTTATTGCTATACCCAGGACAGCGTACGACTAATAAGGAGATATTCATAAATAGTTTTAGTTCATTATTTCCTATAGTCACACAGTTTTTTCAGAGGGTCACTAGAAATAAAGAAACGGGTCCTATAAAAAATCTACCCACAAAAATGCTGTTTTCTATCAGTGATTTTCATTTTTGTATCAAGAAAACTGCAGTAAGCCACGTTGGTCAACATAAAGCTATGCGTGTAAGAGTGAACGTGTCTTTATACGCCTTTCGATTTTCCCAAGGGATTTTCGTAATTTCTAACCTATCTAATTTGATTCACGATTATTTCATTGTGGAGACACGAATTAATGAAGGCAAAGGAGGTCGTAACATTTTGAATAAAATGGACAGATTCGGGAGGACACATTGGTCCTGTCATTCAGGGTGCCTGCCGCTCAGGGTCCTGCCATTCAGGGTGCCTTAAGCCATAAACTCAGTTCCTCTAAGCAGGTATTACCAGAGGGACGATCCCTTGGGACCAGGCGATTTACCTAAACACCCATGCAGTTTGAACACATGGTGAGTCCTTGATGCGTTGGTTAAGGAGTAAGGTAGGTTTTAAACTATGTATGAGATGATTCTCGTCTATTCGGTACGTAAACACTTCTAATAAAGTAGACGTTCTTTTGGATTTTTTTTTTTTTTGGCCTCAAATATGAAATCATCGAAAAGTTTATTTAGGATGATAGGATCGATAAATATCGTGATCGGATATCTGCGTGTTATCATTAAAATGATTTCAAGAAGAAAACCGAGAAACGGAAAAATTCTCTGCTCGATGTGTCAGTGGTGTTGTTTATTCTGAAAGGTTATGTACTTACCGAATAGAGAATAATGGTAATAGAAGAGTATTTCTCATTTTCTAAATTCAAAGAGTGGAGCCTCACTATCTGGTGTAGTTTTATATCATACCCAGGACCCTCAATAAGTTGAGTCTTAGTGATGCAGTTGGCATATTCTACAGTCTTATCTAGGCATTTCATAATAGCAATTAAATGAATTTTGCTATAATTATTGTTGAATAGATAAAAGACTTCACTTGATACTGAGTGGATCATTAATTAGCTTACGATAACAATAGAACTAGACTATACATTGAGGGTAGGAAAACTGAGATGTGTCAATATTTCAGGAGGTGATGACTTTCTCACTTTAGGAATCAGCCTTTAGAACACGAGCTTTATTTACAACAGAACAGCGACTCGTGGTAAATATTGAACTATGGTTACATAACACTGTGAGCATTTCTAAGACATAAAATGAATATTTTAGAATAAATGAATTACAGATATATAAAAAAAAAACCTAGAATATTTTCGGTTTAAAATTCTTTATAAAGGTGCAATTAATTCAGAAAACAATAACAAGGTTTGTTTTCTTTGGGTTGGGTTTTACGGCATACCTACCATTGTAGGTTACTTAATACCGAATCCTGTTTATACATATTATACATGAGAGTTGCCTCAAATCGTCTTCAGACTGTGGCGCAATATGCATCAAGTTCGATTTGG
The DNA here is from genome assembly GCA_963585895.1 of Sepioteuthis lessoniana. Lineage (NCBI taxonomy): Eukaryota > Metazoa > Mollusca > Cephalopoda > Myopsida > Loliginidae > Sepioteuthis > Sepioteuthis lessoniana. The sequence goes on along the minus strand of OY757923.1, from coordinate 65,219,050 downwards.
TCGAAAGCAAAAAGTTTTCAGCATGAAGGAAATACACGCGGAACCACCTTTCCCGTGTGATTACGTAAGAAACGGTTACTGTAAACGCGTAATAACATCATCCGTCGAAAGTGAACACGTTTATTTTGTTTGTTTTTTAAATCACAAACTGCACTCTAAAAATGAAGATTAACGTCCAATGTAGTTTCTGCTCTTAATTAATCTGGCGTATATATATATAATTCTCTTAATACCCTGTCCAGTGGCAAAAGCTGCTTGGTAGTGCTTGGAGTGGCAGTACCGCGTTGAGCTAACGAAACGGTGTTATCACCCATGGTTGGCGACTGATGAGGACATGGTATCCAACGTGCTTTCACACGTTCTATGATAAAAAAAATTAGATATACGTATTATTTGGAAACAAATTTTGTAGATAACTTTCTCAAATGAGCCCGAGCTCTTTTTAGCACGCAGTTAAAAGGTTTCAAAAATTGTAATATAGCAGTCCCAATTTAACATCATTCATTTGTTTGCATACAGAGTTCATTCTATTTGACCCATAGATAGGACCCTAGAAAGAATAGTTAGGTGATGGAGATAGACCTCTTACATTTTAAAAAGTCACCAGTGTGATACAGGGGACCTTAAGCAACCCGTATTCGTAGTGACATCTAGCAAATGTCATATTATATTGTATTCAATCAAATAATTCTTTGGTAGAACCATATTCATGAGCTGAACGTGTAGAAGTTTGTACAATAGTTTGTCCCATAATCTCATTATTTTCTGGAGTTTGAGTGCTTCAAAATCTTCTAGGTGACTTTTTTTTATCAATGTACCAGAAATTTAGAAATTTTCAACCCATAGTAATACTTACGGACATCATTCCGACCTAATTTGAAATTAACTCTCTATATAACAATTACAAATTCACCAGTCTTTAAAAGATTTTCAAAAGCAAATGTGCGGTGTCCAAGCAATGATTGTAACTGACTGTCTTAGAAAATAATGAAAAAACATTAGCTAACTGTAGCTACGATTACCATTTGTCTAACTTGCAGCAAATAGGTGAAAGTTTAACATTTGGAAGGTATTTTTACAGCCCCGCTGTACAAATGCCATCTGCAGGTGCCACCCATTACTCGAGATTAGCATAACGTAACTTTTCGGAGTATATTAGATCAGAATGTACGTGTGTATCCGTGCTCTCACATGTGTGTGTATGTATGTGTTTGTTATAATATACAGGGTGGGATTGAAATTCCTAGCTCGGTTTAAACTGTCTCCTGTTTGGTGCTAGTGAATTTAGGCAAGTTGTAATGGTATCTCCATTTAGGTAGTATCTATCTTCTTTTATAAATACGATCAGTTAACATAGCTTGGACCAGTGCACACCGTCCGTTTGCTGGTTAAACTTTTTAAAAACTGACGAATTTCTATTTGCAAATCAGTAATCTAACATGCTCCTTTTTTATGCGTTGAAATGCTGCTGTTCCGCGTAGAAAATATATCCCGATGTAAGTCGGACATTTCAGAACAACAGATTCATCGATTAAAAGAAAGCCCACAGAAATATCTTGAAGATCTTTATTAAAATAACAGTGATGTTTTTTTCAATATCAGTTACCTTGATCTTTTTTAAAAACAGCTGACCCTGCCATAATCATATCTATCATAATCGTATCTGAAAAAGGATATCAAGCAATTAGCTCGATAGAACTATAGTTTACTCTTGACTAAGTGTATTTACACCTCTCAGGTGACAGTTTGAAATGTGGAAGGTACATCTGCAACTCCCTGCGACACCACAACAAAAAATTTAACACAATTCAGCAAAAACGAAACATTTTATAATGAATTTTATCAGTGTAATATACCAAAAATTTGTTTTGCTTTGACACTGAATCTCATATTTTAATCATGTGAATTCTTGAAATAACCTAAATAACTATTAAAATTGCCAATCAAAATTCTTAACTCCTTATTAAAGAGAAACGTCATTATAATCATGAATCGCTATCCAAAGTTTTCACGGGTTCTAGTTTTATTTAAAAGTTAAATGAGCAAAATTGACAAGAACTGAAAAATAATTTTCTTTTGAACAGCCACAGAAAAAAAAACACAAAACATGTAGAAATCAACATCAGTAATTGACAAGACTTTCTTTGCTTGGATTCCATGAACTAAATTGTGGTTTGATATAAAGCTATTCGGCGAACAGTTTTAATAAAAGAAAATGTTGTTCCTCATGGGATAAGTGATGAAATTTATCGAGAAGATTTCTCAAACAATTAAAACAAGTCAACGGAAAGATATGTTACTACAAGTCAAAACTAATCATAGAGAAGTTAATTTTAAGAATAGCATTTCGGCAAACGTACTGAACTGCGGCATGGTAGTAAGCGAGTTCGAACTCCAGTCGTGTAATTACGTTCACTTTGGGAAAGGTCTGAAACCAGTTATGAGTTTCAAAATGCTACTACTGTTCTACTCCAATGAGGCGTTGGCATCAAACCCAGGTAAATAGAAATTTCATTAGAAATAAAGAAATCAAATGGAGTTAAAAACTGCAAAAAGATAAAAATTTACAAATGTTTCATCCCACTCAAAATACGTATCATAATTTAATTTACGTGGTGCATTCAATAAGTTTCCAGACTTTTTTTTGTACAGGCATTTAAAATTGTTGTACACACTTTAAAATTCTGTATGTTATTGCTATACATCTGATGAGATGACTAACCAATTTTTATGATTTCACGTTCAAATGAACAGGTACAGCAGGAATTGGAATACACACTACTAAAGCCTTATTGTCACAGCTGGTGAATTTCAAAAATGCAATCTGGACAAAAGGACACTTTAGAAGAACGATATGCAATAAAATTCTGTTTTAAACTTGGAAAAATACCTCAGAAACGTATGGAATGCTTCAGACTGCTTTTCGACCAACTTGCATGAATCGAGCATCAGTTTTTGAGAGGCATAAGAAATTCAAGAAAAGCAGGGAGTCTGTGAGGGATGATGAGAGGTGTGTGAGGAGTAAGGAAGTAAATACATCAGAGTTGATTGGCCAAAGGGTTAGGGTTAGTGTTACTCTATAAAGGTTTTAAGGGAGTTCAGGAAGAGATTCCGTCGGAAGAGGCCAGCACTCTTCAAATCGGGTCCTGTGGCATTTCCACAAGGGCAATAACACCAGTCAACAACTCCTTCCTTGTTACAGAATATTTGACCAAAGTAGGCATCAAGGAAGTTCTTCAGCCTCCCTATAGTCCAGACATTGCTCCCTGTGACTTTTAGTCATTCGCTAAGCTCAGAGGCTGTCGTTATGAGACGATTGAAGACATGAAAGCGGCTATGTCGAAGGTCATTAACACGCTCACACAAGAGGACTTCCATGGCGCCTTCCGGAAGTTGTTGGAACGGTACACCAAGTGCATTGCAGTCGGGGGAGATTACTTCGAAGGGGACTAGAGTTTCATATGTGTACTATCAATAAAAGTGCCCATATGAAAAAAGACTAGAAACTTATCTAATGATCCCCGTAATATAATTAATAAAACACATCAGTAGATTTTTAAGTTAATGTAGTAAAATGATTACATAACTATATTTCTAAGTCATGGCAAATTATCATGTTTAAAAACATGAGATGCTAAGCATGAAAAAATTGCCTCTGGTTTGTCAGAGCGAAGTATCCAAGAAAAAAATAAAATATTTTAATCGATAAACTCCTTTTGTGTCGCTTAAATAATTTTTTTTTTTTACAAAACTCTGCCTAATTAAGGAAAATATCAATTTTTCAATATGAAAATATAGATGATTACTAATATGAATTCTTAACTGACAGCAAAGATTATAAAAGAGAATAAGGAAATCAGCAAAAGAGATTTATTGATATTTGCCTTGGTCTCTTATTGTCGAGAATTCAATTCTAAATCTTTTCATCGACGTAGAAAAGTACTATAGATAATTAAACTATGACAGGGAACTTTTTCTTCTGAACAGAAAAATAAAAGTAAAATGGTAACTATGACAACGCTCAGTTTTAATGCATCCCAATTTTACAAACAAAAATCTCTACAATAAGAAATACAACCGACAAAAAAGGGTGAATCAAAGGCTTTGCAAAATTCAGATAATGTGAAATACAATTCGGCATCTCTGGTTGAGTTTGCCACATGTTTAACGGTGACAAAACAACAGATTGTTAGTAGTTGAGCTCAACTTATTTGCTTCTGTGTTTTGGAGCACGACATCAAAAACCATTGTTTTAAGTAAACGTGATTTTTCCCGATCGTCAATGTCCTTTGAACCTTAGATTTCTGATCATTGGATTTCTTAACTGCGCTTTCACCTTTTACTCAACATATGCTTTTGGTTGCTTCCATTGCATTATGGCCCAATTTGAACACATACAGCCTAATTTTGTGGATTAGACAATGCTCCGCTTTTATATCAGCAGCTTTCAATTCACACTCGTATGGGCACTTTTATTGATAGTACACATATGAAACTCTAGTCCCCTTCGAAGTAATCTCCCCCGACTGCAATGCACTTGGTGTACCGTTCCAACAACTTCCGGAAGGCGCCATGGAAGTCCTCTTGTGTGAGCGTGTTAATGACCTTCGACATAGCCGCTTTCATGTCTTCAATCGTCTCATAACGACAGCCTCTGAGCTTAGGGAATGACTAAAAGTCACAGGGAGCAATGTCTGGACTATAGGGAGGCTGAAGAACTGCCTTGATGCCTACTTTGGTCAAATATTCTGTAACAAGGAAGGAGTTGTTGACTGGTGTTATTGCCCTTGTGGAAATTCCACAGGACCCCATTTGAAGAGTGCTGGCCTCTTCCGACGGAATCTCTTCCTGAACTCCCTTAAAACCTTTATAGAGTAACACTAACCCTAACCCTTTGGCCAATCAACTCTGATGTATTTACTTCCTTACTCCTCACACACCTCTCATCATCCCTCACAGACTCCCTGCTTTTCTTGAATTTCTTATGCCTCTCAAAAACTGATGCTCGATTCATGCAAGTTGGTCGAAAAGCAGTCTGAAGCAAAATGTCAGCGCATCATTACCACGATACTACCTTCCATAGTGGGCAGCTTCCACAACTTCTTCTATCATGTGATATAAGGGACGCAATCTAGAAAGTGGCAAATCATGCAAAATATTTGATTCACGCTTGTATTATAAAGTCTTCCTTTTATAATATTGTCCAGTCAGCTGGGGCTGTAGAATACACCGACTGTATATTTGCATAGGGGTAAGATCCCTCCAACGAGTGTCCTGTATATGACACAAAATAATCTGATGGTGATGTTCCAGGAATGTTCAAGCTTTAGGGAATGCGGAGTACTTTTTCATTGCAAGCGCTCCCAGTTCCACTCTGACCGGGAAAGTCATCACCTGATAGGGACCTATCTAAACTGCGTACTTATCCGAAGCCGAATTGCTTGGAAGAGAACTGTTTTTGTCTTTGTAACTGAACTTACACTGAACTGAATTTTTTTAAGTAAATCTGTTTGTCTAATCTGAAAAGCTTGAAATAGAAATGTTTTAAACAATAAAACTGTGTACTAATGCTAAACTGAATTGTTTCAAATAGAATTGTTTATTTATATAAAAATAAATTTGGCCTTAAATAAACTAAAAAGTTTGATGCACTATAAATCTCAAACAAACCAACCAATCCTTTCATAATATTATTGTTCAGGACATTGATAATGTGTAAGATATTTATGACTCAACCATATCTATTGATGCTAAATTAACTTGGCAGTTATATCAACCTTTGATATGTTAAGCATTCAAGTTCTTGATTTTATTGCGTCTAATCTTTTTATTATGTCTTTTATAAATCCAATTTTCTATAATAACAAATAGAATTATGTTTGCCATAAATATGTTCCGATTCTAATATTCAATTCAATAATGACGCAATTTGTTTACTCATAATCATATTATCTTATCTGACAAAAGCAACGTCCAGAATTATTATCACTTATCAAATAATGATGTATTCAAGAGATCTGATGACTTCCCTTTGTAGTAGAACAGCAAGCTGTCGGTCAAAAAGTTCTTTTTCATTCAGGTTCGTTACAAATTTCTTGCCGAAAGAAAACTGTTAATCTTCACGATTAAACTTATAAGAAAATGTTACATACAACTAAGCTTTATTAACATGCTGTATAGTCACCATCATATGATAAATATGCATATATACACATATACATGCAGAATACATATTGACGCAATAAATAAAGACGAGCGAAGACGTCTTTTTTTAAAAAAATATACCTCTCACTTTATTGAAAGCGTTCGAAAAGGGTTACTCAAGGTTTTATTGTGAGAGGGAGTTGGAGACCGAACAGGACTGCAACACATTTACCCCCACTCTTATGGCCATCAGCGTTGTGTCTTTCTCGTTCTCCAGGGCTGCTGCTGGGGCCTGGGGGCCAGCCTCTCTGGGTACTGGCTTCCTCTACCGCATCTTGTCTCTAACCCATCTTATCTCTAATTCATCTTATTTCTATCTCACTGACTTCCTCTCCTCACCGAGTTATATAATAGTTCAATCGCCCACTCAGTCTTTGGAATGACATGTTTTATCTTCATCAAGCGGCACTCTCTTCCGGTGCATCAGTCTGTGAGTGTATCGCGGGATTTTACCTTGTCCCATATTGTCAGCCAAGCGATTTCTTCCGATAACTGCCATCGGAATGTGTCACTTCCTTCCGGTGCATCACTTTGGAATGGCATGTTTGGCCGGGTCAAAGGTCAATATACAACAACTAGACATGAAAAAAGTTTAATCTCGCAGACTATTTTCAGTGGGTTCGATTTTTACTAGATGTTCAAATGTACCTGGAATGTACCTGGAATGAACAGACCATAACACTTGTTTATAAAAATATAACTATAACAAGACATTGGTTAGAGTGTTCGCCAATGGCCCGGGAGACCTGGGTTCAATCCCTGGTCGAGTCATACTGAAAACTCAAAAAAAGGTACTTAATGTCTCTTTGCTTAACACTCAGCACTATAAGGTACGGATAAAGTGTAAAATTGAGTAATCCAGGGAAAGGATTAGAACCCTCCCTACACTTTGGTTAGTAGCTATCAACAAGGACGCTTCGGGTCACCCTCGACTACAGTCGCCGACTTTACTTTACTTTTTATAAAAATATAGACTCTTTTATCCGAAACGTCATAATGATTGCGTGTATGGGAGTGAGAAAAAGAAGAATTCAATGACTGACACAACGTTTGGGACAGGCATATTTCAGAATCAGTAAGGAATTGCATTGGTGTACATCATATCTTCACCTTTACACCATATCAACTTAACCCACGTCGAGATACATATTTCAGAACATTTCTTCGTGCTTTTCAACCTGGGCGATGACCCCAAAACCAGCTGGCACCCAAAACGACGTGTTTTGTCTACCCGGCAGACTGCTCCTCTCCTGAATTTCCGTTTGATTTCCTGGGGTCGAAAAACTTTCCATTATATATTTTCTGGATGCCCACACGTTCTTCTTTCTTGCACAAATCACGTGATTCCTTTCCGCTGTCTCTTTTTTACCTTACGCACAGCTGCAGATCTTGTTCAAGAAATCCACAGTAATATGATGTCAAAAGTCAATATGTAACAATAGGTTAATATAATAATATAATAATATAAATCTTTGGTCTACAAGTTGAATTAAGGTTTACAGTTCCTATCATTTATACGCAGTATTATTAACGAGAGCCATATGGCCTTAATGAAACCATATAAGAATTTTATGAACACCACAGAAAAATTGTGTGATATGAGGGAAGGCCACAAATTCAAATGGTCCACAGTGTTGCAACCACGTAGCCTTCAATATTTGATTTTAAATAAACTTAAATTATGTTACTAAAAAATATTTTTCAGCTTTTTTAACAAAATTTAATAAATTTATCAACTGAATGATTCATGAATAGTTGTGAACCTACAATATCCACTAATATTAATTTCCCTCCAGATCTAATGGTTACTGTCGCAGGAAATCGACATGGCGAGCCGAGTTCAAATCCTGGACGAGGCTGGTTGCATTTTGGATCGATATGAATCTAATCAATTTCTTGTCAGCAATGGGTAAATAGTAGGGCATATGTATGAACTCAACACTCCCTGCCCCAAACATGTCAACGCACTGATCGGTTTGAAATAGTAAGACGCTTACATATCGAAACTATCCAAAAGACACAGTGCTATTTGTTCATCGTCTTTATTCAAAAAGCGGTCTGATTCTTATAAACCAAGGAAGCCACTATTTCTCTACCGATAAGCTGTGATAAGGACAACAATACCAGCTGATAATGTATAACAGTTTTATAATAGTATATAAAATAAAATCCAGTCAACAATTATAATGCATCTGTAAGTATACAAAGTAGAAAGAATAGATATATTGCCAATTCATAAGTTGGCGATATGTGTGTCGGCCTTAAGTTTGCTTTAGCGACTTAATGAATGGCTGGTTTAATTCACTGTTGAATGCGTAGTTAGACTTTTCTATCGGCTGACTGCTATTGAAATTGCATGTGTGCTCTGCCTCTCTCAATACGTCAATTCGGTGTTTTTCCCGATCCAAACACCAAATTTGGCCAAGTCGGTTGGGGTTGCAGACTACATCGACTGCGTCTCTGCAGAGAGTCAAGACTTCCCCAATGAGTGTCCTAAACAATCTGATGGCGAGGCTTCACTAATACTGGAGCTTTGGGGAATGCGGAGTACCCCTTTATTGCGATCACTCCCAGGTCCATTCTAGCCTGTGGTGGTAACACCTTAGAGGATCCTATCAATGGGTCAAATAAAACTAAACGGTGTACGTATGCTAAATTGAATTGATTGAAATCGAACTGTTTTGATATTTAACGGTCTGTAAACAGAAAACTGTACTCATGTGAAAGTGAACTGTTGGAAACAAAACTGTCTATATGTATAAAATGGATTTGGCATTAGATAACCCACGATGTTTGATATAACATAAAACCAAACCAACCCAAACATCAACTTGTGATGTAAAATAACAGTATTTTTAAGACATTCCTTCATAATCAAAATTAATTCTCATGCTGAAAATAAATCCAATGTCAGCAATGGTTTAATTCGTGTTCAAGGGTCATTTCGTTTACCCTTAAGAACTCTCTATGATATTTCAAAATTATCATCCAATTTGGCTTTTACCTCTGGTTAGCTCCGAAATTCCAATACGTTTGACCTCTTTGTTATAAAGGAGTCACTCCTGGTCTTCTCAACAATTAATCTGTTCTCTGGGAAAACAATAAAACCTGAATTTTCTTATTAAACCAATCTAAAAAGCTATGAATAAAATGATATTCAAAAAAGTTAACTCTATTACATTATGATCTGTGAACCTTTTCACTGACGAGGCTTTTTCAACTTGGTAAAACGACAAGTCTCGAAGGAAAACCCTAAATTCAAACCTATTATCCTATTTACCAAACCCTCCGCTCGACCAGGATATGACACAATAAGTTTTTTTATGCGGAGTTTAACAGGTTTGAATTCAGAGTTTTCCTTCTCCTAGACTACTTGCCTCACCAAGGCTGAAGAAATCAGTCTGTCCTACTATTTACCCATAGCTGGAGGGAGAATAATTGGATTCATACCTTTCCCAAGGGTATTAGTGCTATGTGAAATGCAATCAGTCTCGTCCAAGATTTGAACTCGTGTCGCCGTGTCCATTTCCTACGACTATAACCATTACACCACGGGCACCTCCCAAAATTCAAAATTCAAACTTATTATAGTCCGCTTTAAACTGGACCTTGTGTTACATTCTATTTTTCAAAGGGGTTCTATATATATATATATATATCTTCATCATGCCATGCCGCTAGCACAGATATCCCTGATCCTCTCACGCCATTTCTCCCTATCGTTCATCTCCTCCGGCAGGTCTTCAGGGCTACATCCTGTATCCTCACGTAGCTGATGCACGTATGTTCGCGCTGGTCGTCCTGCTTTTGCTCGGCCATATGTGGGGTCCATAGGAGTACATCACTTATGAGCTCGTCCCTGCTTCTCCAGCAGTGTCCTGCGTGTCTGTTTCGTCTAATTTGGATAGTTTTCGTCATGGGAGGCAGATGGCCGTATAGTTGGTGCCTTGTTGGGTGTTTCCACCAGGACTTGTTCAATATTGCTTGCAAAATTCTTGTGTAATTGCGAAATTCCATATTTTCAAGGGTGCAAACTGAATGTTTCCCTTTATTTTTTTATTTACATTAATTATAAAAAAAAGTAAATTTGGCGAACTTTATCAAGGGTGACCCGACAGATCTATTTTCAATAGCTACCATACGGAGGTGTAGGGGATGGCACTACTCCATTCTTTGGATTGATCCACTTTACCCTTGATCCTTACCATATAATGCTGAGTGTCAAGCAAGGTTTCATCAAGTACTATTTTTTGAGTCTTTGGTAACACTCGACCTGGGATTGACACCCAGTCTCATGGATCATTGGCGAACACTCTTCTCATTAAGCCAATGGCCCGGTTATATTAATTATATAGAGTTGTTGATTAAAAATACCATTACATGTTATTGAATTGTGTTTAAGAATATTTTAATTTTTCTTTTGCTCATGCTGTAATGGTTTATACGAGGATCATTAAATAAGGTTCCAGACTTTTTTGGTATGTGCACTTTTATTGGTAGTACACATATGAAACTCGAAGTAATCTCCTCCGGCTGCAATGCACTTGTAGTACCGTTCCAACAACTTCTGCAAGGCCCCATGGAAGTCCTCTTGTGTGAGCGTCTTGGTTAGCTTCGTCATGTCCACTTTCATATCCTTAATTGTCTCATAACGACAGCCTCTGTGTTTAGGGAATAACCAAGTCACAGGGAGCAAGGTCTGCACTATAGGGAGGCTGAGGAACTGTCGTGATGCCCATCTTGGTCAAATAGTCTGTGACAAGGATGGATTTGTGGACTTGTGTATTGTCCTGGTGGAAATGCTACAGACCCGATCTGAAGGCCTCTTCCCTAGGAATCTCTTCATGAACTCCCTTAAAACCTCAACATAGTAACCCTAACCCTAACCCTTTGGTCCATCAACTCTGGTGTATTGACGTCATTACTTTTCCTGCACCTCATCATCCCTCACAGACGCCCTGCTTTCTTTGAATATCTTATGCCACTCATAAACTGATGCTCGATTCATGCAAGATGCTCCAAAAACAGTGTGAATCATTCCATACGTTTCTGTGGCATTTTTTTTCAAGTTTAAAACAAAATTTTATTGCATATCTTTCTTCTAAAGTGTCCTCACGTCCAGATTTCATTTTTGAAATTCACTAGCTGTGACAATCAGGCTTTAGTAGTGTGTATTCGAATTCCTGCTGTAGCCGATCATTTGAACCTGAAATCATAAAAATTGGTCAGTAATCTCATAAGATGTATAGCAATAACATACTGAATTTTCAAGAGTCCACAACAATTTTAAATGCCAGTACAAAAAAGTTTGGAAACTTATTTAATGCACCACGTATATAGTTTTTCGTTTGTGTACATCTTTATTTCATATAGAAAGAATGACGACAAGGAAGTATTACACACGTTTAAAACGTTTCGCTTCTTTTATATTTAAAGTACAATATATTTTTATATTTAAAGTACAACCCTGTCGAATAGTGTTGTATAATACAACGATTGCACCTCAACAGAGAGCTAAGAGCTTGCACTTCTCACGAGGCAACTTGGACGTGAGAGATGACCTTTTATGCTTGAGGATTGTATCCTGGTCACAGAGTCATCTGTGATTGGTAACCAAAGAAGTCACGGGACTTACAACACTCCAGTTTCGCCCGTTTTTTGCTAGACCGTCGGTGGGCGGAGCCCGATTAAATCAACCGGCTGATCATGACAAATAATAGAATCTACATGATTTGCCCGACCGTAAGTGCCTAACTATTTAATTAAAAGGCGCTTGAAGATTGTGCCTTAGAGTCAATTGTACAGAGATATGTATCAATACTTGAAACCATTCAATTGAGAGTAAACAAATAACAAATGTTAAGTAGACTTATTCGTGTTAGACGCAATATTTGAAATCATTTAACTCTGTGCAAAGAACTGGGCTCGAACTCGTTTAAAATAAATCTCCCAACAAACAATTTGCTTACAAATTATAAATGTATGTGGACAGGAATTGGCATTAATTAACCCCAAACTTGGTATTTCCTCTTAGAATCCTTTCCCCAATCAGCTGGTGTTGTAGAATACACCAATCTTCTCTGTAGAGAAGTAAGATCCGCCAACGAGTGTCCAATAATGACACTAAACAATCTGATGGTGAGGCTTAGAAATGCTAGACCTTTGGGGAATGTGGAGTAGCTCTTCGTTGCCATCACTGCCAGGTTCATTCTGGTCCGGAGTGGTAGGACCTGAGAAGGGTCCTATCTATGGGTTGAATAGAACTAAACCGTGGTTTGAGTATACTGTTTTTGTATTTAAAATGCGTATTTATGCTAAACTGAATTGTTTAAAACAGAAGTTTTGACATTTAAACGGTGTACTTTTGCTAAACTGTATTGCTCGAAATATAACTGTATTGACATCTAAACTGTGTACTTATGCTAAACTGAATTATTTGAAATAAAAACTGTTTTGTGTATTGCCCAGTCGGCTGGGGTTGTAGAATCCACCGACTGCACCTCTGCAAAGGGGTAAGACCCACTCTAATGAGTGTCCTGGATGTGACACTAAACAATCTGATGGTAAAGTTATAGTGATACTAGAGCTTTGGGGAATGTGGAGCATCTCTCTGCTGCCATTGCTCCCAGGTCCACTCTGGTCCAGAGCGATAGCATCTGATAGGGCTCTATCTATGGTTTAAATAGAACTACATACTTATTCTAGACTGAATTGATTGAATTAGAACTGTTTGCCTTAACTGAATAAATTGAAAGAGAAATGTTTTTGACAATTATACTGTACTTACATTTAAACTGCGTGCTTGTGTTAAACTGAATTGTTTGAAATGGAACTGTTTTTTGACACTGAAACTTTACTTACACTAAACTGAATTTTTTAATGTAGAACTGTTTTGACATTAACTCTCTGTAAACAAAACCTGTACTTCAACTGAATAAGCTGAATTAGAACTGTTTGACTGAACTGAATAACTTGAAGTAGAATTGTTTTTGACTACTAAACTGTGTACTTATGTGTCACGTGATATCCCGCGGAGACGATAGAGGTAAGATTAATACTATCCTCCCGTTGGAATGAACAGTGGAAACCCGTCAAAAAAGTGACCGTTAAGAGAGAATATGGGTCACAGAGGGGATATCAACAGGTGTGGGTACTTAGTAACCTCAGGTCGCCGGACACCAAGGGGGAGAAGAGAGAAGCCAAATGATTGGCTGGGACCCCAAAACGGAAGTGGGGACTCCTTCCCCTCAGCGGAAGTAAATAAAAAGAAAGTTAGTTTTTGAGCAGGGCTCGTGGCAGACAGTCCCATAGCCATTTACTTCGGGTTGAAGACAAAAAAATATCTGAGACACGAGGGACCCCAGGTTCTTTAAGCCAGTGTAAAAAAATAGAATAAAAGTCTATTAGCCCGTGAAAGAAGAAAGATTCTCCAGTGGAACCCCGTCGAAAAATAAGATAAGTAACTTTGGGGCCATTTCTCCTTTATACCCAAACTTTATATACCACCCTCTCTCTCTCTCAATTTGAAGAAAAACAAAAGTCAAGAAAAGACATTTATATTCATGGACTGTGTATTTTTATGTTACCACGTGGTCAAAGTTTGTTCTTTGCAGTTCTTCTACGAATTTGTTACTTCATGCTTACTTTTCAGCTTCTATTCGCCTTATGTTATCTTGCTTAGAATTGTCCTATTAATTCCTTTAAAATATCACACGGGAAGCCGGAGTTGCCGACTACTACAATATAAAATTATTACTACTAAAACGTATAGGTCCATATCTTCTGTTGTCTAGGGGAGGAAGAAAGCGACCTGGTGGGTGTGTGGATAGTGTGAAATTTGGAACCCCTTGCCAGCGTCGGTCAGTCTGGCCCTAAATTAATCCCTCACGTAATATGCCAGGTCTTATATGCCTGAGAGAAAAACTCTGAACGAGGACTTATTCTATAGGGGATCAAGTGCCAACCTGCCCCGTCTTCACACGTGCAAAAGTAAAATCCCGTTTTGGGATTTTAGTCGATTTGCCGTCACATATGCAAAACTGAATTGCTTGAAATAGAACTGGCTATTTGCTTAAAAATGGATTTGGCGTTACATAACCAACAAAGGTTGATATGCCTTAAAACCCAAATAACCCACCATAAAATCTTAGCATCCTATCTATAAATCAAATATAACTGTTTAAACGTTCAACTGTGTGTAAATAGATATGATATTAAATTGAATGGTTTGTGTGATATATCAATACTTTAAACCCTTTATATACAATATATATATATATATATATATATATATATATATATATATATATATATATATATATATATCAATACTTTAAACCATTTATATACTTGTATGTGCAAATAAATAAGTAATATTCAATAAAATTATTCGTGTTAAGTAGGAATACTTGAGTTCATTTAACTGTGAGCAAACAAATAAGTTCCGGATTGTTCAAATTCTTGCAAACGAACGATTCATTTACAAATCATCAATATCTAATATATGTTGGTATATACAAGAAATGGCATTGAATAACCTGCAGAGGGTGATATGCCATAAAACCCAACCTACCAAAGCAACCTTACATATATAGAAGTTATTTCAATAGATATATAAGTTATAGAGATTTAGACAGATATGCAAAAAAAAAAAAACAACAAAAAAACCTAGAGACAGTAAAAAGCATAAAAATTTCATGGTGTCCTACTTGATTAAAGAATGTCATCTAGAAGAAATATGTGAAAGGTGTAGTGTAAATTTAGCAGTGTAGTTGTAGTGGTCATAAGACATGAACAGGATTTGACACTATTTTAACGAGGAATAATTAAGCTCTGGAGTGGCAATTATGTAATCTAGTAACAGATTTCCTCTAGTCGGTGAATGCGGTGACCGACAACAAAAGGTCTACCTCTCTTGTAGTAAGTGCGAGAAACGGTCATACGAGAGTTGATTATTTTTAAAAGGGTCAGCAAGCTAGTTAGTAACATGCAACAAAAAAGTAGAAAGCTTAGATTTCTGAGTTTGCCATTCCTCGCTATTGCCATTGAAGCGGGATACTATTTATGGAATAACATGATATGTGCATCATCGACGGAAAAATATAACGTCTCACCTTGCAAATTTGAGACTAGTCCGGAAGGAGGCTTTATGTATATAATTAAAGCGAGTTTTTTTTTTTTCTTGGATCTCTTGTCTGATTTTTCCCTTTTTTATGAATTTTCTCTTCATCTCTCATATATATCAGGGACTACATATGTCGTGACAAAACAATGTGACAATTTTTCTGTCTTTTTTTTTTCTCGGGTAATAGTAACCAATATATTCAAGGAATATATGAATTACTGAGAAACAGCAACTCATGAATATTGCAGTTGCCCACAGATAATGAATTACCGGAATCCCTGGAGATTGAAAGGGATACCGACCACCAAACGAACAGGAATATTTCATCAAAAACATTCTTATTCAACTATGACACTCCTCTATCTATCAACGCACCGTCGTCGTGAGCTACCAATAAATTGAACCATTAATAATACTAATACACTGATTACTACCATATATCTGGGACTGATAGGAAGCGTGTTGTCTTTTCAGATTATTTACTTTCACACATCTTTCGTGCAGACTATGAAGAATCATGTATTGAAAAATCCTACATTAATAGTGTCATGCAAGTACATATTAGGGGAGTCCCCATGGCGTAGTGGCTAATATGCTGAACTGTGACATCGTGGTAACAGAGTTCGATCTCCAGTCGTTCCATTACGTAATACCCGTGGGAAAGTTATGAACGCTCTTATCCTCTGCTATGTGTGAAAAAGTACTCATTCTGTTGTTCTACAAGGGTGGCTTAGGCATTTAATAAGCTATGAAGGTTGGTGTCCTATTTAAAAAAATTAACCGAAACGCTAGAAATTGTTAGTTATATTCTGTTAGACTTCGCATTATCAAAATTTAAATTAAAAAAAAATCTATCCCTAGTCAAAAGAAATTCTTTATTAATCTCTTGAAAAGGACCATACGTCTGATACGTGTGTCGAAATAATAAAACCATTAAAATCCTCATTGAAATTAATTTGAGGATCTATTTATTATAAAACATTTACTTTTCTCAAAGTGAACTCAATCGAAGGGATTTTTGGCTGCCGCTCACATAATGTAAAGCTCTTCGAACGAATTGAGTACTCTGGTATCCGGTAAGGTTTGAAAATTAATTCTATTAAGTCCTGGTTGCAGGTTTCTAATATATAGTGCTTCGAGAATCTGAAGTTTTTGTTTATTATTTTGATGTTCGAGTATTGTTGTGTTGTCGGTGAGAATTTTTCGTAGTTGTGTTGTTGGGGATGAATGTTTTTTTTAAATGCTGAGCTATTGAACTTGTGTCAGAAAGGTGCATTGTAAGTCTCCTCGACAATATTATATATATTATATATATAATAGAATTATATATAATAGAATTAATTTTCAAACCAGTGCTAACGTACTTAAATGCCTTTAGCTACTGGCACTATTTACAGAATTACATTAAAAAGCAAACGCCATAATCTCCAACAGCAAAGACGTCCTTACACAGTAGTAATTTGCTAAAACAAAAGTTACATCACTTTTGTAACAGATTCTCCCCTGATGATGGCCCAAAGTCGGGCAGAAAGTACTAGGGATACATACAACTATGGACAATACCTAAATCAATTCCCCCGAATACGATAAAAGTAATACGGGAATTCGAACGGATCCAAAAGAGAATATGTAGGCATAAAATGTCTGTTATGTTTAATGAAATTTGCATTAACGAAGAAATGCTGCCTAAATATACATATATATACATATATATCACGGATTTCGTAATTCTTTCTGTTTCTTCTTAGCAGCTGGTTAGGAGGAGACAAGCTTTCGCAGTCAACAGAGAATGAGTAACAACTCAAAAATACGAAAAGAGACGGCTTCTCAAAAGAACGAAGAAGTTAGCCTACTCGTGGTGTCCGTGGTTCATTTTTTTTCTATTTCCACTGTTTTGGAACTTGATAGGAGGTAAAATAAAACAACAAGTCTTAACTCTAAAAACAATCTTATTCTTTTCTATTTTCCTTCTCATTCAATGAATACAACAAACAACGTTTTCCAAAATATACTACCCAAATCAGTTTTACTTTAGACAATTTAGACAGTTTTAATTTAGACAATTAAGACAGTTTTAATTTAGACAATTCAAACTGCTTCCTATCACTTATAAACTGGTTGACCATAAAGTTCATAACCCTGCATTGTCGTTATCTGAATTTTGAACAATTTTTTTCACTGTATACTATTTGACCGAGGTGATTGATACTCTATGTTTAATGAAAAATATTACCAAAGAAAGATACTTTGATGAAAAATATATTTTTTAAATTTTTTACTGATCAACTAACAAAGTTTTCTTGCTTGAATATTATGTCTTATCTTTGTTCCATACTCATATGCAGATACATGCAGAATCATAAAAACAACACAATAAAGACGAGCGATACAGTTCTTTAGAAAAATATACCCCTCACTTTATTTGAAAGGGTTCGAAAGGGTTGCTAAAGGTTTTACTGCGTGAGAGGTGAGTTGGAGACTGAACAGATCTGCAACATATTGACCCCCACTCTTATGGCCATAACAGCGTTTCTTTCCCGTTTTCCTGGGCTGCTCAACCGGGGGCCTGGAGGCCTAGCCTCTCTGGGACATGGTCCTCATTCCAGCTTCTTCTCTCCAACTAACCTGAACTTCCTGTCGCTGGGGTTATATAATAATTTGACACCCACTCTTCTTCCTGCGAACGTCACAATTTCACACTCAATTCAACCCCGCAACAGTCAAGGTCGCCCCTGATCTCCTGATATCTCGACTGTTATTTACACTGGTGCATTTCTTCTTTTGACAGCTTGGCCAATATACAACATCTTTTAAATAATTCCAGTAGCCTCATGTTGATTACTATTTTCCATTAGCTCGAAAATTGAGCTGTAATTGTTCGAATAAATCGTTTAGTCCTCCCGAATCTCATAATAAAAGTTTCTAGTTCTATTCCATTATATACGCATTATCACTTTGTTTGGATGAATACAAGCTTTTCATAAAGTTAAGAGGGAGTTCTTTTCATTTGCTTTAGTATGTTTTATGCATGCTTATTGTAAATTATACACTTTTTCTTCGCTCACAACAACTTGTTTTTTTATAACATAACATTTAAATACTGAAAGAATCTTTAGATAAATCCAACATAAACGACAGTGAATTGATACACATGTAGCCTGACTCGTAAATAGCTAAAATTTTATTCAAATTATCACTTTTAATGTAGTTATATATTGTCTTGACATGAGATGAACCCGGTGGATGTATTTGACTGATAAAATCAACTAAGTGACAACCAGAAAACAAGCAATACGTGTGTAAGCAGTGACCAATAGAGGACAAGCATTGCGTGGGTGTAAACTATGGCTAATGAAAAACAAGCATTGTGTGGGTGAAGAGACGTAGGCATGGGGAACGTGAGGGAGTTTTAAGGCTATATAAGGTGTAGAATTTTAGCTAAAGTCAATTCTTGCTGGCTGCTTCGATTCGCGACAACTTCTTTGAGCGTGCAAACTCTCTCCGACTTCTCCCCTGCTCCACATAAGCGTCACCGTTGAAGAATAGAAATATAAGAGTACACTTATATACGTATATGCATATATATATATATATATATATATATATGTGTGTGTGTGTGTGTGTGTGTGTGTATGTGTGCCTCGTTTTTTGTCAACATTTAGCGGTAATGTACTATAATGCTAGATATATGTATTTAATATTCACTACTGGAAAATGTACAATCACAAAAAAGTATTATATTGAAAATAAACATTTGTAGGGTAAAATATGTCTTTTTTATTTATTTTTTTTTTTTCTTTTGCAATGAGATTTTACTGAAGAACCTACCAATATTTTGGGTTCTATTTGTAGAAAAATCAGTTTAGAGTAACATTTTTTGAAATTATGATTCATTCAAATTTAGAAAAAGGAAAATGTTCCTTCCAAAAATGCTATCAAGTATTTTTTCAATAATTATGCAAACTTTCCAATTTCTTCACAAATGATCTAGTAGATTTTTTTAAAATAATTCTTTGTTTTTGATGTAGCAGATTTTTAGAATAATTCTTTGCTCAGATCTTCTCTTTTGAGAATGACGTATTTTTTTCAAACAAATGATATTTTGGTTAAAGAAAAAACAAGAAGCGAAAACCGAATAAAAAGGCGAACGTATTTTTAAAACGCAATTATCATTTAAACAGTTTGTTTTCAAATGTTTATTAACTTCAGTGGAAAATTAAGAGTCAGAATAATTATTTGCAAACTGCAGGCAATGTGAATTTCTAAGATGAGAGGCTTCCACAATTTGGAAGGCGGTTGAAATTGAAAAAAAAAACTGCTCTAATAAACAGAGTCAATTATGGTAAACAATTTGTCAATAAATTGTTTTTTATTAATTTAGAGGCTTCTGAATTTCAATTAGAAATGTTTTCAAATCCAGTTGCTGTGCCGTCTGTACAAATTCACGACAACTATATAATTAACTTTTTTCAGCTATATCCCTCATCATATTTAGAGCAAGATGAGTGAAAAAAAATTATATCTGTGGTCTATACTAATATGTTTTCCACCGTTACAGAGAAATATCCACTGTTTGTTTGAAATTCCTCCCGATGAATACTAATTTTCGCCGAGAGCGTGTTGCATTTTTGCTTGAACATGCTCAAGTAGTTTTATTAAATACAGCGTGCATTTTCTTTTTCAAAATATAATGTAAACAATCCAAATTAGTTTTTCCTGCCTGTAATAATTGATAAAAAGTTGAATAAATACTAAGTTTACGCTAAATTCAGTAGTTTCAAGTTTTAATACATTTTAAGGCATTATCATATTTACCCAACCCCTCCGCTCGGGCAGGATATGACACAAGGTCAATTTTTTAAGCGGAGTTTAACAGGTTTGAATTCAGAGTTTTCCTTCTCCTAGTCTAGTTGCCTCACCAAGGCTGAAGGACCTAGTCTGCCCTACTATTTACCCATAGTTGGAGGGAGAATAATTGGATTCATACCTTTCCCAAGGGTATTAGTGCTATGTGAAATGCAATCAGTCCAGGATTTGAACTCGTGTCGCCGTGTCCAATTCCTACGACGATAATATTTTAAGGCATTATAGACGAGATTTTTCACCAGAATTTTGAAGTCCCAAAATAGGTATGCATGCTATATATGAGTGCGTCTTATACATAAATAATCATGGTAGTATTAGTATAGGATAGATTTGGCGGGAGATTTCTGTAAGTCTTGTGAAGTGTAAATCATGGACGTGGACGAGTATTAAAAATAACATCGTACCACGGTACCGAATCCGGAAGAAGTCAGTCAAGGTATAGGTATTTGTTGCACGCCCCACCTTACAGGTAAGTGTTGCACAAGGCCTTTTTTTCGGTGGGTCCTGGCGCAGGGCCACAGCCCACATACGCCTGGCATTTCCCCAAAATGCCTACGACATTAGGAGAGCCTCAGGCGCCGGGCGATTAACCCAACCTCCCCGAAGGGAGTAAAAGCCAGGGGAAAAATCCCGCTGAGGCCGAAAGAAAATCCCCTGTTTTCATTGGCTGTTTACTGAAGGACAGATGTCTATAAGAACGGCAGATGTCCGGCCTTATTAGTTTTTTTTTTGCTTTGGTAGAGGCATGAGCGTAGCACGTCGCGATCAAGGAGGCGGCTTGGCTCTTCCAGAGTCATGCCGGGGTTACTGTCGGGGCCGATATGATGCAAAAATAACCCAAAATCGGCGATGAAGACAGTGCATCTAGGATGTATGATTGAAATGGTATGCTTAAACATAGAGTAAGGAAATTATAGTAAAGCAATGATTAGGATTTCAGTGGCTGAAATTTATCAGTATTATTTACCAATAATGTGTGCAAGTACATTGATGAAGACATCAATAACAATCAGTAAAGATTGAACTCATTATACGAGCAACAATTTGCAAGTCTATCCTAAATAATGCATCCTAAATAAGTGTAAATCATAAATTAGTCTGGTAAATTCAGAAAATGCAATTAGCGAAATAGAACACCGTTGGTTTCTTTTCCTGCAACAAAGACACATTGCTATGATTAACATTTCGTTGAGGTGCCCGTGGTGTAATGGTTATCGTCGTAGGAAATGGACACGGCGACTCGAGTTCAAATCCTGGACGAGACTGATTGCTTTTCACATGGCACTAATACCCTTGGGAAAGGTATGAATCCAATTATTCTCCTTAAATAGTAGGACAGACTTTGTTTTTCAGCTTTGGTGAGGCAACTAGTCTAGAAGAAGGAAAACTCTTAATTAAAACCTGCTAAACTCCGCTTAGAAATTGACCTTGTGTCATATCCTGCCCGAGCGGAGGGGTTGGTAAATAGGATTAACATTTCTTTGAAAAAGGCAAAAATAGGATAGGCAAGCCGAGTTTGATCTCTGGCTGAGGTAATTCGTGTTCACTTTGCACCAATACATTTAAAGATATCCATGAACAAATAACATTCATAGACAAGTCTACAGATTAAATAGCAAAGTGAATTGTAATCTACATCCTTGGGTTGAAACCAATCGAAGAATAAAAACTCTTGGTTTCTATCTTTGTGTTGTATAACCGTGATACAACTATATTACGGAAACATACTCAAACATACTCGACTTCAATGAACGGAACGAACACGCTTCTTTATAAAAATATACCTCTCACACTTTATTCGAAAAGGTTGATGTTGGTTGTGTGTGAGAGGTGAGTTAGAGACGGGGACAGACTGCTACATATTGACGCAAAGTTCTTTTGACCATAGCAGCACTTCTTCCTCATTCAAGCTAGGCTGCTCAACCGTGAGTCACTGAGAGCCCAAGCCGTCTGGAGCTAGCCCTCACTCCGCTGGCATCATATCACCAACTGGAACTGTAACTTTAACTCCTTCCCTCGAACCGACTCAAGCCGTCTGTGGCACTTAGTTATATAATTGTTTGCTCGTGGTATCAAAGGCCATTTTTAAAGTCTTTGGTATGACACGACCTGGGATTGAACCCAGGTCTCCCGAACTATTGGCGAACGCTATACCCACTTGGCCAATGAGCCGGTACTATTTGACCCAAATTTGGTGGGATAGCGGAGTTCAAATTTTTTTCCCCTGGGTCCTAAAGTGAGTGTCATAGCGTGTCTGGAGTTTGAATTCACTTCGAGGCCTTTAGTCATTACGCCGCGGGGAATCTTAACCCTGAAAATTTTATCAATTATGAAGGATACTTCCGGGGTCAACCCTAAGTTACTGATTCTATACATTTGAGTCTTTAAGTTTATCCTGCCAATACCTGAGATGATACTGATGTCAAGATATATTGGCCTTATTTACACTAGGCAATATTTGGGGTGTAATTAGGGGGATTTGCTGCATGAGAGACGACCCGTTTTCCGTAAAAAAGAATTGCATAGTGAGGAAGGATATTTTTCCGTAAAAACCTTGCATGGTGAGGAAGGATATTTCTTTAGCTGAAGTATTTTGAGAATGATAAATGCCATGGAAAGAAAGAGCTTCACTCTCCATGCTTTCAAGATATATTAGTGGTGGGATTCTTCCTTAGAGGCACACACACACACACACACACACACAAACACACATATATATATATATATATATATATATATATATATATTCAGGACTTCTTCAAAGGCAACACTCCACAAAGCATCAACTATACGGCCACCTACCTCCCATCACGAAAATTATCCAATTTAGACAAACCACACATGCAGGACACTGCTGGAGAAGCAGGGACGAGCTCATAAGTGATGTACTCCCATGGACCCCCACATATGGCCGAGCAAAAGCAGGATGACCAGTTCGAACATACATACAGCTGCTCTGTGAGGATATGGGGTGTAGCCCTGAATACCTGCCAGCGGCGATAAACGATAGGGAGAAGTGGCGAAAGAGGGTCAGGGATATCCGTGCTGGCGACACGACATGATGATGATGATGATGATATATATATATATATATATATATATATGCATTCAACGACACAAAGTTAGTTTTTTAGCGAAGTTTAACCTGCTTAAATCTACAGTTCGCTTTCTCTTAGACCGGTTGCCATACTAAAGTTAAAGCGGGGAGTCTGACCGACTATTCACCTATAGCTGGAGGGAAAATAATTGGATTCATTCCTTTTCTTAAGTTTATTTGCTCTACGTGAAATGCAAACTGCTACTTTTAGGGTTTGAACTCGGTTTACCCTGTCAATCTTCTGCGACGATAACCATGACGATACCCCTATGGGTATAAATTACAGACAACATTTTATCCCATATGATTTTGGTGCTATTTTTTCCAGTCAAATAAAATAACATTAGTGATGGTCATTTTGTCTCCTACTGTCTGATAATGCTGAACAGTGGGAAATTTTTTGATCTCGGGAATTATAGGCTTCAACAAAAGCTTGTTTACCATTATTTTAAGGAGTTAAAAAAATAAACATTGAATTCTCAACGGTAACGAATAGCTAAGGAGAATCACTTGATAACCATTAATATCACGTTAGTTGGCGAAGATCGTGAAAATTAAAAAACATGTAAAGAGGCAGAAATTTAAATATAAAAGAAAATTTCCATGAATTTAATAATATGCACATCCTGACCGATAAAATGAAACGCCGTTTCTTTCAGTCAGCGGTCGTGTCGATACTGCTATATGGATGCACTACATGGACGCTAACAAAACGGTTGGAGAAGAAACTTGACGGCAACTACACAAGAATGTTGAGAGCAATATTGAACAAGTCCTGGCGACAAACCCCACGAGACACCAACTATACGGCCACTTGCCTCCCATCACGAAAACGATACAAGTTAGACGAACCAGACACGCAGGACACTGCTGGAGAAGCAAGGACGAGCTCGTAAGTGATGTACTCCTATGGACCCCCAAATATGTCCAAGCAAAAGCAGGACAACCAGTCCGAACTTACATACAGCAGCTATGTGAGGACACAGGATGTAACACAGAAGATCTGCCGGAGGCGATGAATGATAGGGAGAAGTGGCGAGAGATGGTCAGGGATATCCGTGCTGGCGGTACGACATGATGAATGATGATTTGTACTTGAGTTAAAAAAAATGTCTGTTTAATTTTTCTCCCCCCAAAAATGAGTGATGTAAGAACCTTCTTTTATTAAATAAAAGATCCTCACTCCTAGTCATCGACTCTAATTGGTTATTTCATAACTTTACGTTTCAATTACATTTACATGTTTTCATTTAACTTCTCAATTGTTTTCAATTATGAAAGGCACAAGTGTTGATTTCAACTCAAGAAAAAACAGAGAAAATCAAGACACTAGGAAACACATAATTGAAAATCTGCAAACATTGTTAAATTGTTTTGGTCTGGTGGTGTTTTATGGTATATAAAGCCTTACCGGTTATACAACGCCTGATTCTGTTTATATATATATATATATATATATATAGTCATCCACAGACAGATCTGTTTCGTTCTATCAGAACTCATCAGTGTGGCTAGACAGTATCTTCCCGTAGCTGGGATCGAAACCCGATTGACTCAAACGTCACCCAAAGCTTCTAACTATTCAGCCACGAGGAGATATTAGCTGCGAAGTAAATTTTAAACGGTTATGAATCACAATTAATATTGTTTACATACATCCGTTCAACGGTAGCCGAGACCTCAATTCAAACGAAGAGGCTAGCAATAATCGCTAATGGCAACACGATTACTTCTTCGCTAGATGAAGAAAGTCTCAAATTGAATTATTTACAACTCATCTTGCTTTGTATATATATATATATATATATATGCCTCTGTGTGTGTGTGAGTCATGAATATATATATATATATATATATATATATATATATATATATAACTCCAGACAATTATATACACCACGTTTTGACACCAACTTCTTTGAGAGACTTCTTTCTTCCTTTTTCCATTCCCTTTTCTTTTTAATACATTCTTTTGAACGAGGAAGAGTCCATTGTAAAGATGAAAAATAAAATAAGAATTTTCTCCATTCTGTGATGGCTATCTGATGAAGCTAGTCTCTTTAAAGAGGTGCCAACTGTAATAAATTCATTATAGTCAAATCACGGTTTTTAAATTTTTTTTCAATTATAGGGAAATTTGTTCAGTATGAAATTTATTAATCATTATACATGGAACACAACTGGAGATTGTTAAGAATCCTCTAGTATATTTATAATTGTCTATCTTCTGGATTATTGAGGATAAATAGTCTCAAATTTAATTAATCCCAAGTCATCTTCCACAGAATATTTTCATATTATATATATATATATATATATATATATACACGTATTTATATATATATATATATATATATATATATATATATATATGCGTGTGTGTGTGTGTGTGTGTGCATCTTGTGGATTTCCGAGGATTAAAAAGGTGTCAAAATGAATATTTCGCAACTCATCTTCTGTTGTGGTTTTGAAGGGACTGAAATGAATTACACAAATAGATGTAAGGTATACAGCAGGATATATTTACGGAAATACAAGCAGTAACGGATACCGGTAAATGAATAGACCCGCTTGACGCGTTTATCGAGTCAGTCACTATTTATAGGGCCGGTGAGGGTCTATACAGTGACGTCATGGGGTATATCACGATAACATCTTCCAATGGATACTTGTATATTTTACACACACACACACACACATACACACACACACACACACACACACACACACATATATATATATATATATATATATATATAAGTGTGCCTCTTGTGGATTACGGCGGATTTAGAAAGTCTCAAATTGAATTATTTCCAACTCATCTTCTTTTATATATATATATATATATATATACATATATATATATATAAGATATAAAATGTTAGATAACATGAACTTGTACATTTCCGGAGATCTTGGAATACATTTACATCCTCTCAACGAGATGAGTGGGAGAAGTAACTAGACCGGTGCCACAAACAATTTGTTTCTATTCTAAACAACTGCTGTATAGCCACATAATAAATATGCATATATACACACATATACATGCAGAATACATATTGACGCAATAATAAAGACTAGCGAATACTTCTTTTAAAAAATATACCTCTCACTTTATTGAAGGTGTTGTGTGTGAGAGGGAGTTGGAGACCGAACAAAGACTGCAACATATTGACCTCCCCAACCCCTTCCAGACATAGCTGTGTGTCATTCTCTTTCTCCTGGACTGCTCAACAGGAGGCCCTCTCCGCTGGGTGCTGTGCTTTCTACGACATCTTGTCTCTAACTCATCTGATCTCCAACTAACTGATTTCCTTTCTTAACCGAGTTATATAATAGTTCAATCGCCCACTCACTATCTCCCCATAACTGGCCATCGGGATTTGTCACTTCTGCTGTCCTTGGAATGGTATGTTTGATTGTCATCGAGCGGAAATAACTGTCATGCAGTTCGCAGGTCACTCTCTTCCGGTGCATCAGTCTGACTGTACCGTGGGATTTTACCTTGTCCCATATTGTCAGCTCAGCCCGCCTACGCCAATGGAATATGCAACTTCCACGTCTTTCGAATGGCATGTTTGGCCGGGTCGAAGGTCAATATACAACACAACAAACTGCATGCTTTTCCTTTCCGAGTAATCCCCCAGTTAAGTCTATTGCACTTTTCCATCCTTCTTAGCAACACTTCTAAGCATTGCTGTAAGTATTCTTCTGGTATGATCCTCAGCTCTGTCATTACACCCCTCTTGATGTCATCCATGCCTTCAGTCCGGGACTCCTTTTGATACCCTTGAGATTGCGGGAAAGAAAAAAACCCAGGGAACAATATCAGGCAAATAGAGAGGTCGTTCTAATTTGTCGATGTTCCTATCGGCAAGAAACTACTTGATTCTCAATAAAAAAAAAATTTAAAAAAACAGTCTCAATATTTTTCTTATTCACCCAAATCTTCGGTGATAATCTTGAATAATCTTTCCTTTTTTCTGCCCTGCTCACTTGCGATAAAATCGACATTCGACTGACGATCAACACATATCATATCGTTTACCTGAATAACGTTGACCTCAGTCTTGCTTGTTGAAAGCCTCCTGCTACTGGAATCATTTTTCAACTCTTTGCGACCCTTGCGAACCTCTTGTGCAACTCAAAAAGACGTATGAGAAATATGGTGCTATCTCCATAGACTTGCCGAGGCTTTTCAAGTGCTCTTTACGGTTTATTCATTCTTCAGCTCTTACATCTGAGCAAACTGGCAAAGTGAAGATGTAAACCAAAGCATGTGAAAAAAAAAAAGATACAAAGTTTGGAGAAAGCTGAAGTTTCAGTTATATACCCCTATGATATCCTATTAGATGATAACACGATTCACCGATCCCTCTTTTTCCAATAGCTCTCCGTGAATACTCAAGCTTGTTACTTTACAAACAAACTTCGAATACTTGAATATATTATTTATGCTTGTATTAATTCCTGACCATTAGCAATTTGAACCCCTTTCGCGCTACTACTTTCACATTCGATCTGAAACTGTTGGGAAATGTATGAACTCTTTCTTAATCCTCCACGGCATGGGTTAAATAGTACCACAACTCGCCTTTTAAAATTATGGCTTTCGCATTAAATTACCTACGAAGGTTGATATGCCCATTAACAAAGAAACCGAAATGCCACTAAACAAAAAAAGAAATCTAAAGACTTTCATCATTAAGGGTTTTCGGACTATTGTCTTTATCTTTATTGTTATTTTCACGATATTCCGACCGATATGTCCTCCAACCTTCTTCAGGTGTTTGTCGAACTCGAGAACCTTCACGGAACTTCGAACTACGTCCTTAATGGAATCCACGCGGGTCACCTGTTCTGATTCCGTTAGCCATAACCGGGTACAAGTGTTAAGTATTCCTGTATTGTTACTCGACTGTAGTCAGGATTGAACCTGCAACCTCCAGATGATTGTCTCTTTAGAAGCAAAAGCCTAAAGAAGGCCGGAGGACGTATCGGCCGAAACGTTGTGGAAATATAATAAAGATGAAGACAATAGTCCGAAAACCCTTAATGATAAAAATCAAAAAGCTTCGTCACAGAAATTTAGACAACTAACTCTAAAGATATTAACACAAATAATCTAAATATGAAAGTTTAAAGAAAGCGATTCCATAAAGTCTAAAAAAATAACCCTACTCGAGTCACGAATTCATTTCTCTGTAATTTGTGCAATAGTTCCTGACGACTAAAAGTCGCTTTCTTCCTGAATGATTTTTTTTTTTTACTTATTACGTATGATTTTAGAAACAAAACGCACACAGACAATTTATTGACAAGAAAAGCAAAAAGATTTAGGGATTAATTCATTGGATTTTACTTTTAAGTGTTAGACTTACAGATTATGAAATTGTTCAGAGTTCTCTGAATTATATTATTTTACTTGGTGGATCAACATATAAAAGATCCTGAGACTTGTTTGAAAGTTCTTCTTTTCTGATTTATAAATAGTGTATCTTAGTAGCATAGATGTCGGCATACATATCTCATTATACGTTGAAAAGAATCTAATTGTTTAGCCAGAAGCAGTTACAGATGTAGACTTGTGTCAACGTTATCTAATATTCGTAGGTATCGACTGACAGAATGTAAAAAGAATGTTATGAAATAAACCAAAGCAAAAATAGATTTGCCGTCAGTTGACCTATGACAAATACAGGGACCTGACAGTGGAATTTGAAAAACGAGATTTGTGTTGTTTCTCGACCTGCAAGAAAAGTCTCAGAGCAGTTTACGACAAGTTCCAAAAATCAGTTGAGATCGATGACATTCCTGAAGATCACGCGGAGTTAAATCTAGATACAGTTAATATTATTTGTGGCAAATACCTTGTGCAAATCATCAAAACAATCATTTGTTTGATAAGACATAGACCCGATGATCAAAGCTGTCCACTACAAGTCCACCAGTGTACAAGAAGAAGAAACATTGGGGGAAATTTACTGAATATCTCAGCATTATATATATATATATATATAGCAAGAGAGAGAAAGACAGAAAAAGAGAGAGAGAGAGAGAGAGAGAGAGAGAGAGAGAGAGAGAGAGAGAGCAAGCATACTGACTTTTCTATTAAAGGTGGATCAATATATAAAGTCCACTTATAGAAGTGTCAGTAATATATATATATATATATACACACACACACACACATATATATATATACACACACACACACACACATATATATATATATATATATATATATAAATCTGAGGTCATTTTTCCTCAGTTAAATGTTTTCTCTTATTTCTATCTAATACGAATACACAGTTAAATGTGAAAACGGTTTTCCTTCAAACAATTCTGTTTAGTCATAGTTAAATGGTTCCAAGTATTGCCACCTATCACTAACAATAACTGGTACCTTCACATGCATAATCCACACTTTTTTCGTTCTCTAGCACGGTGCAAGTATTTGTCTATCGTTTCTCTTTCTTTTATTTTCACTATATAGTTAGCCGGCATGGTAAAATACACGACGGTAAATCAATTTTTTTTCTTTTTCATTAACACTTGGTATAGTCTTCTGGCCATTTTAGGTGATCCATCCTTTTAGTTTCTTACATTCCTTTACCAGGTCTTTATTCAAGACTAAGGTGAAAGAAGGTGATAGTATTCTAGGTATTGATGTTTTCGTTGCCTTTTTTGGGAGGTATTTTTGTCATATTCGTACTACTCTCCTGATGAGATGAGCAATTCCGAAAAGTGCAATGTTTTCCTACTACTACTGCTTTACTTATTTGTCCCTTTATTGACACTTCCCAGGGCTCACACTGACACGGTGGTAGTTTTCAGAAACTACATTTCTAAATTTCTATTCACAAGTCTTTGTATTTACTTATTTTATTATGCTCTTTGATTGATAGGTTATTATTTTCTGGCACGAATATATCAATTAGAAGGCATGATTTTATTTTATAGCCATTAACCACAATATAGGGTCTATTATTTGGAGGTGCTCGTGGTGTAATGGTTATCGTCGTAGGAAACAGACACGGGTTAAAAATCCTGGACGAGACTGATTGCATTTCACATAGTACTAATACCCTTGGGAAAGGTAAGAATCTAATTATTCTCCTTCCAGCAATGGGTAAATAGCAGGGCAGACAACTAGTCTAGTAGAAAAACTCTGAATTCAAACCTGTGAAACTTCGCTTTAAAATTGACCTTGTGTCATATCCTGCCCGAGCAGAGAGGCTGGTAAATATGATTTATGGTTTATTAATCTTATACTCTGTGAGTTTTTCACAACTGCGTTCACAGACGGTTTTTCACTGAAGCCTGTGACAGCAGGTCTCCTCAGGTCTTCAAGGTTCTTCCATCATTCCGGTCGATTACAAATTTCTCATCTTTTGGATGCTCTTTGACTGATAGGTTATTATTTGCTGGTACGAATATATCAATTAGAAGTCTGGCTTTTTCTTATAGTCATTAACCACTATATATGGTCAATTAATCTGAGACTCTCTGCGAGTTTTTCACAGCTGCGTTTACAGACGGTTTTTCACTGAAGCCTGTGACAGCAGGTCTCCTCAGGTCTTCAAGGTTCTTCCATCATTCCGGTCGATTACAAATTTCTCATCTTTTGGATGCTCTTTGACTGATAGGTTATTATTTGCTGGTACGAATATATCAATTAGAAGTCTGGCTTTTCTTTTTATAGTCATTAACCACTATATATGGTCAATTAATCTGAGACTCTCTGCAAGTTTTTCACAGCTGCGTTTACTGACGGTTTTTCAGTGGAGCCGGTCTCTTCACGTCTTCAAGATTCTTCCATTATTCTGGGCAATCCCAAAATTGTCATCAGTTGGATGGTTTCGATTTATCATCTAACTTCCAACTCTTCTAATCCTATTTCCAAGCTTATGAGGACCATTTCAAGCGCTCCAGTAACAATAGGAATCACTGTCATCCTCATGTTCAACAGTTTTCTCGGTTATTATTATTATTTTACTACTTTGAGAGTTTTTCATACTAACGTAAACAAATGGCTTTTCCTTGGTATTTGAGTGACAGCTAGTCCCTTCACATTTTCAGGACTCTTCCCAGTATTCTGGCAGATTTGTGGTCTGGGTGGTCTCCACTGGTCCTCTTATTTCCAAGTCTTCCGGTACCCTTACCAATCCTTTGGGAATGTTCCAGAGCGAATCAGTTATAATTGGCATCGCCGTCACCTTCATGTTTTGTAGTTCTCTAGCAAGGTCTATGCACTTATCTCTCTTTTCACTTTCTTTTAATTTTACTCAGTGGTCTGCTCTCTGCAGACTACGGAGTAAAATTAAAAGAATGCAAAAAACAAAAATGAATACCTATTCGGCAGGTTCTCGATTTTTCCTTTTTCTTCTTTTTTTTGTTGACAATCACTAAATCTGGTCGATATTAGGTGATCTATTTGTATCTCAAATTCACAGAGAAGTGTGTGGGTCTTATTCACTAAAACAGATACTGTGCTTACATATACCACTTGTTCATAAGATCAAATTTCATTTTCTTGCACTATTCCAAGTAGGTATCCTTCCCCACCCAGTCATGTCTAGTCTTCTACTCTTTTGGCGCTCATTTGTATTATTATTATTATTATTATTATTATTATTATTATTATTATTGTTATTATTATCGCTGTTTTTTTTCTGTTTTTCTTTTTCAGCTGCTATTTTTATGAAACAGAAACAAAAGATGCGAACATTCTTATTCAATTAGAGTTTAATGAGTCAGAAAAGAAAACTTTTGATATCTCCAAAAGAAACAGCCTAAAGTTGTTAACAGAAAGTATTATTAGCTAATTTTAACAACCAAACTAATTGAAACAAGGAGATAAAAGTACAATTTTACAGAAACTGAAAGAAAAAAAATCAAAACCAAAGAAATTGCTGAAAAAAATCATACGAACATAAACATGGCAACTTTCCTAGCTTTTTTTTTTTTTTTTTTTTTTTTTTTTACTTTTTCTTTCTCACATGAAGCCAATGAAAACAAAAGTAAAACAACAAGAAAAATTAGTTTGCTTAATAAACCTCCATCTCTTAACATCAGATGTTTTCAGTTCTTCCTCTTGGCTATTTGCAGTTTAAATTTTAAAATAAAATACCGATTCCTGCTAATTATCAACTCTATAACTGACAACGTCACTCTCGGTAAAAGTCCCAAAGATTAATCGAACGTTCAAGAAAAAGTAAAATTTTTTTTTTATAAACATAGAAATTGTTCCTAATCTCAACTTGTTTGCTAGCTAAATATTGAGGAGGTTCAATATCATTAGATTTTCATTGAATGCCATAACTAACAGCTGGCATAAAATTTCTTGGAGATAAAATAATTACAGACAAAATGATTGATCCCATGAAGACAGCCTAAATAAATGTAAAAGTAATACACGGGAGAGTACTGGAGAAAACTTGTCTCTAACTTTCCATAAAAAGTCATTTGATAGTAATTATAGATTCTCTTCGTTTTTTTAACGATTTTCTCGAATATTCATAAATTTACTGAAATAAACAACAATTACAATTCATTTTTATTGTTTATACAGCTCAGTTTAACGGAAATATTTTGAACTTTCAAATCGATTTTCGTTTCAAACTTTTCAAAAAAAGTTGAATTTACACAAGTTTGGAACCTCTACCTTCAAACACAATTATAATGTGCCATACAGCATTGTCTATGCCGACTCGTTAAAATTTACCAGATGCCTACAATTTAAAAAGTACAGAAGACTGTATGGCGTCATACAGCAGATTAAAGCAGCAGAAACAAAGTGAAATGTGCAGCCTAAAAAGTTAAATGAAGTTCACCAAAAAAAGTAAGTAATAGAACTTTAAAAAAAAATCACCAAAGAAATTCAACGTTGAACACTTAGGTTATGAACAATTAAATTTGGAAAAAAATTCATATGTGTAATTTGAATGTTAATGAACGAAAAATGACGCCTCGTATTTCAGATTCATAAAACTGTCTGCTGCATTATAAAGACACATATCTTCTTTTCTCTTATAACTTAGATATAATCACAAGGATGCATTTGCTCAAAAATAAATGAAGTATGCGTTCTTTTTTTATTTTATTTGTAAAATGTCGAGGAATTCATTAGATTTAATAAGGGTCAAATATTCTTTTTTAGTAAAATAGAGTTTATCAATCAAAATTTAATTTCTAGCAGCATTGGTGTCATGGCGTCATGACCAAATTTAGAATAGTAAAACATAAAAGAAGGCTGCTATTATTTTGTTCGAAAATACCGGCCAAAATGCCAAAATTATCAGAAATAACCAGAAAGAGGCAAAAAATGTTAAAAAGTCTCCACGCACCTCCAGATCAACTTCATCAACTTCTTTTACGGTCAAATCACAGTGAAAGCATCAGTTTTCGCTAGATCACCGAAGTTAAGCGGCGATGAGCTGGTCCAAGACCTAGATGGATGACAACTTTTCATATGACAAGAACTGTAAGCTACACACGGCCCGTGTGCCATATCAAATCAAACTTTAACAAATGCCAACGTCATAACTTTGAGTTGAGATTTGGTTTTCGAGAGTTTACTGCTTTAATAGAAAACTTTTTTGTAAACTGATTTTGGTTGTGTTATTTGATAAGAATATTCCCCAGATATTTATTGATTATGAAAAATATAAATTAGATTAGTTTTAAAGATGGCTCATTTTATTTTAGCATTTACTATAGTCACTGAAATAATAACTAATTGCATAATAAATGGATAATAATGGAGCCCATAGATTAAAAAAAATAATTAGACCATCCAATTACTTTATAGACAAAGATAATTAATAATAATAATAATAATAATAATAATATTAATGATAATTATCATAATAATAATAATAATAATAATAAGTCGGACACCGTAGCCGGGTGCGACCAGAACAACCCCTTTTCAATAGCTACTACACCGAGGTGTAGGGGAGGGCGCTACTCCTTTCTCTGGATTGCTCCACTTTACACTTGATACGTACCTTATATTGTTGAGTGTTAAGCGAGGAAGTATCAAGTGCCATTTTTTAAGTCTTTGGTATGATGTGACCTGGGATTGAACCCAGGTCTCCGGGACAATTCGTAAACGAGCCAATGAGCTGGTTATAATAATAATAATAATAATAATAATAATAATAAACTCCTCCGAGATTTTGAGATACAAGCGGATCATCTAATCTCGGCCAGACGACCAGACCTTATTGTAATCAACAAAAAAAGCGAACTTACCGAATTGAGAATATTGCTGTCCCGGCTGACCACAAAGTAAAATTGAAAGAAAGCGAAAAGTCCGATAAATACTTGGACCTTTCCATGTACTCTCTTCGGATGCCGTTTCTTGGTCACATCTGTGTCAGGTGCGCAGATAATAAACAAACTCAGGGTCATGTATTGCCATTATATACTACCCATGAAAAATGGCAAATCAAAATATAATTCAACATGGGTCCAAGACAACAGGTTCGGTAGTCATGATCGACGGTACTCCCTTGATAGCCATTATGAGGGACTTGAAAAGGTTGACTATTCTTTTTTCAGGTACACAATTCTCCTTTCAGGTGCACAGACGATGAACAAATCAACTATTCAAATTAGAGACCACAGTGGAGAAAGTGGCCCTGGGAAATGATAAACTATCACTATACGATTTTTTCAGGAGAAATTTTACGGAAAATGGGTATATAAAAATAATGATAGACATTTAGACAGAATGTTTTAGATTTACGACAATGAATCAAAGACTCACTGATCAGGTTAGGAAAATACTAAATGATGATTGGTTAAAATACTAGAAATCCCCCCACAAATAAAGAACAATTACAATTCATTTTTATTGTTTATACAGCTCAGTTTAACGGAAATATTTTGAACTTTCAAATCGATTTTTGTTTCAAACTTTTCAAAAAAAGTTGAATTTACACAAGTTTGGAACCTCTACCTTCAAACACAATTATAATACGCCATACAGCATATTCTATGCCGACTCGTTAAAATTTACCAGATGCCTATAATTTAAAAAGTACAGAACACTGTATAGTGTCATACAGCAGATTAAAGCAGCAGAAAAAAAGTGAAACGTGCAGCCTAAAAAGTTAAATGAAGTTCACTTAAAAAAAGTAAGTAGTTAGGCAAATAAATCAGCAGACTCCTGATACGGTGACAGATATAGTCGGTACAGAAAAATCAGAAACTCTTAACCAGAAACAAACGCTAAATGATGAAGGTAGAAATACTACAAACACAGCAACGCACACATTGACTCAAGAAGAAAAAAATGAATGCAGAACTCATGAAAAGAATCATGTCTGAAAAGAAAACTACACTGCGTTCTATCAGGAAATAAGATTGGAGGACAGTCAAGTTCGAAACCAAGAAAATAAACGAATTATTTACAAATAACCCGACAAACATCAGAGAATTAAACAGTTTAATCTATGCAGGAGCAATATTAGTCTGTGAAATAAATGGGGTGCCTTCAAGACCACAGGGAGAAAGTAAAAACCCGAATAGTAAATCAGATTAGAATCGTAGATAAGAAAACCACGACAACAAGCAAACATTCTAAAACGGAACATGAAAATATATTCCGACGAAACAGAAAAGTACAACAAAACTGAAAAGTACAACTCTAACAGAATAATCAAAAATTACGGTGAAAGAAGGACGACTAAAAAGATACCGATACAGGACTAAACAATAAAAACAAAAAAAAACAGGCCATTCCAAAACAACGAAAGAATATTCTACCAGCAAAAGGGCGGGGGAGAAATGGGAGAAGACATACCGACTATCGAATGCAAAAGTGACAAAGACATTCTGGAGCAAAAAATATGAGAACAGAAAGATGATAACAAAAACGCCGAATGGATAAACAACATCGAAAATGAGCTGCGAATACTCGAAGGAGTTCAGATTGAAATACAACTCGATGGAAAAAAAAAAACACATGCCGAGATGTCATACATGGATTTTGGTTTTAAAAGATCCGCCTCAGTCCACGACACACTGGCTAGCGAAAGGAATAAATGCATAAGGAAAGCTGAATTCCCCAAATGGATAACCAAAAAAAAAAAGACCACCTTGATCCAGAAAGACCCACTCAAAGAGACCGTCCTAAACAACTACGTGCCTACCGATGATGGGGAAAATACTAACGGCACAAATTAGGAAGGAGATCTAAATGAGATGGAAAAATCTAGCTTTGGCCTGTATTGACAACAAAAAATCTTAAGATATGGTCCCCTAAATCTGGATAGTACACTGTCTCAAAATGTATAAAATACCTGATAATGTCATAAATTTCATCGAGAAAACCTGATGAGTAGATTTGATTGGTTTGGTTTCTTTGTTTAATGGCATACCAACCTTTGTTGGTTATTTAATGCTAAAGCCATTCTTCTAGAAGAACAGAAGTGGTACTATTTAACCCATAGCTGGGAGGATGAGGCGGTTCATACCTTTCCCAAGGGTATTTGCCTGAAAGTGAACATATAGCGCGACTGGAGTACGAACTCGCTTACTACGATTCCGCAGTCCATCGCTTTAACCATTACACCACGAGGACACCTCCATAGATTTGACAGCGGGAGAAAAAAGCGTAGCATAAGTAAAGATCCATAGAGGCTGAATCCAAGGAGTTGATGCCATTCAATTATATTCTCAGAAAATGCTCCGCCGGATACAAATTCAGTTAATCTCAAGAAAAGTTCAACTTACACGACTTTAAATTGTTGGCTAAAAACGAAAAAGTATTAGAAAACCTAATACTGACTGTTAGAATATATAGTAAAGATATAGTGATGGAATTTGGCACTGACAAATGCACCATGTTAGTTATGAAAAGCAGGAAACGACACATGAGAGAGGGAATCGAACTACCAAATCAAGAAAAAATCTGGACACTCGGAGGAAAGAAAACCAACAATACTTGGCTATACTGGAAGCTGACACAATCAAACTAGTGGAAATGAGAGAAAATTTTTTTAAAAATATATCTCAGGAGAACCAAAAAGTTACTCGGGACAAAACTATATAGCAGGAACTTTATAAAAGGGATACATACCAGAGCAGTCCTTCTCGAAAGATATTCGGGACCATTCTTGTAGTGGACCAGAGAAGACATCAAACAAATTGACTAAAAAAAAAAAAAAAAAGAAAACTAATGACCATGCATAAGGCCTTGCATCCCAAGGATAAAGTTAAGTAAAATAATATATCTTGTTGTTTATAATAATAATACTAATAACAATCTCTCCAAAAACAGCAAAAAAAAAAAACCAACATCGTAAGCAATAATAGACAAGAAGCAATAAAACAGAATATGTATATTATTTGCTGATAGAGACGAAATGATAAATCACGTATTAAGCAAATTCAGCAAAATGGTACAGAAAGAGTAAAAGACTAAACACGACTGGGTGGGAAAGGCGATCAACTTGGAACTGTGCAGGAAATTTAAATTTGACCCTACAAACAAATGGTATATACCAAACCCAGCATATGAGATGCACAAACTCCTCTGGGATTTTAAGAATACAAACGGATCACCTAATCTAGGCCAGGCGGCCAGACCTTATAATAATCAACCAAAAAAAAAAAGAAAAATTGTTGTCTTTGCTGTTGCGGCAGACCAAAGATTAAAACTGAAAGAAAGATAAAAGAAAGAAAAGTACCTGGACCTTGCTAGGGACTTGAAAAAGCTGTGAAACATGAAAGTGATGATATACCAATTATATCCGGTGCTCTTGATTTGGTTTAGTTTCTTTATTTAATGGCAATTCAACTTTTGAAGGTTATTTTATGCAAAAGCCATCATTCTAGACGAACAGTAGTGGTACTATTTAACCCGTAGCTGGGAGGAAAAGGGGGTTCATGCCTTTCCTAAGGGTATTTGTCCAAAAGTGGACGTAATAGCGCAACTGGAGTTCGGAGTCGCTTACTACGATTCAGCTTACCTGAGATGAAAACACAAAGAGGAATTTCCCAGGGAGATGTGCTCTCGCCATTAGTATTTGTTATTGAGATGATGCTAACTAAGACAATACACAGGAGGATACAAACTTCATAAACCGTAAGAATAAATCAAGCCCCTCATGTATAAGGACGACATTAAACTGTTTCTTAAAAAAGAAACAGAATTGGAAACCTTAATACAAGCTGTAAACATACACAGTGATGATATATGGATGGAATTTGCCATGCTAAAAATGAAAAACGGTAAACAATGTAGGACGGAAGAAATAGAACCACCAAACGAAGAAAAATCAGAAGGCTCGGAGAAACAGAAAGTTAAAAATACTTGGAAATATTGGAAACGGACACAATCAAACAAGTGGAGATGAAAAAAAAAATTAAAAGGATACCCCTGGAGAACAAGGAAACTACTCGAAACCAAACTAAATTGCAGAAATCTCAACAAGTGTATAAACACCTGCGCCGTCTCTCTCGTAAGAATCTCGATATCATTCTTTAACTGAACGACGGAGAACTTCAACAAATGAACCCAAGAACAAGAAAACTAATGACAATGAATGACACCAGAGATGATAGCATCATCATCATCTTGTCATGCCACCAGCATGGATATCCCTGAGCCTCTCTCGCCACTCTTCCTATTGTTCATCGCTTCTGGCAGGTCCTCGGGGCTACATCCCGTATCCTCACAGAGCTGCTGTATGTAGGTTCGAGCCGGTCTCCCTGCCCTTTCTTTGCCATGTGAAGGGGTTCATAGGAGAACATCGCTTATGAGCTCGTCCTTACTTCTCCAGCAGTGTCCTGCATGTCTGGTTCGTCTAACTTTGATAGTTTTCGTGATGGGAGGTAGGTGTCCGTACAGTTGCTGCTTTGTGGGGTTTTGCTTCCAGGACTAGTTCAAAATTGCTCGCACCATTCTTGTATAGTTACTGTCAAGCTTTTTCGCCATCCGTTAATTCAGGGTCCATGTAGTCCATCCATATAGCAGTATCGACACAATCACTGCTTAGGAAAGAGGAAGAGAATTCATGAGTATTGAAGACAGCGTCGATACTTCGCAAAGACAACTCGTAGAATACATAAAGCAAAGCATGGAAAGGAAGATTATTGCGGCTAGAAACAACACAAATAACTCGAGGATCAACAGCACAACAATGGCTAGAAAACAAAAATGGGAAGACAAACAAATATATCGAAATTTCAAGAGACAACCAAGTGAAATATCACGAGAGAAAATTTGGACATGGCTACGAATGGGAAATCTTAAGAGAGAAACTGAGTCTTTTCTAATAACGACAGGAAACAATGCCATTAGGACAAACTACATTAAAGCAAAAATAGATAAGACGCAACAAAATAGCAAGTGTTGGTTATGTGGAGATAGAGACGAAATGATGAATCATATAATAAACTAATCCGGTAAATTAGTGCAAAAATACTAGATACGATAGGGGAGAGTTGGTAATCCACTGGGAATTGTGCAAGAAACTGAAATTTGACCATATGAACAAGTGGTACATACACAACCAAGAGCCTGTCCGGGAGAATGAGACATACAAACTTCTCTGGGATTCTGAGATACAAACAGATCACATAATCCCGGCCAGATGACCAGACCAATCAAGAATCAAGAAAAACAAAGAGAACCTGCTGAATAATGAACTTTGTCGTCCCGGCAGACCACAAAGCGAAAAGCGGGGGGGTAAATACCAAGACCTTCCCAGAGAAATAAACAAAAATCTATAGAACTTTAAGGCGATGGTGATACCATTTTTAGATGGTGCAGTTGAAATAAACACCAAACTGTTGGTAAGGTGACTGTATTGTGTAGCCACATAATAAATAAGCATATATACATATATACATGCAGAATACGTATTGACGCAACAATAAAGACGAGCGACACAGTCTTTTAGAAAAATATACCTCTCACTTTATTTGAAAGGTTGTGTGTGAGAGGGATTTGGAGAAACAGAACTGCAATATATTGACCCCCACTCTTATGGCTCTCAGCGTTGTGTCTTTCTTCTTCTCCAGGGCTATTCAACTGGAGGCCCGGGGGCCCACTCTGTTGGGTGCGGGCTTTCTCTACCGCACCCCATCACCAACGGTTCTCCAAACTCACTGACTTCCTGTCTTCACCGAGTTATATAATAGTTCAACCGCCCACTCAACCTTTGGAATGGCATGTTTGATCATCATCAAGCAGAAATAACTGTAATGCAGTTTAAAGGTCACTCTCTTCCGGTGCATCAGTCTATGACTGTACCGCGGGATTTTAACTTGTCCCATTTTCTCAGCCAAGCTCGCTCACGCCAATGGAATATGTACTTCCGCCGTCTTTGGAATGGCATGTTTGGCCAGGTCGAAGGTCAATATACAAGAACAGGAAGACTTGGAAATAAGAGGAAATGTATAGACAATCCTGACTACAACATTATTCAGATCAGCTAGAATACTGAGAAGAGTCCTGAAGATTTAAGGAGAATTTTTCTCTCTCAAACTCATATGAATGATCATCAGCTGACACTGGTTTTAAAAATTCTTATTGGAACCCATTACTTATCAGATAAAGGTAAAACGCGAAACGCTTTGAACAAGCCTAAAAGATTCGAAATGAATGTAGATTTTGAGGATTTTCTTAAATTTAAAACTTTTCTTACTTTAACAAATTCGAAACATCTTAATCACCTAGAAGTGACTGGTTGTGTGAAAATATAAAAAAATTCTTTATTGCTTCAGTTTGTAAAAAAAAGTTTTATAACATCGTAAAAATGAAATTTAGCCAATTCATCCTATCTTCAAGTATTCCTCACTGTTTATTTCAGATTACTTTCTCCGTTAAGACTAGATTAAAGAAATAAAAATATAGAGACCTTCATCGCTAAAGTAATAAAAAAGAAGATTGTCTTCTCAATTGCAACAGAGAGGCGATTTAAAAACATTAATTAATACGCACAAAAATGACGGTGGCATTTAATGAAATAAAGAATCAAAGAAAACACCGAGCTATAGAATTGGTAACAAAATATCACGACTGACAATATCATTTCTGATTTTAAAAGTTTTTTTGTCCATTAATTTTTCTCTGGCAATAATTATCTTTTAATTTGTGTCATTGTCAGTTACTTGTCCAAGTGCTCTCACATAAAACTGTTTATCTTATAATTGTAATTTAAAAAAAAAAAACATAGTATTGTAACGATACTCCCTCGACCCTCCCCCCGTTACATCAATTTCTTCAAACCATTTCATTTCTGGGCCGGTGATCAACTAGTGGTTCCGATAGGGGTATCGCACATTTCTTCATAGCTACAAGAAATACAATCTAGGGAGTGGGAGAAAAAGAACAAACGAACCTACGAACAATTTACTTGGGTTAACTCAAAGTACAGGAAGAGGAGTTATGTAACCTTGCATTCCATACGTGCATATGTAGACTAACGCTCGCGTGGATTTCTAGCGAAAATTCTACAACGCTACCAGGAATGCCAACCCATCTTGACCAGTCTTCCCTCACTGCTGCTAGACCCTATCTCATCCGACTGGTCTCTCTGTTGTCCGGTGTCGACTGGCCACTCGCGTCACCCTTCGCCAACTCCTTCCCTGAGTTCCCTTGTCCAACTCCTCTCGCGTTCCCTTACCCACTTCCAGTCATGTCGAGATCGTGGGCTCAGGCCTTTGTTTGGTTTCGCGCCAAAACAGACAAAGAGATCGTCTGCTTGGCGGACCACCTACAGAGTGCTACAGTATTATCTTTAAAAGTTTTGAGATTATATTCGTTTCCTATATATCTAGGTTTGTCTTCTTCATTCATGTTAGTTCTTAGGCAACTCATATATTTTCCGCCTTCCAGAAAACTCTGAAATTTTGAGATCAAGCAGTTTTATCATTTCTTATATTACTGAATTGTTGCTTTCATCTAAATTGTTGCTAATTAAATATGAACTTTTGAGGGTTGTTCAGACATTATCTAGGTAGTAAACATAGAGGATGTTCACTTGTTTCTTTTTTCGCTCTAGATAAACTAATCAGAGATAAGATGCAGAACATTTTTCTTGAATACCTGAAGGAACTTGTAATTTTCATTATACGGATAGAAGTCTAGATATACAAATCAATCTTTAAATGCAGTTAAGAAACACACCTTAACAAGTGATTACGCTTATTCAGCCTTATTCAGCCTTCATGGATGGTTTAATGCCAAAGCCATCGTTCAAGAAGAACAACAGTGATGCTATTTAACCCATAGCTGGGAGGATACGGGGATTCATACATTTCGAAAAGGTATTTGTTCGAAAGTGAACGTAATAGCGCGACTGGAGTTCGAACTCGCTGTCCAACGCTTTACCGTTACACCACGAGGACTACCCCCCCCCCCGGTGGAATATGTTAGCTATTCTCGGCTAAAGATACAAAAATAAAAAGAACAAAAAATGAAGTCAAAATCTTCTAAGAGTAAATTGTATAATTTTTGCTAACAACTTTGAACAGATGCTTTTTGCGGGTGGTATTTTAAAACAATGTATATACATCAATAAATCTATGAGGTTATGATGGGATTGCATCTATTTTACTCAATAAATGTTTAGTTTTCAGCATAATTCCTATTTTTTCAATGTTTTTATTTCAACATTTCTCTATAACTTTCATAGATCGAATATTTCTCTGTTAAAATATCACCAAAGATTACGTCGGGTTTTATGAATTCACCTTCCCATATAGATCGTGAAATAGAAAGATCTACTAACATATCTTCTATTTCGCTAATTACGAAACTGTCTACACAAATCTTCACTTTACTAAAATGGGAATAAATTCTTTTGTCTTCCAAAAGCATTTGGATGACGTTATGTCATCATTATGCGTAATCAAGGTGTTACACTCGGGACCAAAAATAAATAGACGTAGCATTTCGCAAAGTACAAAACGGACCCATATTGTTTCGATACTAAAAATTCTTTGTTGTCACCAAATTTTCACTGTAGTCATCAACGGAACAAGAGTTATAAATTAAACGATATGCGTCATATTACTTAGAAATGCAATGAGTCTCATTCGTGGCAGGAGAAC
Organism: Sepioteuthis lessoniana; assembly: GCA_963585895.1. NCBI lineage: Eukaryota > Metazoa > Mollusca > Cephalopoda > Myopsida > Loliginidae > Sepioteuthis > Sepioteuthis lessoniana. The sequence continues at coordinate 65,175,680 of OY757923.1, read as the reverse complement.
GAAAACTACAGACTTCACTTTCCTCACCCCGACGAAGCCTCACGCTCTGTGGGGCCGCTCGTCTCTAGACCCAAAACTGGCAAACGAAATTCACCGACCGACTGCGATTCTGAATACTTGTTAAATAACATTCTTACATATATCATTCTAATTATAACTAAAGTAAGAAGAATACGTGTCCTTAAAACTTTCAATGTTACGTCATCCTAGTATCAGTGTGATAAAACGTTCATCATTTATATTCTGCCAACACCGATTACAAAACAAACCTTTCTTATGACAGGGCTGACGTCCAAAAAGCCCAAGGTCCACCAGCCTGACTTTTTCAGTGCGAACTTGCACTCGAAGTTTTTACCTACTTCACAATTTACCACTGAAATAAACGATAATTGGCCTTGTGGATAGAGTGTTTGCTAGTAGTACGGGAGACCTGGGTTCAATCCCAGTTCGCGTCATACGAAATACTTTTAAAATGGTACTTGATACCTCCTTGCGTAACACTCAGGAATATAAGGTACGTATCAATGGTAAAGTGGAGCAATCCAGGGAAAGAAGTAGTGCCTCCCTTACACCTCGGTGTAGTAACTATTGAAAAGGGAGCCTTCTAGTCGCCCTTGATTACAGTCGCCAAATTTACTTACTTAATATAATTAATAGCAATCCTTAATTATATTTCATTAGCCAAATTTGAAGGATATTAATGACTATCATAGTTCTTATGACACTGATGGGGTTATTTGTTATATTGGCACATAATGAAGAGGAAATAACTTTTTTGTTTATAAAAATATATAACTCTCTCTTTATTACATCTGGAAGGGTTGAAATAGATTGTGAGAAAGAGAGATAGAGACAGAGAGATAGAGAGGGAGAGAAACGAAGGACTCGGACACAGGCGGACGGAGGACTGCTATATTGACCATATTCAGAGTACCTCTCGGTGCTTCTTTTACTTCTCCACCGGGGGCAACTCATAACCTGCGGATCATGCTTAGGTCGGCTTCTGCCTTGACTAGACTGCCATTCTGACTGATGACTGACCGTTTTATCTGTTGGAGCATGTGTATATATAATTTTATCACGCCTAACTGTTCCTTCAGCTTGTCCTTCCGGCTGTCAACCCTCTTGAACTGCTTTAACTGTTCTCTTGTTTATACAGGGGAACATCCTGTTTTAGAAATCTCTGAGTGATGGCTCAGTCAAAGGTCAATATACAATATATTGACGAATGGGCAGAAAATTCTGTTTTGTATCAGATACGTTTTGTATCTGATACTTTCCTAATATTTCTTAGAACAAATTTCTGCTGGTTTTTAACCGCAGGGTGAGTCAAACGTTTTCCACTGTTTTGTTAAGGTGAGACAAAATTCAGCTGCTCCCGATGCATTTACCGTTGTCGAGAAAAGAAAGAACTACACCGAACATTGAGATATCGAACACGTCAAGTGTTACTCTCCGGGTTTACCTGAATCGCTTGGAGCATGAAATCGGCATGTACATTTTTCTGTCTACCTGACCTTGCCTTATCATCTTGATTCGTGTAATCTGAACAAAATTTCTTGAAACAACTAGTAACCGTACTGTGATCAACAGCGCCTTTACATCTAACCCAACAAATATGGTCCAATTCGAACTAATACAGGGTGGAACTGTTATATAATAGCCGAGGGATTTCGGTTCATGGCTTTGAGTTTAGTTAGGCTGAGAACCTTTCGGCTCAGCATATGGGTTAGTTAGGGGCAACATTGAGGCAGGTGTTAACGCGGGTGCGCGCGGGTGGATGGAGGTGTCACTCAGATGTCATTATAGTCCGAGACGAAATGCAGTGACAGGGTGCGGGTGACATCACGCACCGGAAGCGCGCGGAGGTTTGTGTGAGATTTGAAGAAAGTAAGAGTTGGGTACTAGACGCCAAACGAGAAGGATCGACTTTTGGAGCTCGCAGACGCGAGGCGAACTTGAACCCTATGGGGGCCACTCGAGATGGGGTCCAAATAAATGAGACTGCATAGAAGATTGTGTCTCTCCTCCTTATGTCGAAACCTTCAACTCAAAGTTAATAAAAATGTTTCGTACCTGAACAAGAAGTCGTTACCTGTTTTCGAATTCCGAGATTCCTATGTTCTTTAATGTTCTATCGTAATGAACATTCGATGTCCATTTCACCCATTTCGCGCATGGCCATAATCGTGTACCTGGCTACGCAACAGAACGACAAAATTGTCGTCCTAAAGAAAACAACACTACAGCTTTATTTTAAAACTCTTATTAACAAAATCAATTCAGCTAACTTGATTATGTCGTAGTGCTGAAATCTATTCAATGTAGCCACCTTCAGCCTCAATGACCACCTCGATACGGATCCAGAACTGGGAGCATGCCTTTTCCACAAGCGCCGGCGGGAGCTCGGCGAATTCTCTGCGGATGGCGGCAATCAGGCTGGCTTTGGTGTTGTGGGAGGTCATGTTGGTGATGTTCTCGACGTATGACCAAACGAGTTTCAGGTCGAAGGAGGAGGGGTCCAGTGAGAGAAATGTACAAAGTCGTAGCACTCCTTCTGAAGCCAAGCCTGGGTCTCTTTAGACTTTTGGGCCGGTGCCGAGTCCTGCTGCCTCACCCAGGGTCTGCCACCAACCACCTGATTGCACCAGGGGATCACCACACTCTTCAGCAAACCCAGGTACACTTTGGTGTTGACTTTCAAGCCGAGGTCAAAGATGTGAAGTGGCATGATGTGGCCCTCAATTGAAACCACACCAAAGACCATAACGGTAGCCGGAAACTTTGTTTTCATCACCCTGGGCACGTCCCTGTTATTCGTGGCAATCCAGATTTGCATTTTGAGGGTGCTGGCAATGGTCCTGTTGTCATAAGTTGGATCGGTAGAGAGCATGAGTTGTACAACGGCGCATCTCCGATCTTGCTCGTTGAACATTGTGTCACTTTCAGACATGATAGAAGGCTTCTATCGCTCTTGGGATTTGTACACAACTGGCCAACTAGTAGATGGTCTGCAACAAAAAAAGAAAACCGGTTTTCATTCAACGGAAATGGAATCATGTCGTCTTTTCTAGGGCGACAATTTTACCGTTCCACCCTGTAGAGCATACGTTTCCGAATTATACGATCGAACGCGTTATTCTGTGCGGTTTTTAAATCACATAGAGAATAAAACAATTCACAACACGTTAGGGCACCAATAACCACGATAATACCATTCACAGTGAGTACCTTACACAACCTAAATTTTTTGACTCATGTCATATACACACAACAATTTAGTGCGTACCACCAAAATGTTGTAAAACTTATGACTCACCATCATATTTTCTTGTTCTTCTGATCTATTTTTTGCTTACTTCATTATTTTCTACTTGACTTTTTCCCGCTTCTATGATACCAACGCACTTATAATTTTCTTTGTCAAACTTAATTTCAGTGTCGCTGTTTGTGGTCGTGACTGTTTGCAGGAGGACTTCTAATTCTTCTTTTGTTTTAGTAAAAAGTTTCAAGACATCCATAGACAGGAGATGATTAACCTTTTCTCGCAACATTGTATATCTATATCTTCGATTTAAATGATATATTGTTTAGTGAAGCTATCGCTTTGACGAAAACAAGTGCTGGTAATGAGTTCTTTTTCTGGAATATTAATACTTAATTTTCAGCCCAGTCGGCTTGGCAGTATAATACTCGATCAGCCTTTCTGTTGAGGGGGTTTACCCCCCACAACAATATGTGTCCTTATGTCACTAAACCATCTAATGGTGAGGTTCTAGTCTCTTCTATTAGTCAATTAGAACTAGTGTCCTGGGTATGATACTAAACTGCAGTTTAGTATCCAATCCTGGAGTTATGGGGGTGAGGCGTACCCCTTCATTGCCATTATTCCAAGGACCAATTTGACTCAAACTAGTAGCACCTGTTGGCGTCCCATCTAAGGGTTAACCAGAGCTGTTTAACCATTCAACTGTGAGCAAACAATTGACTGATATTAAGTTAAATTGTTATTAAATCATAGCACGAGTTAAAACTATTTAAATATTCGGAAACGAATCAGTAATGTTGAATGGAATAATTTTTTTTAATAGATATACTTGAAACTATTTAACTATGTGCAAATAAATGATTCATATTAAATGGAATTTATTTGTGTTAGACAGTAATACTTTGAACATTTTAACTATTCGCAAACAAATAAACCTTCATAAGTTTAAGATGTTACCAACAAACTAACCATTTAACTATGTGCAAACAAATGAATAATATCAAATGGAATAATAAGTCTTATATTGCAATACTTGAAACCATTTAACTATGAGCAAACGGGGGAAATCCGGCTTATTTAGAATTTTTTCTGAAAACTATTTATTAAAAATCATTCGATATATATTTTTCTAAACAGGATTTGACGTTAAATGATTCTGCTTTCCTCCTATGGTTAATCAATTTTTTCTCTGTTCTTCAATCCGAAATTCAATATATGCGTTGAGATCTTAAAATATCTTAGGGCATTTTATCATTCATGCTTATGAGATCATTTTATTGGCACATATGTTATCAATGCTTATACTATATTCTTTCGTGCCCGTGGTGTAATGGTTATCGTCGGAGGAAATGGACACGACGACACGAGTTCAAATCTTGGACGAGACTGATTGCATTTCACATAGTACTAATACCCTTGGGAAAGGTATGAATCCAATTATTCTCCTTCCAGTTATGGGTAAATAGTAGGACACACTATATTCTTTAGCCTTGGTTAGGCAACTAGTCAAGGAGAAGGAAAACTCTGAATTCAAAACTGTTGAACCCCGCTTAAAAATTGACCTTTTGTCATATCCTGCCAGATCGGAGGGGTTGCTAAATATTTATACTCTATTTTTTCGCGATTTAGAATAAATAGATATTTTTTGATTGATGATTATTTGGATATTCCTTCTGCTGGATCTTTTTTGGTTCATTGACAAGGGTCTTTTGGCTTCTTATGGAATAATAAATTATTCAAAAAATCCGATCAGATTGGATTTTCTACCTCATTGACGTGCATGTTAACTTTTTGTTTTTGGATCAAAGTATTGTTTTCTTTTTGCAGAGCATTCATGTATGTTTTCTTTGAATATTTGAAAAACTTTTTTTTGGTCCCAATATATATGGTTGAGAATGATTTAAACTTTAAAGATTGATTGACTTTAATGAAAGTTCAAACAGTCTATGGTTATCTTACTCAATGCGTTTAGGGAATCGCACTCCTTGTACGTTTATATTAACGTTTTTGTGTGCAGTTGTTTCCAAAGAGTTTACTTTTTTGCAAAAGTTACTATCGAATATAAATAATTTCTAAATATATAAACTTGTCCCATAGGTAGGGCTTTAAAAGTTGCTAGTACATCGGGTCGGAGTGGGTTTGAGATTAATGTAAATTATTGTTTATTTCATACTCCCTAAAAAATCAAGAACTGGAGATACAGTTTAGTGTCATACCCAGTACGCCACTTTTGAGGTGGTCATGTCCCTCTGAAAGG
>OY757923.1:65150155-65165155 GCA_963585895.1 Sepioteuthis lessoniana | reverse complement strand
AAATAAACAGTCAACTTAAACTACACGACCTCCGATGACGATCAAAAGTATGGTCGAAAGCTCTTGGCCAAAATAAAGGGGACAATTTCTTTACCACCTGGATCCGGACACAAGAAAAATTACAAGATGACTTGAAAAATCACTATTAAAAATAATAAGCAAACAGTGTTCAACCGTCTTTAATAAAATTTGACTTAATAACAATTTGCTGCTTAAATATACATTCTCCAATATATATACGGGGAACATTCATTAAGTTTCCAGACTTTTTTGTACAGGCATTTAAAATTGGCAAAGACGCTTGAAAATTCATTCTGTTATTGCTATAAATCTTATGAGATGTTTGACCAAATTTTTATGATTTCAGGTACAAATGAACAACTACAGAAGCAATTGGAATACACCCTACTAGAGCCTGATTGTCACAGCTGGTAAATTCCAAATATGCAATCTGGACGTGAGGACACTTTAGAAGAACTATATGTAATAAAATTCTGTTTTAAACTTGGAAAAATGCCACAGAAACGTATGGAATGCTTCATAGTGCTTTTCGACGATCTTGCATGAATCGAGCATCAGTTTTTGAGTGGCATAAGAGATTCAAGGAAGGCAGGGAGTCAATACACCAGAGTTGATTGGCCAAACGGTTAGGGCTACTATGTTGATGTTTTAGGGAATTTCAGGAAGAGATTCTGTCGGAAGAGGTCATCACTCTTTAAATTGGATCAGTGGCATTTCCACCAGGACAATGCACCAGTCAACAACTCCAAACTTGTCACAGACTATTCGACCAAGATGGGCATCAAGACACTTCCTCAATCTCCCTATAGTCCAGACCTTGGTCCCTGTGACTTTTGTTGTTTCCCTAAGCTCAAAGGTTGTCATTATGAGACAATTGAGAAGGTGAAAGAGGTTGTGACGAGGGTCATTGACACGCTCACAGAAGAGGTCTTCCATCGGGCCTTCCAGAAGTTGTTGGAACGGTACAAGTGCATTGCAGCTGGAGGAAATTACTTCGAAGGGGACCAGAGTTTCAAATGTGTACGATCAATAAAAGTGCCCATACGAAAAAAATAAGGAAACTTATTTGATGATCCTCGTATACCTATATATATATATATATAGAGAGAGAGAGAGAGAAGAAAAGGGAAAATTAAATGTTTCGAAACACCTATACCAAAGTAGCCGAGGAAAAATAAATATTATGCCAATCTATCAAAACGACGACTACACTTTACTTCAAATACTAAAGGAAAAAGACTTTATAGATAAATTCAAACCTAAGTTGAATAAAACATCAACCATACACACGCAAACCGAAATAAACATACACACCCACCCACACACGTATATATATATATATATATATATACATACAAAACCATTCAAATTACAACACTAGTAAATTAAAATCTCATTTAATACCCATTAACTAGACCTTATGCCAAACATATTCTCAGACGAAAGAAAAAACTCAAAACACGCACACATACACAGACACACGTATACATACACAAAAAAAAAAATAGGAGAAAGAACAACCACTAAATTTAAAACCACAAAACTCCGCATGATATACACTTACACACACAAGAAAAAGCCGCTAGTGAAACTCAAATCCAGTCCAACGCCAACACACACGCACACAACTATAAACATATCAAATATCAAAGACAGGTAAAGCAGACCAAGTAAAATCACTTCAGGTAAAAGGAACAACGACCCCTATATAAACCAGTTTGACCAACCTAGGGTCATTTATACTGAAAACAAAAGTGAGTTCAAGTCTCATTGAGTACCCCATTAAAAAGGCCCGGTACCACAAAATTTCTCTGACGAAATCAACAAGCTCGAAACATACACGTAAGAACAAAATGGACCTACAACAACCATCTTTAAATATATATATATATATATATATATGTGTGTGTGTGTGTGTGTGTGTGTGTGTGTGTAATTTGGTATTTAATAACAAAGGTTGTAATACCATAAAAGACTTCACGATTTTCCGTTTATTGGAAGGATTATAGGGATATATATTCTTTGATAAATGTAGCTTTTTTGTTGATTTCAAAGAATCATTTGCCGATTTTCAAAACGTTTTCTTCTTTCTTATTATTACACTCCCGCACTTTCTCTCACTCGTTTTCTCTATCTCTCACTCATTCACCCACTTTCTCACTCATTCCCTTTATTTCTCACTCACTCACTCCCTCACTCACTCATTTCCTCAACCTCTCACTCATTCACTCATTTCCTCTATTTCTCACTCACTCACTCATTCACTCACTCATTTCCTCTATCTCTCACTCATTCACATATTTCCCCTATCCCCCACTCATTCACTCACTCACTCAATCACTCATTCCCTCTATCTCTAACTCACACACTCACTCACTCATTTCCTCAAACTCTCACTCATTAACTCACTCACTCATTTCCTCAACCTCTCACTCATTCACTCATTTCCTCTATTTCTCACTCACTCACTCATTCACTCACTCATTTCATCTATCTCTTACTTATTCCTTTACTTATTCACCCACTCATTAAATTACTCAACCACTCAGTCATTCACTTAATCCCTTTCTTATCTCACTTTTTTCTTTTTTCTCATTCTTTCTCACGTTATTCATCTCCTTTCTTGCTTGAGTACAGGTATTCTTATTTTTCTCATAATTCAGTCATACTTTCTCTCTAATTATTTGCTTTCTTCCTTTCTCTCTCTCTCTCTCTCTCTCTGTTTATCTATCAATCTCTCTATCTCTCAATCTTTCTATCTCTCTTCGTCATGTCATTTATTAATAAAATCAAATCTTTCATATTTGACACAATTCTCAGTAAATCATTTTTCACCTAAAACATTTTTACTTTTATAATTTGATTTCCTTCATTTACAAACATTATTTACCGTTTCTCTTTTCTTGCCTACAAAGATTATATATATATATATGTGTGTGTGTGTGTGTGTGTGTGTGTGTGTGTGTGTGTGTGTGTGTGTGTGTGTATATATGTGTGTGTATATATATATATATATATATATGGAACTCAACTCGTTTCCATTGTGAAAAGTTATCACCTTGTTGCCAGAAAACTGGCGCTGGAGCAGTATTTTTTTACCAAATCAACCAATCGCTACATTCACTCTAGTTTTTTTTAATTCCTTGATAATTCACAGACGACAATATTTGACAAGTTACAAAAATTTGGGAGCATCAAAACCAAAAAAAAAAAAAAAAAAATGAAAATATCGTTTCCTTCCAAGAATGTTAACAATTTAATTTTTAGTAAATTAGGATCCTTGATAAAACATCAACTTATTTATTTAATTTTGCGCCAACCTAAATTATATGAATAAGCCAAGACATAGGTTAGTAATGAAATACTTCTCAAATACCTATCGGCTTGAGAATTAATTAAAAAAATTTTTTTTTTTACTTATTGCCTCATCTTGATAGTTTTTGTGTTGTTTCTTCTTTCACTACATTTCGGCCAAATTTCACCTCTGGCCTTCTTTAGGTGATTTACCGCGACCTCGGATAGGAATGCTTGTAACCGTATCCCCAGTAATTACTGCCTTCCATAGTAGTTGTCTATCGCACCGCGTTTTTGACCATGTAAACCTCTGGCCGGCTTCGGTAGGATTTGAAACCACTATCTTCTGACAATGCTCACCTGGAACCGCAGAGACTCAACGCCTCTATCCGCTGCTTATTTCTTTTTTAAGTGAAAATCTATATTCTTTTTTTTTTAAGAATGCGTTTAATTTCATATTCGTTTAATTTTTCTCAAATTCAACGAAGGTTAGCTTACCATTTTATTAAGGTTAAATATATTTATCTGTCCCCTGCTCTTCTTTCCAATGTATTAGTTCTACATCGTACTTACTTCACAACCGTCGGCTCGACAGAAATAATACCTTGAATGCCCCTCTAAACAGGGCACCTAAACAGGGCCGCCTACTAGCCGTAGGTGGCGACCTATAATGCTTGAGGGCGATACCCTAGTAACCGAGTGGTTCGTGACCCGGGTACAAATCGCTCGCGTGACTTACGTAGGTAAAATTGGCCAGTGAGGCGGTCGTAGAGGTCTGAGTCAATCAATCAGCTGGTCATGTCAAACCCTGCCATCAATATGAGGATCATATAATGATTGCCCCTAAGCTAAATTAACACTCAACCCTTTTTTTTATGGGTCAGCCGGTTGGGGCTTTACAATACACCGACTGCTCCTCTGCTGAAGAGTAAGACTTCCCCAACGAGTGTCCTGGATATGAAACAAAACAATTTGATGGTGAATCTCAACTAATGCTGGAGTTTTGGGAAATGCGCAGTACCGCTTTATTGCCATCGCTCCCAGATCAGCTCAAGCCCGGAGTGGTAGCACCTGATAAGCTCTTATCAATGGGTCGAATAGAATTAAACTGCATACTTATGCTAAACTGAATTGTTTGAAATTGAAGTGTTTATATGCATAAAGATGGATTCGGTATTGAATAATAATGATATAAAAATGTTTTATATGCCATAAAATCAATGAGCCCATTTTTATCTTGAAGGTAACGTAAGTTAATGGCTGAAAGTCAAATACGTCGACTAAAACAATTAAAGAAAATTATTTCTTCTAATTTCGTAATATACGTGAAGATAATAAATATCATTTCCACTGATATATTAATACACATGAAAACATATCTACAAAAAAAAAATATTTGATATTTAATAGCCTGCAAGGCATGAGATGTGATTAAACAATATAACCACCAAATTACCCGTGTTTCTTTTTTTTTTTTTTTTTTTTTCGGTTGTTAAACAGCCCTCTGCGCAATCACAGCACTAATATTTTAGTTTGGCGTCCTTGATTAAAGACATATCAACATTCATCGTTATTTAAAGTCGAAGTCAGCCATGTAAATGAACAACAGCGATACTATTTTACCCATAGTGGGTTGATAATGTGTTCTCACCTCTCCCACGAGTATTAGTCCAGAAGTGAAATAAAGAGAGGGAATGAAGATCAAGCTTGCAATATAACACTTTAGCTATTACGTCACGTTAATAATAATGTTCTTGTTCTTATTCATTATAACTTCCTTATTTCAATTTTCTTTTCGGTAAACTACTTATCAAAACAAATGCATTTCTAATACTTTGGAAACCCATAAGATTTATTCCTGAAACCATTGGTCCACTAATTTCCATACATTCTAACATCAGTGTTCTTCATAAGAAAATCTTTTGTACGTTAGTTTTTTTGTTTACCTCAGCCGTCTACGTGTCAGAAACGATTTAGAACTCGATCAGAAATAGATGGATAATTTATCACCAGCGGGCCTAGTATGAACGCCGAAGGTATTTCCGTTGCATCATGGGGGCATATGTAATATTTTAATCTCAATTTCTTCTTGACGGAAACAGAATGAAAGTGTCAGCCTGAACGATGACCTGTCTCTGACAAAAGACTTCCAATTATAGCTATTCTTTCGATAACAACGTATAGATTTTTAAAATTTTATTTCTCATATTTATGACTAAGATATAATTCTTTCTACATAAACAACAATTATTTCATTTCCCTGTCTCAAAGGAGCTTATATATATATATATAAAGACCTGCAAGAAGCGATGAATGATGGGGAGAAGTGGCGAGAGAGGGTCGGGGATATCCGTGCTAGCGGCAAGACATGATGATTATATATATATATATATATATATATATATATATATATTAGTAAATACGTCTTTTTTTAGTTTAGTTTTTTATGTGCGAAATATATTTTCTTGGAAGAGTTTATTATTGGTTGGGCCGCTATAGTTAGCGAGTGAGTTATAACCTCACTGAACATCAAAAACAAATTAAATTTATCATGGACTAAACCAAATTTAAAACATCAAATTTCACCGTTAAAATAGACACAAATTAGCCTATTTCGAAGCAAAACCAATCAAATTTAGTTTAGAAATCTACTTGTTTATTTCAGGAGTGTCTCCCAAACAACACTTTACGAATTATGAATAGGTACGTTGGCCATACAACAACTACTCTCTCTCATTACTTTAGATGTAATCTCTCTTATAGTAGCGTCGTCATTAAACTAAATATAACGACCACACAGTAATAATATTCATAAATTGACATCTACTGGAATAAGAAAAGTCTTCGACAATAACACCAAAATCATCAATAAAAGTACCAACAAAAAAAAAACTTAAGGGCATAAGTATTAAAATAAATAACCAATCATTAATAAAATCACATTCAACACATGCACTAACACATTAAATATCTTCAAAAACTAGCAAACCAAAGCTCAATCACTAATCGTAAACTCTTCCAACAATATATACACATACATATGTGTGTGTGTGTGTGTGTGTGTGTGGTAGTACTGAATGTATTCTGCGATTAGTACATTTCAAGAAGTGAGCCAGCTGTAGTGTGCAATACTTATGCGTTCAGTGAGCCATTCCTTTTTTCATTAACCGTTTCGGTGTACTAGGGATGAGATTTTTCTGTTAAGATCTTTTTGTTAAGATATCTGGCAATATATTAGGTACGTGTTGATTTTTTGTTTATTGGCATATCAACCTCCATAGATTATGTTGTGACAAATCCATCCTTGTAGACGTGATAACGGCCATGATAAGTGGGTTCATGCCTTTTCCAAGAGTATTAATGAGTAAGTGAACCTCATAGCGCGAGTAGAATTCAAATTCACTAAGATGTCATCGTGCAGTATGTTAACTGCTACGCCACTGCGATCCCGTCTTTGGCGGTAGGATCAAATTGTTTGAAGCTTTTATCAAAATGACTTAATTGCGGCTTAATTGAAGCCCCTGAACAGCATTCCCTTCCCGACTGCCAGGTACCTTGCCGAGTAGGTGAATGAATGAGGGTGGCTTGGTTCTATTGGATCTTCCAACCAGGCTTCATGTGTTTGTCTCGGCAGAGTTCATTGCTTAGCCCCTAGTTGCCAGAAAAGAGAAATACCGCCTGGACTATTCATTTTTGGGTTAGCCCCTTATGAGTATCGAGACATGCATTACTCCAATTATAAAATAACCTTGTGTCAAATGCTGCTCGGGGAGGAAGTCGATTAAATTCCATCCCGTTAAGCATTACCGCTATCATATACTGTCTAGGTATTCAAACTTGGCTTGATGATTTTATTTTACGTGATTATTATCGTTACAGAATCACGTCTCTTAGTTCTTTTATATATATATATATATATATATATATATATATATGTGTGTGTGTGTGTGTGTGTGTGTGTGTGTATGTGTGTGTGTGTGTGTGTGAACCACTACCGAATGATTACACGGTAGTCTGGAGTGGTAGAATACATCGATTGCATCTCTGTAGAAATGTAAAACTCCAACAAAAAGTTTGCAAAATATGATGATACTATTTACCAACCCCTCCACTCGGGCAGGTAATGACACAAGGTCAATTTTTAAGCGGAGTTTAACAGGTTTGAATTCAGAGTTTTCCTTCTCCTAGACTAGTTGCCTAACCAAGGCTGAAGAAATCAGTCTGTCCTACTATTTACCCATAGCTGGAGGGAGAATAATAGGATTCATACCTTCCCCAAGGGTATTAGTGCTAATTGAAATGCAATCAGTCTCGTCCAGGATTTGAACTCGTGTTGCCGTGTCCATTTCCTACGACGATAACGATTACACCCAAGCACCTCCATAAAATATGATGATAAACAATCTGATGGTGAGTGTTCTGTAGTTTTGGGGTATGTGGAGTACCGTCTCATTACCATCGCTTGCAGGTTCACTCTGGTCCGGAGTGGTAGCACATGATAGGCTCCTAACTATGGGTCAAATAGAACTAAACTGTGTAATTTAGATAAACTAAGTTATTTGAAATAAACTGTGTATAAACACAAAATGTGTACTTATTCTAAAGCAAATTGTTTGACAGAGAACTGTTTTGAAATTTAACTGGGTGCAAACAAAACCGTACTTATTCTTAATTGAACTGTTTGAAATAGAATGGTCTGACTTTTAACTGTGAGCAAACCAAATACTGTATTTATGCTTAACTGAATTATTTGAAGCTTTTATCAAAATGACTTGATTCGGCGTTAAATGACCCGAAAAGGGTTGATATGGTGGAACAGAAACCAACCAACAAACCAGCCAACCCTAAAAACAAGTAGAATGTGACATAAGATCAATCAATTCATCATCATCATGTCGTGCTACTAGCATGGATATCTCTCGCCACTTCTCCCTATCGTTCATCGCCACTGGCAAGTCTTCAGGGCTACATCACGTATCTTCACATAGCTGCTGTATGTATGTTCGAGCTGGTTGTCCTGCATTTGCCCGCCCATATGTGGGGGTCCATAGGAGTACATCACTTATGAGCTCGTCCCTCCTTCGCCAGCAGTGTCCAGCATGTCTGGTTCGTCTGACTTGGATAGTTTTCGTGATGGGAGGCAGGTGGCTGTATCGTTGATGCCTTGTGGGGTGTTGCCGCCACTACTTGTTCAATATTGCTCACAACATTCTTATGTAATTGCGTCCAGCTTCTTCTTCAGCCGTTTAGTTAGCGTCCAACTAGTGGATTCATACAGCAGTACCGCTGCCTGGAAGAAACATCGTTTCATTTTATCGGTCAGGTCGGATTTCCATATGATCGATAGCTTATGGATAGCTGTCCATGCCTTCGTTAACCGCGTATCAATGTCTTTTTCGGTTGATGAGGCACTGTTTCCTAGGTTGGTGAATTTTTCTACTAGTTTCAGAGAGGTTCCGTCTAGTGTGGAGTCAATCTATTAAGTGGGGCTTAACACACCGGTTACCATACCAAAGTTTAAGTGTTCAGTCTAGCCGACTACTCACCCAAAGCTGGAGGAAAGTTAGTTGGATGCATAACATTACCAAGAGTGTTAGCTCTCTGCGAAGTGCCAACAGCTTTTTCTAGGATTTGAAACAAACGCTTTCACAATATATATTTGTGTGGATCTGTTAGTGAGAGAGAGAGGGGGGAGGGAGAGGGAAGTTGATCAGAAAATCATGTTATGTTGGATGTTTTTTCTTGGTTCGCTTAAATGATTATCAGCTTGTTAATACAGTAGAAGAATAGACACGTATATTAAAGCAAATAGAAATAAGTTTATTCATATAATAAATGTGTTGATAAAAGAACATTAAACTGACAGATATTTAGTGGGTGTCTCAAAACTTTTTAAGCAAAATGATTGGGCACGAATAATGGAGGTATTAACGCTTTAGGATCTCCTAACATCTAGTTTTAAAAATAAAGCAAAAATGTCAAGAAGTGCCCCAGCGTACATGCAACAAATGTCCGTCTTTCAGTTGAAGGAACTTTTGAATGCAACACTCGAATTTGTTGACAAAGAAGCACATTCCTCCTGGCTGATCACTCTTTATCAAAGACCTAGTTGTTGAAGAACTCGTTGCCCTAAGATCTGTACGGGTGCCATGAGTTTAAAGGTTCTTTATGGACGTGAAAATTTGTCTCCAGTTTGGAAATGAGTAGAAAATGAACTTTCAACTTAATCTTGCTTAAACAATGTTGAATGGTTGGTTGTTTGTTGGGTTGCTTTGAGTTTGTAGGTTATTTAAGGCCAAATCTTGTTTATATATATATCATCATCATCATGTCACACAGCACGGATATCCCTGACCCTCTCTCACCACTCCTCCCTATCGTCAACTGCTTCCGGCAGGTCTTCGTATATATATATATATATATATCATCATCCTCATCATGTCTTGCCGCGAGCACGGATATCCCTGACCCTCTCTCGCCACTTCTCCCTATCATCCATCGCCTCTGGCAGGTCTTCAGGGTTACATCACGTATCCTCAGATAGCTGCTGTATGTATGTTCGAGCTGGTCATCCTGCTTTTTCCCGGCCATATGAGGGGGTCTATTGGAGTACATCCTTTATGAGCTCGTCCCCTCTTCTCCAGCAGTGTCCTGCATGTGTGGTTCGTCTAACTTGGATAGTTTTCGTGATGGGAGGCAGGTGACGTATAGTTGGTGCCTTGTGGGGTTTTGCCGCCAGGACTTGTTCAATATTGCTCACAACATTCTTGTGTAATTGCCGTCTAGCTTCTTCTCCAGCCGTTTAGTTAGCGTCCAACTAGTGCATCCATATAGAAGTATCGATACGACCGCTGCCTGGAGGAAACTGCGTTACATTTTATCGGTCAGGTCCGATTTGCAGATGATCGATAGCCTATCGATAGCTGTCCATGTCTTCGTTAGCCGTGTGTCGATGTCTCTTTCGGTTGATGAGACATTGCTTCCTAGGTAGGTGGATTTGTCTACCAGATTCAGAGAGGTTCCATCAAGTGTGGATATGTCGACTGTTTGATAATAGCACATATATTCCGTTTTGTGAGCACTGACATGGAGGCCAATGCTCTCAGCAGCTCGTTCCAAACTATGAAGTAGCGTTTCGACTTGGTTGGCTGTATTTGCCAGTATCGCTATGTCATCGGCGTAGTCGGCGTCGGTAATTGTTTCTGCGGGGTACCTTCTGCTTCTTTTCTTTGTCAGCTCGAAGCCGTTATATCTGATCTTAACTATCGATGTTCAAAGCACGTAGTCTAGACAGATGATAAAGAGGTATGGGGCGAGCGTGTCCCCTTGTAGTACTCCTGCTACAATGTTGAAGTATTCTGTGTCTCCATCTGGTGAACGTACTTTCACTTTGGTATTTCTATAGAGAATCGCTATTGCTACTACGGTTTCTTTTGGTATGCTTTGAAAACGAATGATTTGCATATAACATTTTTAACGATTCAGACTTCATTTCCTTTCACGCATTTAAATGGTTTCAAGTATTTCTATCTAACACTAACATTCCTTTGCTACGTAACATTCACACTTTAATATAACAATCGTTTAAACATAGTTGAATTATTATGAATATGTCATGTGAGTGATTCGACGTTTTACCGAATTAGAGAAACTTTGTATTGCATTTAGCAATACACAAGTATTACTTTTGTTTGCACATAGTTAAATCTTTCAAGTATTTCTAAGAATTCTATCTAATATTAAAGACTTATTCGCATTTATTGAAGTGGTTCAAGGCATTAGTCATTTTGATTGTTTTGTTGGCACATAGTTAAATGTTTCCATTTACTGATATGTAATACTAAAAATACAATTTTGTACACACTTAAATGGTTTCAAGTATTGCCATCTAACAAAAATAAATCCATTTTGCGTGAATCATTAGTTTCCACGCGACTGTCTTCAAGTACTGCAATCTAACACCAATCGTGTTGTTTGCACACGGTCATATGGGGCTCAAGCTTCGCAATGTAAAACTAACAATTTAATTTCCCACCAATCATTTGTTTGTCCACAGTTAAAAGGTTAAACAGTTTTACTGGAGCCACATATGGGACACTAACGGGTCAGACTGTCGAGGGGAATTATGGCAATGACCGAATGATTGATATTCTATTGAGGTCCAGGATTCGAAACTAACCATCTGATGGTTTAGTGTTATATTCAGGACAATTGATATAGGGGTGGGGTGAAACTGTGCGTATGTGTGTGTAATTATGAGTGAAAAGTTTGTAGGGGATATTTTTGCACGAGCAAGACCTTGTGCAGAGGCCTTTTAGTGGACTGTCTGGATCCGTGCCGGACGGTCAGTTCCTCAAAGGGCCATCACCCCAGGCTTTACCCCTCCTTAGCCGGATTAGGCTTTTCACCAGCCATCTGAGGTGCCCTTTTTTAGGGGAATAACGACGGGGCCCGATGCATTTTGGGAGTTACCAGGTGTGTCTGGGCCACGGCCCTGCACCTGGACCAACCTAAAAAGCCCTTGTGCTACACTCGTCTGTCTGGTGGGAGGTTCTTCAAATATCACGTCGTTTGTTTTCGCAGTATCAAGTATTTTCATCAAAACTAATCATTCCATTTAATATTAATAAGCTGTTTTTTATATATTTAATTGATTCAAGTATTGTAAGTAAATTTGGTGACCGTTGTCAAGGGCGACCAGACGGCTCCCTTTTCAATAGCTACTACACCGAGATGTAGGGGAGGGCGCTACTCCTAACCCTGGATTGCTACACTTTACCCTTGGTAACAAGTGCCATTTTAAAAGTCTTTGGTATAACATGACCTGGGTTGAACCCACGTCTCCTGGACCATTGGTAAACACTCAACTAATCATAATAATCCCTCATGAGAGATTGAACAGTTCTATTTGGCCAATATATGGTACGTTAAAGGTACTAAAAATTTGATTCAGCGTGGATCTAAGCACAATAGCAGTGAAGGATTACATCACTTTACCCAAAGTCTATGCCTGGAGCCTCAGGATCAGATGTAATGTCATTACCAGGAAACAAATTAGGATGGATGAAACGTTTAAATCGAATAAAAGACAGATAATTGAAAAATATTTTATAAACCTAACGCATTGCCAAATTACGCTTAAAATATTAATAAAAAATATTTCCTTGAAAGGGAATGGAAATAGAAATTGTCCTTGTCAAGAAAGAAAGAAAAATGTACATAATCTGCAATATTTTCTTTTCTAAAATTAATTGTCCTTCCATAAAGTAATGTTCAAATTTTGTAATTTGCGAAAATAATTTTCGTTACACAGAGTGAATCTCATATTATTTTATACATACAAAATACGTGATTGGCTGAATAAATGTGAATGGTTAAATAACAAAACGAATTACAATAACCTTCGCATATCTGCTACGGAACCATGAAGTAAAAATAAAAAAAGAAAAAAAGTGAAGTGTTTCTTTAATAAACAGCTGCTGTTGTCACAAAACTTTTGGTCAACTGCAACAAGAGATTTTTTTGTAGTTTTATAATTACAAGTATATTCAAAATACCAATTCAGACTGTATCACCTGTAACATAAAAGCAGGATATTTTTACATACCAATGTTATACGTGGTGCCTTCAATAAGTGTCCAGACGTTTTTTGTACAGGCATTTAAAATTGTCGTAGACGAGTAAAAATTCAGTATATTATTGCAATACATCTTATGAGATGACTAATCAATCTTTATGATTTCAGGTTCTAATGAACAGCCACAACAGGAATTGGAATACACCCTACTAGACCCTGATTGTCACAGCTGGTGAATTTCAAAAATGCAATCTGGACGTGAGAACACTTTACAAGAACGATATGTCATAAAATTCTGTTTTAAACTTGGAAAACATGCCACAGAAACGTATGGAATGTTTCAGACTGCTTTCCGACTATCTTGCATGAATCGAGCATCAGTTTTTGAGTGGCATAAAAGATTCTAGTCTGCGAGGGATGATGAAAGGTGTGCGAGTAAGGAAGTCAATAAACCAGAGTTGATTAGGATTAGGGTTAGGGTTAGGGTTACAAAGTTAAGGCTTTAAGGCAGTTTAGGAAGAGATTCCGTCGGAAGAGGCCAGCACTCTTCAAATCGGGTCAGTGGAATATCCAGCAGGACATTGTACCAGTCCACAACTCCATCCTTGTCACAGACTATTTGACCAAGATGAGCATCAAGACAGTTCCTTATTCTCCCTATAGTGCAGACTTTGCTCCCTGTGACTTTTGGTTATTCTCTAAGCCCAGAAGCTGTCGTTATGAGACAATTGAGAAGGTAAAAGAGGTTGCGACGAAGGTCATTGGCACGCTCACACAAAATGACTTCCATGGGGCCTTCGAGGAGATATTTGAACTGTACAAGTGCATTGCAGCCGGAGGAGATTACTTCGAAGGGGACTAGAGTTTCATGTGTGTACTATCAATAAAAGTACCCATACGAAAAAAGTCTGGAAACTTATTTAATGATCCTCATATGCAGGGAAGCTCTAGTCAAGCTACTTCGTTCACTTTCGGATTAATACCCTTAAAAAAAAGATAAACCCACTTTACCTCACCAACAATGGGTTAATTAGTTGTTCCACAACTGTTCTTCTACATGGATGGCCTTAGAATTATAAAAAAATCCCACTTAATGTGCCATTAAAAGCAAAGAAAATAAATGTTCAAGTTATGATTTTTGTTTCCATTAAAGAATCGACAGCTCTACACAAAACGGTAGCTCTCTGAAACTCGTATACCAGTTCACCTACATAGGAAGCAGTGTCTCATCGACCGAGACAGACATCAAAAGACGACTAGCAAAGGCATGGACAGCTTTCGATAGGCTGCTGTTCATATGGAAGTCACACTTGACCGATGAAATAAAACGCAGTTTCTTCCAAGCAGCGGTTGTATCGATACTGCTGTATAGATGCACTACATAGACGCTAATTAAATGTAGAGAGAAAAAGCTTAACTGTAACTGCACAAGAATGCTGTCAACAATATAGAACAAGTCATTGAGGCAGCACCCCACAAAACTGCTGCTGTATGGCCACCTACCACCCACCACGAAAACTTTCCAAGTTAGATGAACCGACCGTGCAGGACATGGCTGGAGAATTCAGGAAGAACTCATAAGTGATGTACTCATGTAGACCCCTTCACATGGACGAACAACGGCAGGACGACCTGATAGAACCAATATATAGCAGCTGTGCGCCGATACGAGATGTAGCCCTGAAGACATGTCGGAAGCAAAGGACGACTGAGAAGAGTGGCGAGAAAGGACCAGGGATATCCGTGCTGATGGCTCGACACGATGATGATGATGATGATGGTGATTTTTTCTTCTGTAGTTTTCATCCTCATAACAATTAAGTCCTCTCTCTCTCCTACCATTTTTTCAATCTGTCCCAATCGCTTATCACACCTGGCGGTCCTCAAGACAACATCCGGTGTCCGTAAAGAGCTGATGTATCAGCGATCTTTTCCCTGTTTCGGAATCTAAGGAAGAATGCCGTCCTTACTTCTCCAGGTGTGCCTTGCTTGTATCAAGTCATATAAATTAATGAAATTGTTGCAATTGATTAATTGATTTCACATTCTGAAGAAAAGTTAGTTTACACCCTGTGGCCCCAAAACCTGATGCCATCCTTCAACCAGGT
>OY757923.1:65105155-65145155 GCA_963585895.1 Sepioteuthis lessoniana | reverse complement strand
CGATAGATATTCCTTTGAAATACTACTGTAGTGAGTCAAAAAATTTTCCAATATTTAGCAAATTTGAGGCACGATTTTGCAGCTTTGGATGATTTGCTTTTGTTAAGATTAAGAATGACGAATTCCACTGAAAAGAGTGATGCCGAGCTCACCTGATACTCTCTGTATCTTACTCACAGGCTTTACCTATAAGGCTTGAATCTGTGGCTAAAATAGTGGCTTAGCATTCGACTGTAGTATCTGATACCTTCCTGATATTCCTGCTAAAGTGTGCTAGGGTGTGTGAAACCATCCCCACATAAAAAAAAACAAGCCGAAAACTAGCGAAGGAGATGGTAATTGGATACTGCTACCTGACATGCGTGCCTGTGAAGCCCAGCATTCGTGCCAGGTGGCTGTGTCTGAAAACTTCCTTGGGTTCAGGAGGTCGTCGCCAAGGCTTTATCTTCTTTGCAGGACTAAGTTCATTGCTTGGTGCCTGAGGCGCCTCATTTGGGGAATGCCACCAGGGCCCAGCGCATGGGTTTTTACCTTTACAAGGCCTCCACTATAAAACAGTCTTCTGCCATTTTTCAGCGTGGTGAGGTATTGAATAGATATCCAGAGTAATTAGATACTGCTACCTGACATGCGTACCAGTGAAGCCCAGCATTCGTGTCTGGTGACTGGGTCTGAAAATTTCCTTGAGTTCAGGAGGTCGTCGCTAAGGCTTTATCTTTTCTGCAGGACCAAGTTCGTTGTTTGGTACATTAGGCACCTCGTTTGTGGAATGCAGAAGGGGTCAATAATTTTTTTCCCCTGTCTGAACGTGGGTTTTTACTCGTGTGAGGACCTCACAATAAAACAGCCTGGTGCCATAATCCAGTATGGTGGGTATTGGATACATATCTATAGTAATTTGATACGTACTCGATTTCTTTACTTGTACATTTATTCCAAGAATAAATGGCCCAGTTGGCTGGGGCCATAGAATACATCATCTCCTTCACTGTAGAGGGTAAACCCACCCAATGAAAATCCTGGATATGATACTAAACAATATGATGCCCGTGGTGTAATGGTTATCGTCGTAGAAAATGGACACGGCAATGCGAGTTCAAATCCTGGATGAGACTGAGCGCATTTTCACATTGTACTTATACCCTTGGGAAAGGTATGAATCCAATTATTCTCCCTCCAGCTATGGGTAAATAGTAGGGCAGACTAAGTTCTTCAGCCTTGGTGAGGCAACTAGTCCAGGAGAAGGAAAGCTCTGAATTCAAACCTGTATACCCCATTAAAAAAATTGACCTTGTGTCATATCCGCCCGAGCAGAGGGGTTGGTAAATATGGATAATAAACTATCTGATGATGAGGTTCCAGTAATCCTGGACCTTTAGGGAATGCAGAGTACCCCTTCATTTCCATCGCTCCAAGAACCAATCTGGTCCGGAGTGGTAGCTCTGATAGGGCTCTATGTCTGAGTCGAATACAACTAAAGTATATACGTATGCTAAACTGAATTGTTTGAAATAGAACCATTTTTTGACATTGAAAATCTACTTATACTAAACTGAATTGTTTGAAATAAAACTGTTTTTTGATATTTAAACTGTGTACTTATACTAAACTGAATTATTTGAAATAGAACTGTTTTTATTTATAAAAATAGATTTAGCAATAATAAACTAAACCAAACCAAAACCAAACCCAACGATCAAAATTATTTCAACCATCTTGTTCCTCTATTGTAATCCAGTGTGCCTTCTCTTTTCACAAAATATGTTTTGTTTGCTTCAGTGGCATTATGGCCGAGTTTCAGAATTAGATTACGTTGTACGTTCATCTGTGCAGATTTTAAATCACACATGAAGTGACACGATGCAGAACGCGTTAGCCAACCAACCTTCACTATACTACCAACCACAGTGAGTATCATTCACTTCTTGAACTACTTTGGTCATGTGATATACGCGCTGCAAATTAAGATGTACTAAAATCTTGCCAAAATTTAGACTGACTGTCGCGTTATGAAGACATATATGACAAACGAAATTCTCCATAGGAATGTATCTTGTTCCCAAACTGAAGTTATTTGTTAGTTTTGTTTAACTAGATTTTACGGCAAAGGTTTTAACGATTTATAGTCAATTTTTTACAATTTTCATTAGTATTTTACATTTACAATGAAAAAAAGCAGTTATAGGGTTAAAAAAAACAGTCGGCCGACTGCATCTGTGTAACACCCACTAATGCGTGTCCTTGAAATGACTCTAAACTGCATCTGATAGGGAGACTTTTAACCTGGAACTTTTAGTAATATGGAGTACTCTTTTATTGGCATTACTTCTAGGTCTAATTTGACCCATGAGTCAAACAGATATATTTAATCATTTACTATCCTTAAAACCACTTGACAGTGTGCGAACAACTGACTTTTAATTGAAATTATTGGTAGTACATAGCAATACTTGGAACCATTTAACTGTGTGCATATAAAACTATTAATGTTATACGGCAATAGTTAAAATCATCAAACTGAGCAAATAAAACAATATATGTTTGATAGCAATACTTTAAACCATTTTACAGTGTACAAACAAATGAACGCTAACTTGTTTAAAAATTGTTAGCAACTAATCATTTTTTAACAAATCCTATATATACAATGTATATGTATCAACAAGATTTGGAATTACGTAACCTACATGAATTTGTGTGTTGTAAAACACAAACAACCAGCGAACCAAAGAAAGTGTAACTAACAAATTATATTAGTTTGAGCATATATACCATTTTATATCTGCATATATATGTCTATTTTCTTGCTCTGGTTTCGTCTTGTCTTAGATACACATATTAAGAATTGTTTTATTTCTTGTTTAATGTGCCTCACATACAAGCATTTTTCCCCAACTAGAAATGCTTTGAATTCTTCCCTTTCTAAATATCTTTCGAAAATTATTAAACCTTATTGCCATTACCACGTAAAAAGACAACGGTCAATAGTAAAATATCAAACGGACTTTATAATAAGATAATAAAATGTTCGGTCTAAAAATTCTAGTTCCAAAAGAACTATACAGAACTTTTAACGTATCAACATATTCACAGAGAATGTTGTGCTTAAAAAATATTCATATGAGGAAGAGCGAACAGTTATGACTGAAACAAAACAATTTTAACATCAAATAAGTGATCCCGTTTCTGCTTCTCTATTTTATTTCATTGACATCTGAGAGTTTTTATGCGAGCAAACTTCGGTGTGTGTTTGAGTGTGTTAGGAGAGGTCTGTCTGTGTTTGCAGTTGTGTTAATTTATCATGCAACGGAGGCAGTGAACGATAACTCTCATAACAAATTAGAATAAATTGCCCTTTTTGTCCAAGTTGAACCATTCTATACATTTTTCGATTACAATTAATGGATGGCCCAGTCAGCTGATGCTGCAGAATACACCAGCTGCATCTCCCCAGAGGGCTAAGACTCCCTCAACGAGTTTACTGTGGAAATTTACAAAGCATTTTGCTTAGATGTGGCACAAGGCCATATGAAAGGGGCACCCAATGAGACTCGAACTCACTCGTGTTGGTTAGCTAGTCGAGCTTGCTAACCATTACACCACCAGAGGCGCCTCTCAACGAGTTTACTGTGACCCAGTCAGCTAACGCTGCAGAACACATCAGCTGCATCTCTGCAGAGGGGTAAGACTCCCTCAACGAGTGTCCTGTGGTCCTGCCAGCTGACGCTGCAGAACACACCTGCTGCGTCTTTGCAGAGGAGTAAGACCCTCCAACAAGTGTCCTGGATATGACACTAAAAAATCCGAAAATGAGGCTCCTGTAAAACTGGACATTAGGGAATGTGGAGTACCCCTTTCTTTCCATTGCTCCAAGGTCCACTCAAGCCTGGAGGGGTAGTACCTGAAAGGTTCCTATCTATAGGTCAAATAGAATTAAACTGTATGCTTATGTTAAACAGAATTGTTTCAAATGGAAAAGTTTTGATATTTAACTGTGCATAAATAAATGACTGGTGTTTGATTGTATTATACATAACAATACATAGAACAATTTAACTTCGTTGCCTAAACTTCGTTGAAATAGAATTGTTTTTGACATTTAAACTGCATACTTATGCAAAACTGAATTGTTTGAAATTAAACTTTATATGTATAAAAATGGATTTAACATTAAATACTCTACCATGGTTGATATGCTATAAAACTAAATCAAAGCAAACAATTAATGAAGGCAAGCTAAGCATAACAGTTATCATCATAGAAAATGTAATCCTTGAATTGAGTTCAAACCCCGGATTGTGCTGTTTGAATTTCACCTTTTGCTAATGCCCTTGAGAATGACAGGAATCTATATGATCTCTTCCCATATGTGGATAAATTGTAAGCTAGAATAGGCTCTTTAGAATTTGTTAGGCAACCACTCTCGGAGAAGTAAACAATGAATTCCTGGCAGTTGTACTCTGCTTAAAAATTAACCTTGTATGCTATCCTGCCGGCGGCTTAGCTAAATGAATATTTTTTAATTGCAGTAGATTGGAAAGTAAATTCTAATATAATTCATCCTAATTTATTTAAGATTGTTCTTTTGTTTGTTTGGTTGGTTGGTTTTGAGGTTTACGGCATATCATCCTTTGAAGGTTATTTAATGCCATATCCATTCTTACACAAATAAACACTTCTATTTCAAACAATTCAGTTTGGTATAAGTACACAATCTATTAGTCAAAAACATTTATATTTGAAGCTATTCAGTTTAGTCAAGCAATTTTATTTCAAGGAATTCAATTTAGTATAAGTATAGTTTTTTGTTTACTCACATTTAAATGTCAAAACAGTTCTATTTTAAACAATTCAGATTAGCATACAAAAACAGTTCCATTTCAAAGAGTTCAGATCATGATAAGTACGCAGTTTAAATGTCACAGCAGTTCTATTTTAAACAATACAGTTTTGCTTCAAGTTTAAGTGAAGTACGCAGTGTAAATGTCGAAATAGTTCTATTTCAAACAATTCAATTCAGCATATATACACAGTTTAGTTCTATTTGACCCATAGATAAAACCCTATCAGGTGTTCCCACTCCTGATCAGAGTGGACCTGAGAGCTATGGCAATGAAGGGGTACCCTGCATTCACCCAAAGCTCCAGCATTACTACAAGGTGGAACGATAAAATTGTCGTCTTAAAGAAAAGAATACTTCAGCTTTATTTTAAAACATTTACAGAAAAAATCATTTCAGGTAAGTTGACTATGTAGTAGAGCTGACATCTATTCAATTTACCTGCCTTCAGCCTCAATCACTGCCTCGATACGGACCCGGAATGGGGAGAATGCCTTTTCCACAACACCCGCCGGCGGTTGTGGTGGGAGGTCATGTTGGTCATGTTCTCGACGTATGACCAAACGAAGTAGTCCAGCGGGTTCAGGTCCAAGGAGGAGGGGGCAGTGAGAGAAGGGTACAAAGTCGTAGCACTCCTTCTGAAGCCAACCTGGGTCTCTATGGACTTGTGGGCCGGTGCCAAGTCCTGCTGCCACACCCAGGGTCTGCCACCGGCCACCTGATTGCACAAGGGGATCACCACACTCTTCAGCACATCCAGGTACACTTTGGTGTTGACTTTCAAGCCAACTTCGAAGATGTGAGGTGGCATGATGTGGCCCTCACTTGAAACCACACCAAAGACCATAACCGTAGCCGGAAACTTTGATTTCATCACCCTGAGCACGTCCCTGTTTTTCGTGACATTCCAGATTTGCATTTTGAGGGTACTGGCAATGGTCCTGTTGTCATAAGTTGGATCAGTAGAGAGCATGAGTTGTACAGCGGCGCATCTCCGATCTTGCTCGTTGAACATTGTGTCACTTTCAGACATGATAGAAGGCTCCTATCGCTCTTGGGATTTGTACACAACAGGCCAACTAGTAGATGGTCTGCAACAAAAATAGAAAACCGGTTTTCATTAAACGGAAATGGAATCATGTCGTCTTTTCTAGGGCGACAATTTCATCGTTCCACCCTGTAGAACCTCACCATCAGATTGTTTTGTGTCATATCTAGGACACTCGTTGCTGGAGGTTACCCCTCAGCAGAGAAGCAGTCAGTGTATTCTGCAGCTCCAGCCGACTGTGCAAATTATTTTTTTGATAAATATATGATGTACATAACAATACACAATCCCTATTCCCGAGCATGATTCGACACAAGGTCAATTTCTTAGTTGGGTTTAGCAGATTTGGATTCAGAGTTTTCCTTCTCATAGACTGGTTGCCATATCGAGGTTAAAATGTCTAATCTGCTCTCCTATCTACACCTTGCCCAGTCAGCTTGAACTTTAGAATACACTGACTACTTCTCTGAAGAGGGGTCAGACTCTCTCAACGAGTGTCCTACATATGACACTAAATAATCTGATGGTAAGGCTTCAGTAATGCTGGAGCTTTGGAGAATGTAGAGTACTCCTTCATTGCCATTACTCCCATGTCTGCTTTGGCCCGGAGTGATAGTACGTGATAGGTTCCTATCTATAGGTCAAATAGAATTAAACTGCATACTTATGCTAAACTGAATTGATTGAAGTAGAACTTTTTTTTAATTGAACTAAACCTCATACTACTGCTAAACTGAACCGTTTGAAATGGAACTTTCTGAACTTTGCAAACTTACTTGTTTGAAATAGAACTGTTTTTGACATTAAATCTGTGTACTTATACTAAAATGAATTGTTTGAATTTTAATTCGGCGTTAAATGACTCGAAAAGTGTTGATACGTCATAAAACAACAACAAAAAAAAAAAACACGAAACAATCAAACTATTTACTCATAGCTGGAGAGAGAATGATTGGAATCATACTTTTCCTCATGGAACTACCACTATGAGAGATGCAAAAAAACTCGCCCAGGAATTGCTGTTTATATTTCCTATCACGATAACCATTACCCTACGAGCGCCAGTTGTATATGCCGATTGCATTGTTGTATGTTTGTAAAAAAAAAGAGTGGGGATTTTATGAATGTAGGTAAACTTTTCTCTCAAGATGTATTTTTTAAAGGTTTTCTACGTTTTCATACTTCCGCGCGCTCGCGTGTGTGTGTGTGTGTGTGTGTTTATCCGCATGTGCGTGTGTGAGAACGAAATTTCAACGTAAGAAACACAATTGCAAAAAAAACAAAACAAAAAAACAAATTAATGATATACGTAAAGAAACAGTGTACATTTTGTTCATTTTCTATTAAATATTTTATACTAAATATCTCTAATTACACAGCTTTTGATAATGTGAGACGGTCTCCTTGTAATTATCTCAAATTGTAACTGTAAACGAGCTGTGTATGCCCTAAGAGTGCTATGGCAGAAAAGTTACCGCATTTCAGATGTATGTATTTTTTTACGGCCAGGTAGTTTAACTAATAAAAAGAATGGCTAACGCAAAGGGTAAAGATGCACACATACTCATCCCAGTGTAGATGAGAAAGATACACATGGTGATTCACAATGAGGACACAGTTAAATAAACTTTTAATGAGAAAAGACCTTACTATATTCCGCAGGGAAGAAATTGTCATATATATATATATATGTATATATATATATATATATTTCAATGACAAGAAAAGCTATAGAGGGATACGTACAGAAAAAAAACTATGGGGGGGAAAACTGCAATGATAACAAGTGATTAGCGAGTCGTACTTTGCCTCAGAACTGATGTTGTTGCGGTTTTACAAACGGTTCTAGAAATGAAATTACGAATCCAGTAAAAAGAAAATATTTTTCAATGCTGATAATCAAATCCTACAGGTGCTTCCTACTTGGAAAATTGATGTTGGCGTATATAGCGAAGCGGTTATGGTTAAAAGACATGAACTTGACGACAATAGTTAAGATCCTTAACGAATTTGTTTTCGCTTCAGTCCACTATAATTCCGGCAGGAAAGGAAAGGCATGAATCCATTTTAAGGCGATGGTTAAATGGTAGTAGAGACTGGTTCCTTTAGTTTTGGCAAGCCAAAAAAATTCTTAATTTAAAAGAGCTGAAATCCTCCTTGTGTCGCGTACAACCTAAATCGATATCATTAGGTGAATATCATCATCTTTATCATGTGATGAATCTAGCACGGATATCGCTGACCCTCTCTCACCACTTCTCCCTATCATTCATCGCCTCTGGCAGGTCTTCAGAGCTACATCCCGTATCCTCACATAACTGCTGTATGTATGTCTAGCTGGTCTTCCTGCTTTTGCTTGGCCATATGCGGGGGTCCATAGTACATCACTTATGAGCTCGTCCTTGCTTCTCCTGCGTGTCTGGCTCGTCTAACTTAATTTTCGTGATGGGAGGCAGGTGGCCGTATAGTTAGTGCCTTGTGGGGTGTGTTCATTATATGTTCAATACTGCTCGCAATATTCTTGTGTAATTGCCGTCTAGCTTCTTTTCCCGCCGTTTAGTTAGCGTCCAAGTAGTGCATCCATATAGCAGTATTGACACGACCGCTGCTTGGAAGAGATTGCGTTTCACTTTATTGGTCAGGTCTGATTTCCATATGATCGAAAGCCTATCGATAGCAGCCCATGCCTTCGTTAGACGTGTGTCGATGTCTTTTTCGGTTGATGAGACGCTACTTCCTGGGTAGGTTAATTTGTCTACCAGTTTCAGAGAGGTTCTGTCTAGTGTGGAAATGTCACCTGTTTGATTATAGCACATATATTCAGTTTTGTGTGCAGTGATATGGAGGCCAATGCCTGCAGTGGCTCGTTCCAAACTATGCTGCAGTGTTTCGGCTTGGTTGGGTGTATTCGCCAGTAACGCTATGTCATCGGCGTATTCGGCGTCGGTAATTGTCTTTGCAGGGTACCTTCTGCTTCTTTTCTTTTTCAGCTCGAAGCCGTTCTCTCTGATTTTATCAATCGATATTCTAAGCTCGTGGTCTAGACAGATGATAAAGAGGTATAGGACTAGCGTGTCCTCTTGTAGTACTCCTGCTACAATGTCGAAGTATTATGTGTCTCCATCCGGTGAACGTACTTTCACTTTGGTGTTTTTGTAGAGAATCGTTATTGCTGCTACGGTTTCTTTTGGTAGGCCGTATGCTAGTAGGATTTGTTCCATCTTTCCTCTGTGAATATATACGAGTAAAATTACCGTAATACGATCTCTTCTTTAAGGATAACTCTTTCAGTTTAGTCCGTTAAGCTAAAATTAAATATTAAACGATCAGTTAACCAAAATTATCAAAATTTCATCTTTGAAAGTGCTACTTATAACTCCATTTTATTTGAGTAGCACCTGCTCAATGAATGTAGTACGGACATTTCATCCTACTCTTTCAAGTGGTCTTAGAGAATGATACAGTGAAAGCAAGGCGTTAAGGTAACTATTTTTCTAATCAAATTTCAGAAAGTCGAGTAGGCAGTTACCGATTCTTATATAGCCATATAAATATGATTACATCTGTGTCTACCTCAACTACTGTCTTTTCAAAACCCTCAAATTCTCAGGACCATCCACACTTTAACCCCGTTTCCTGTCTGATGATGATTATCATATCATTTCTGCGTGGGCGTAAGACTGCACCATCTGACTAAGCACCTGGACTAAGATACCCGAGTAGTTCAAAGCCTTACCAAACTCGATAATAAAATATAATTTACAAAAATGATTAATATATATATATTAATTATATAACATCTGGCCCAACATAATTTTCTTACCACAATCCACATATAAAACCTTAAAACCATTCGATAAAAACGCCACGGCTTGCCGTCTGCGGTGCCAAATAAATAATTAGTCATATTTGATATTTATAATCTTTCTCTTTTAAATATATGGGATCAACCTGTCTTTTTTTCTCCAACTGGCAGAATATTCATCATAGAAAGGAAATTGAGTAGCCTTCTTGGTCGCAAAAAAAAAGCGGTAAAAAAAAATAGAGAGAAAAATCTAGACGCAAAATCTAGATTCTTTTATTTGGAATTTTGAAAAAAAGAATTATTAACAACGTCACATGTCAGTAATTCTGCGAACATTTTCCGATTTAAAAACGAATGCTGACTTCAACGTGAGTCATAATTCTTTCTTGAAACGATAACTGAGAAGACCCATTGAAACTTCATCGGACCTCTGAGTATAAAATAAAAAAAACGCTGTCGCCATTAAACTGTCTGTGTTAATTACTAAGCTCGTCTCATCATCGTCATGGTGATCATGTATTTTAAATGAATAGAAAAGGACTTTCAACAGTTTACTGTTTTTAAAAGAGACATCCCGACGTATTAATTCGGTTTAATATAATTAATTCGAGGTGCATACAATAAGTTTCCAGATTTTTTTCGTATGTCCACTTTTATTGATAGTACACACATGAAACTCAAGTCCCCTTCGAAGTAATCTACTCCGGCTGCAATGCACTTGTACTATTCCAACAAATTCTGGAAGGCCCAATGGAAGTTCTCTTGTGTGAGCATGTCAATGACCTTCGTCACAGCCTCTTTCATCTTCTCAATTGTTTCATAACGACAGCCTCTGAGCTTAGGGAATAACCAAAAGTCACAGGGAGCAAGGTCTGGACTATAGGGAGGGTGAGGAACTGTCTTGAAAACTAATGCTCGATTAATGCAAGATGGTCGAAAAGCAGTCTGAAACATTCCATACGTTTCTGTGGCCTTTTTATCAAGTTTAAAACAGAATTTCATTGCATATCGTTCTTCTAAAGTGTCAAATTGCATTTTTGAAATTCACTAGCTGTGGCAATCAGGTTTTAGTAGGGTGTATTCCAACTCCTGCTGTAACTGTTCATTTAAACCTGAAATCATAAGAATTAGTAAGTCATCTAATAAGATGTATAGCAATAACATAGTGAACTTTCAGGAGTCTACAACAATTTTAAATTCCCCTCAGAAAAAAATCTGGAAACTTATCGTATATTTATTCTTTGTAGGTTTACGGCAATGTCGATACTCGTAAAGCTTTTAAACATGTTTTAAACGAATTGATATACAATGGTGTAAAACAGAGTTACTATGTTGGATACAGTTGCATATTAAATATGTTTAAACCTTTCGCTTAATAATTTAAAGTGATTTTTAAAGAATATGGAGTTTTAAGAAAGTTTTTGGAAAGAAGTTATTCTTAATTTTGACGAGGAATAGATTGGTTTATGAAAATACATATATATAATAATGTGTATCAAAAGTTTTGAAATATCTGACTATATATTAGTTTCCGGAAAAGATTCCCGGAACTTGAGAGGATCGAACAGATGTCATACTCTGAAAATAGTTCGGACTTGTTCACTTAGATTCATGAAACACTTCCTTCGCTTGCGACGATACAACAACTGAGAGGAGACGTCAGCTTCAATGGAGGGGTTCTTCACCTTTGAAAAAAAGAAGTTGCATCAGCGTGGAAGATGGTAGAAAGATGCATTCAGGATATGCAGCAGGATGACCTCAACTTTGAGGCTAGGCTCCTTTTAGTGTAACTTGAAGAATAAAGTAAATAAGTAACGAAAATATTGCAAAACTTTTTACACATCTTAGTATAATTGTTTTTCGGATTCATTGCTAGTTAATAAATCAAATCTCATGAGCATAAAGTAGGGATAGATAGATAGATACATACATACATACATACATACATACATGTAGAATTTTCCCGTTTGAAAAACTGATCAATATCCAAAAGGCTGAATTGAGCTCACATGAGAACACCTTAAGAAGATGCAAGGTTAACTTTTCAAAGCAGAGAGGTTTTCTACTCAGAACCCGATACAAAAATAAATAAACAAATAAATGAGGAAAATTTAAAGACAAAAAGGAAACTATACGTAACGTACCAAATCCTATCTACCCGTAAAGCCCAATTACGATGTCTTGCTTCATCGACTCACCAAGGAATCTCTTTTGGAAAATTCGCAACAACAGGAAGCCTTAGAGAACGGAAACCTTTTTCGGCAGTTTTAGTTTTGGCTTTGGTTGCTTCTCTCTCTCTCTCTCTCTCTGTTGTTGTTTTATTTTTGCGTTTTTGTTTTTGATCTGTTTTTGTTCTTGATTATTTTTTGCAACGAAGATGAAAATCATTGCAGTTTCAGAACATCTGATGAAAGTTAAGAGCCTTATGATTAGCTAGGGCTCCTTTTTCTTTGAATTTGCACAGAAAAGAGAGAAAATATATAAGTGAAAACTAAAACAGATATGAGCAATGAGCGAATATGCCTCAATGGTCACAACAATTTTTGCGAGTAGAGAATTCTTTCTGGCTCGGAATAATGCTATACTCTGTCTCTCTTTCTCCTCCCTCCCCCTCTCTCTCTCTCTCTCTATCTCTCTCTCCGAGTCATGATCTCTGCGCTTTCATTGCATGAATATCTGATGTCAAGTCGAAATATTTTTTTATGGAACCCATTAAACTGCATACAACTGAAATCCTTTCAAAACACAGCATTCTTTACGATTTTATGAATGGTTTTAAGTAATAAATGCCTTTTCTTCGGAAAAAACGATTTTAACTGTAATGGAGTGCCTAGAGATTGTTTACTACGATTTAGTGGCAGATTCTTACCGTCAAAGATTTCCCTCGTTTTGGACGACCGACTTCAACAGATAATCAATATATCCTAATCGCAACAAAATATTGTAGGAATAAAGTGCAAAACAGTTTGGTACAACCCGTATAATAATCCCAAGTCATGTTTATGAAGTTGGTAAAGCGTCAAAACTTAGCTAATGGATTTTAAGTGAACTTCTCTGTTATCAAATTTAACTGTTAACAATGGTTATTAAAAAATGACATACCACCGAACAATGTCAGCGAAAAAAACGATGGTTTCAACCCAAGACAAAACCCGTTGCTTGTACCAAGATAAGGATTACTCAGTGAGAAGTTGATTTTTTTTCTGCTTGTTAGGATATAAATTATGTTATCTATGAAAAAATGATAACTTGTAATAAAACAATCAATTATCAATGGTTGGGTACCAGTGTCGAAGTGTCTTACGAGCCGTTCTGGAACGTCGTAGTAAGTAGTTTCGAACTCCAGACAAGGTATTTCGTACACAGAAAATAATATAAGAAAATGTAGGAACCCCCTTATATCACTCTGTTATGAATTAAATAGCACCACAGTTTAGCAAAATTCAAAGTTTACCGGCCCACTGGCCTAGTGATAAAGTGTTCACCAATGGGCCGGGAGACTGGGGTTCAATATCAGGTCAAGTCATTCCAAAGACTCAAAAAATAGTACTTGATACCTCCTTGCTTAACACTCAGCACTATTGTTGTGGGTGCCTTACCCATCTCACCATAATGGACTCTTCTCACCGTTATTAGTACTGAGAGATTTCGCTGCCAGAGAGGCGGATCAATATCGGTGTTATCCGAACAGTACGAGACTTCTTACCGTTTCTAGGTAACTCTATCTTTCTTGTGTAATATAATCTGTTATCTAATATCCATGTTTACGTTTTCGTTACTGACCCTTTCCGGGGCCACAACATACTGGCGACGAGGAACTTGAACGAAAAAAGGGACTCTCCAACTAGTAAAAGGGGTTAATCACACAACATACAGGGGAAAATACAACGCAACAACAAAGAGATACCCAACTACAAGTTGTTAAAGAATCTACAACAAAGTTCCAGCATACAACGAACCAAACAAGATTTTTGTTGAACAACTACAAGGTATCAAATTCTACTAACGAGGGAGAGTGTCGGATAGTGGATGTTTTTTAAAACATCTGTAAGTAAGATTGTCACGTAATCAAAAAGTGATTTTCATATTTTTCTTTCTCCCCCCCCCCCAACTTAAGAGAGAAAAATTTAATTCGGCGCTTACAGTTTTGTGTTGTAAACACACACACACATACACACTCACACACACACACACACACACACACACACACACACACACACACACACACACACACACACACAGTAATTATTCTTTATTTCTGAGGATATTAACTGAAGAAAAAAAACAAACCTTCCTCCCTCCAGAAAAAAAAAACAATTTTTTGAATAGAAGTTTTTTTTTTAGGTTTAAAAAACAATGAAAGACCTTAAAGAAGTGTTTGCACAAATGATGAAGTTCCAAATGGAGTCTCAACAAAAAATGAGGAAAAAACCTTCAACTTCAGAAAAAAAAAAAAAAAAAAAAAAAACGGAGAAAGAATCTTAAAAAAAACGAGGAAAAACAACAACGGTTCTTCCTTGAATTGCAAAAACAACAATAAGCACTTTTTAAAAGTCTAAGTAATAACCAGCCTACAGATAGTACTACTTGTTTCACTCAAAATGCAGTGTGGAACGCACTCGAAAAATTTTCCTACGCACTAGATGAGGATAAGACCTTTGAGGGATATTACAGAAGATATGAAGATATCTATATTACCGACTGTGCCGATTGCACTGATGTAAAAAAAAATGTCCGGCTACTTCTACGAAAGCTAGGAACTGCGGAACACAACAAGTTCGTAGATAATATCTTACCAAAAAAATTGTGTACTTGGTTTTTTAGAAACAGTTAAATTACTTTCACAATTATTCAGCTCCAAAACGTCGCTATTCCACAAAAGATGGAAATATCACAACTTAACAAAAAGTGACAGTGATGATTATTTTGTGTTTGCCTCGGTCTTCAATAAAAACTGCGACGATTTTAAACTAGTCGAATTGTCAGTGGATAACTTCAAATGTCTGATATTCGAACAAGGCCTAGTGTCGGCAAAAAAACGCGGAAATCAGAAGCAGAGTTTTGTTGAAATTAGAGAACAAACCCGATCTCACACTTCAAAAACTGGCTGATGAATGTCAGAGGATAGTGAGTGTCAGAAAAGACTCAAAAAATATCGAGGGGTCTGGTGTTGCTTACGTAAGGAAAGTCAAGACCCCATTCATACTCTCTGGTAAAAGAGAGAAAATATGATTACCCAAAATAAAATTTGAAGGCGAAATAATTATCCCAGTATCACTAAATGGTATAACCAAAAAATTTAAAATCTTCGTACTGAAGAACACAGAAGATTTGTTTGGGTCGGACTGGTTTCAGAAATTTAATCTCTGGGATCAACCAATTATTTCCCTGTATTAACACACACAGAGGGCTGTATAAATTTGACAGACTAGTTTTTTGAATAAAAGTCGCACCAGCTATCTTCCAACAGTTAATGGACACCATGCTGGGTGGCTTTGATTTCACTTACGCTTATCTTGATGATATTATAATTAGTAGTAAAACGAAGGAGCTACACAGAAAACATCTAAAGAAGGTTTTCGCACAAATACGGGAATTTGGATTCAATGTAAAGGAAGCAAAATGCGATTTCTGTATGAACAAAATCAAATATCTGGGACATATCATTGACAAAGACGGGAGACGTCCTGACCCCGAAAGGGCTACAGCTATCAAGGATATGCCCACCCCCCTGATAATGTTACGACATTACAGAGCTTACTTGGACTTTCAAACTACTACCAAAGTTTCATAAAAAATCTGCACGATCTCCGCACCCCGCTAAATAAACAACTAAAAAAAGATAAAAAGTGGAGATGGACGCCTAGATGTCAAACAGCATCGGACCAAATTAAAAAGCATTAACATTTGATCTTTTTCTCGTGCACTATGACCCAAAACATGAGATTATTGTCGCAAGCGATGCCAGATCAGATGGGGTTGGTTCGTGTATCCTACATAAAATGACCGATGGGACAAAAAAGCCAATAGCCCACAACCGAAAAGCATTATTCCCAGATTGAAAAGGAGGCCTTAGGAATAATATTTGCTGTGACAAAATTTCACCGATACTTACATGGCAGATTTTTTACTCTACAAACAGACCACAAGCCCCTAATAACCACTTTCGGATCAAAAAAGGGTCAACCAATTTATACTGCCAATAGGCTACTAAGATGGGGAACGATTTTATTGAACTACAATTTTAAAATCGGATACTTCCCGTCAAAACAGATTAGCCACGCAGATGGACAATCAAGGTTGGTACCGAAGTATACTGAAACCAGAACTATTTTCACTATGTGAGAACGTCCTCCTATATAGTGAAAGCGTTGTAATACCAAAGAAATTGCAAAACAGAATTTTAAGAGATTTCCACACGGGACACCCGGGAATAAATGCAGTGAAGAGTCTCATGAGAAGCTATGTTTATTGGCCGAAGATGGATAACGACATTACGGATATAATCGAAAAATATAATGGCTGTGCCTTAGCGGCAAAAGCACCCCCACTACTTTTAAACCTTGGCCAAAACAGAAAACCTTGGCAGAGGATACATGTTGATTTTGCAGGTCCCAAGGAAGATTTCTACTACCTAATTGTTGTGGATAGTTACTCTAAATGGCCTGAGGTTCTCAGATGCAGAAGACCTACTACGGGGACAACTATTGGGTTCCTACATGAACTGTTTGCGCGGTTTGGTGTAGTTGATTGTGTGGTCAGCGACAACGGAAGCCAATTCACATCAGTCGAATTCAAGGAGTTCTACGAAAACTTCCAAATCAAGCACATAACCTCACCCCAATATCACCCAAGATCAACCGGCCAGGCTGAACGTTTTGTAAACACGTTAAAGCGAGCACTCAAAAAGCATCAGGTACCCGGACGGAAAAGGCACTACAGCAATTTCTGAAGGTATACAGAATCACACCCAATCCCAATACACCACTGGCAAAAAGATAAGATCCGTCTTCGATAATGGGGAATGCGGAGTACCCATTCATTTCCATCGCTGCTAAGTCAACTCTGGTTCGGAGTGGTAGCACCTAATAGAGTCCAATCTATGGACCAAACTGAACTAAACTGTGTATATAAGCTAAATTGAATGGTTTGAAATGCGACTTTTTTTATGTTTAAACTGCATACTTACGCTAAACTAAATTGTTTAAGATGAACTGTTTTGAAATTGTTATGCAAAATTGAATTGTTAAAAGAAGAACTGTTTTTGACATTAAAACTTTGTACTTATACTAAACGGAATTGTTTGGAATAGAACTGTCTTTGAAATTTAACTGTTTTTAAACAAAAACTCTACTTATACTAAATTGAATTGTTTGAAATAAAATTGTTTATAAGTATAAAAATGGATTCGGCATAAATAACCTACTATAGTTGATGTGCCATAAAATCAAACCAAACCAAACAAAACCTGTTAACACCTTTTTTTTAAATCTCGTCTTCTCCCTGAAGAATATTCAAATGTATTCTGGAACATATTATCTTATATCATATCCCTCAAATTATAACAGTGGTAACTCTATCCCGGTTTTAATTAACATTGCATTGATTTTGCTGGAAAATGTTACTCTGAAAACAAAAGTTAATGAGTTTTAAGAAAAAAATCGTTTTTTTCTTTTTTCTTTATTTTTTCTTTGTAAATTGTAATTTACAGATTCTTCGCTTTCGTTGATGTTCTAGTATTTCCGAGTAGGGATATCCAATCTAAATTGTGGGTATATTTTCACGGTTCTTTGTTCCAAAAAAAGATTGTGTTGTATAAACATTTTAACATAGTAGTTAAACGAAAATAATATTGAGTGTCGAATGGGAAAGAGTTAACGCATTCTAATCTATCACATAATGTTACTTTCATGACTTTTTAGTGAAGTTGTTTTCTGATGTGTGTTTAAAGTCTGCAAGTATTTAAAGAATCTCGAAGATTTGGGATTTGCCGCTATATGTATTTACAAACCCTTCCGCAACGAACACGATGCCATACAAGGTCGATTTTAAGCGAACTTTAACGGGTTTGAATTCAGAGTTTCCCTTTGCCAAGACCGGTTGCTACACCTAGGTTAAATGGCTCAGTGTACCCTATTTTTACCAAGCTGAAGCGGGAATATTTGGATGCATGCCTTTTTCTAGAGTATTGACGCAATGTGAAAAGCAAACAGACTCGTCTAGTATTTGAATTCTGGCCACCGTGTCCATTTCCTAAGACGATAACCACTACACTGCAAGTTGCAAGTACTCATATTTCGTGTGAAAGGCTTCGCATCTGCTAAACTGTTTTCTACGGGTAATTTCTCACGCTACCGCTAAAATCAAAAACAGCTCTATGAACTTAAACAGCATAGGAGGGAGTCCCTATAGCATAGTGGCGAAAGTGCTTGACTTCAACATCGTTTTAACCGAGTTCGAATTTCAGTCAAGTTATTTCGTTCACTTTGGGACTAATACCTGTCGGAAAGGTATGCACTCTGTTCTCTCCCCAGCTATGGGCTAAATTGTACCATCCCTTTTCATCAACAAAAACACTTTGGTATTAGATAACCCACAAAGGTTTATACGGCATTAAAGACAGAAACCAAATTATAAACTGGTTGTTTAGTTGTTTTTTTTTCTTTTAGCATATCAACTCTTGAGGGACATTTAATACCAAATCTTGGTCATACTTATATATTTGATTTTCAAGTGAATTTTGTTAAAATAATTTTTTAAACGAGCCAGAGCTCATTTGTTTGCACATAGCAAAAAGATTTCAAATATTGCTATCTAATACTAAGAGATCTATTTGCATGCAGTTAAATGGTTTCAAGGCTTGCAGTAATCTTTAATCGTATTTCCTTCCGTCTCTATAAAAGAAATATTGATATTTCTATGATAAATTTGATAGCCTTTAGATATACTTAATATATCTACTAGATTGATGTTTGCTATTAAATTGTCAGTTTCAATACCAGTTCTTTCTACAATTTAGGGATTTGGTTGTTCCCTTGATAGTTGTTGGCGACCGTAGTCGAGGGCAACGAGAAGGCTCCCTTTTCAATAGCTACTACACCGAGGTGTAGGGGAGGGCGCTACTCCTTTCCCTGGATTGCTCCAGTATACCCTTGATACGTACCATATATTGCTGAGTGTTAAGCAATGAGGTATCTTGATATCAGCTTTTTTTTCTGTATTGATAAATGGGAGCTTCTGGGTTCTGTTGGTTTGGCTTTACCGTTTTGTTGCCCAGTTTGCTGGGGCTGTAGAATGCACCAACTGCACCTCAGCAGAGAGGTAAGACTCTCTCATTGAGTGTCTTGGATATGACGGTAAACAATCTGATGGTGAGGTTCCAGTGATGCTCGAGCTTTGAAGAATGCGGAGTACCCCTTCATTGCCATTGCACCCTGGTCCACTCTGGCCCAGAGTGGTAGCACTTTGTAGGGTCCGATCTATAGGTCAAATAGAACTAACAGCATACTGATGCTAAACTAAATTTTTGACAAAACTGAAGAGCTTGAAATAGAAATGTGTTAGACAATTAAACCGTACTTATATTTAAACTGCGTGCTTATGTTAAACTAAATTGTTTGAAATCCAACTGTTTTTGACATTAAAAATGTACTTACACTAAACCGATTTGTTTAATATAGAACTGTTTTGACATTTAACAGTGTGTAAACAAAATCTGTACTTATACTAAACTGAATTAGCTGGATTATAACTGCTTGCCTAAACTGAATAGCTTGAAATAGAAACGTTTTTCACAATTAAACTGTACTTACATTTAAACTCCGTACTCATCATAAACTGAATTGTTTGGGCACCTCTGGTGGTGTAACGGTTAGCAAGCTAGACTAGCAGACCTACACGAGTGAGTTCGAGTCTCATTGGGCGCCCCATTCATTCGGCCTTGTGCCACATCAAAGTAAAGCGCTTTGTAAATTACATAAACTGAATTGTTTGAAATAGAACTATTTTCATAAAAATGGATTTGCTGTTAAATAACCTACAATGGTTGATATGGCATAAAACCCAAACAACCATTAAACCAATATAGCGTTTTGGAAGACAGGCTTTTCCTAGTTTGTTTTGCATATTTTTTTGGACGGATTAAAGCACTAATTGACTTTTGTTTTTGTTGGACATTTTGTATTTTTCAGTGGAGTGGTTTGTGTTTGAGAGATAGATTTTGAATACGTATTTTCTTTGGTTATTTCACTGGATTTTTTCTGTGTTTGTTGTGAGTTCTTAAAGCTAAGTTTTCACTTTTGTATAATAAATTACGGCCAAGTTTTGGGATTCTTTTGCTCTGGAAACTTTAGCCAATCATTTGGCTTCAACTGTATTAGTTTCCTGACGAAAGCTGTGTAATCTTCAAGTTGATTGCTGTTTCTGATTGGCTTCCGCCTGCATACTACAGAGGAATTAGAGTTCTCTTCCATGTCAGCTCCTATTATCCTCCAAGCTAAAAAAAAAGTTGCATTTCAATTATAATTCACTTCAAGTATTTCTCTTTCTCTTGTGTGAATATCATAAGATCCTGATATAGCAGGGCGGTTTTGTTGATATTTGGATACTATTTGGATATCTTCCTCCTTGCAGTCTACGTATTTTTCCCACTTTCAACATGTCTGACATCCTCTGAAACCCTACTTGTTTTGCCCATATCTTTGAAATTTAAAGCACTTCAAATGTACGGAGATATATCGTTCTTCCCTTACGAGGCAATACTCAATTTTTACTTTGTGTTTTTTATCCTGAATTATCCGAATTTTCTCTCCACCGCATTGACCCCTGGCTTTCCCAAAGCTCATTTTATTTCTTATGATCTAGCCAAGAACAGCTCCAAAATCTTTATAACTATTTTTGAAATGCCAAGCATTTCATGCAGGTGCGCCTTGCATTTTAATGTGGATTACGTCTTTATTATAAGGATATTATAAGTATACCTCAGACTGTCCATCTCCTCGACCAAATCTATTCTTCTCTTTTTGACGGCTTTAAATAACCCTCTTTATTAAGAAATCATATAATTTGGCTTGACAGGTATCTTCTAAAGGTTCAAGTTCAATGAATCTTGGGAACACAGCCGAATCATGCTCTAAATCAGATTTTGTTTTGTTAGGTTTTTATTTGAAAAATATATAAGAAGTATTTGTCCTTCACTGGACCTATACCAAACCAAGCCAACATGGAATCCAACTTGACTTGAGAATTCACCTGGGAGGAAATCCATTCACCTTGTTTGAGATGGGGATACACTGGGAGTATACACGAGCAGGTTGTAAGATTTCAAGCTCCAACCAATTTCAAACTTTCAGTTGATAATACAAATTGCTGTTCATTTTAACAGTTGATAAGTCTTATTCTTTGAAGGCAATTGACCCTCTACCTAATACCACCTGTTAGATAAAAAAATGTTGGGAGTTTGCTGCAAGAGTAGATTAAAGAATATGATTGAGATTAGATATATAGGTTCAAGGGATTGACACGACCAGACGATTGCTAGAAATGAGGCTGTCCGACCACCCGTCTTGTTCAAAAAGGGCAAAACTAGTATGTTGCAAGTGCACCATTACGGTACTAAAGAAAATTAGACCCCACCGTGGTAAAAGTGGAAGCACGTAAGAAACTCTGTTTTACTACCCATGATTTATTGACTGTCACAATTTATAGGTAGTTACAGGGAGATATTATGGAAAGAAATAGAATGTGGATATTGAGACGATTGTGTTAGCTAGAAAAAAATAAGTAACATAACATGGTGATAAAGTGAGGGCAAATAGAAACTTTAAATTTTCTGGATTTCTGTTGTATTTCTAATATACTTGTCTTGTGGGTCGCCTATTGTCTAAGGTCCCCTTTGGAGCGTATCTTCCTAAAATGGGACTTGTAAACTTTCGCCTCCTCACATCTTCGCTGGTAGTGTTCAACTTTATTTCTTTACCTTATCACGTTTCGCCGTCATCTGCCCAAAATTAACACTAGTTGCCCCCTCTCTTACACCTGTCATTCCGGGGGGGGGGGGCAGAAACATTCGTTTCCGGTGGTTCCACACTCCTGCAGAAGTTTTCGAACTTCAAGGTTTTTTTACAGTCATTTTTACTACCGTAAGTGATTTGGCCTGGCCATTCAGAGAGTGTCTGCTTTATTTATTTATTTATTTATTTATTCAATTTTAATTTTCTATGAGCTGTTCAATTACGATGCCTAAGTTACTTGCATCCTGGGTTACAGATTTAAGGACGGTTCAACCACCAGGATCACAGCATTAAGAATTATAGGTCATCTAACACGACCAAAAGATGGCCTCAATGCAGGTATGGGGTCTCTTACAACTCTGTAGATATGCAGTTGCCTAATTGTACAGCCCCAGGAGACAGAGCGGCCATAAACTCGGTAAACACTAACGCAAACCTTCATTATACACCTCATGGAATTACAATTAAATACGACTAATGGGAAAATATAACAACTCGTTGATTCTCTCTTGACAGTAATTCGTCTAATATCTTAATTCTTCAGTCGATACTCCTAAGTAAAAGGAGGGGGTCGAGGTTCAATGGTGATCCATCTAAGAAATGAACAGGAAAGCTGAGTTCATATCCACGACGAGAATGTTTGCATTCACATAGAGAATGATTGCATTCACATAGTGAATCAACACTCGGGAAAGGAATGAATCCAAATATTCTCCCATCAGCTCTGAGTAAATAGTAGGGTAGACTGGGCTATATAACCTTGGTTATATAAATGTTTTCTACTAAAGTTCTTGAGAAAAAAATTGTCCTTATGAGCATTTTTGTAGAGATCAAAAACGATAAAATCATTCAGTTTAATTTCTACTTATGATGAGATAGAACAGACCAGCCTTAATCCAATATATTTTTTCATGTTTGATTCTTGCTGAACCCGGCTTGGCGTTATCGTGGAAAAACACAATGTCTCTCCCTATGAAGAGCGTGGGGAGTTTTCTTAGTAGATTTTCATGCTCACTTTTTCTATCTTTTCTAAATGGCAGGAGATTGTGGATTGGAATATGTTGAGGTCAAGTGCTAATTCCCAAGTATTTTTCACTGATAGCATTCTACCTATTCTCTTAAAGTATCTTGATCGACGGCTGACAGCTGTCCTGATCTCGATTCATCTCTTAATGATATATTGCCTGAACGAAACTTTTAAAACCGTCTTCGGGCTTGACGTTCAATAATGACACCTTGACCAGAATAATTAAAAATTTACTTTGCTGTTTCTGTAGAACTTTGGTTATTCTCACACTCCAAAAACATTACCTATCGAATATGCACTTGCTGTTTGTCCCTTTTAGAAGTGTAAGATCATATATTAAATCATAATACGAACTCTTTCACTCGTGAAATTTGGGGAAATAATTGACGAGGCAAAAATACATAAGGTTAACAAAAGGGTTTAAGTATGCTAGTCGTACGATCTTCTCCCCAATAATTACCATGTTTTCAAAAAGTAAGTTTGAAGAGTTAAGCCTAAGTTATGGTTGGAGAGACTGACATAGCAGTCAGCCAAGTTTGGGGGAGAAAAAGAAAGATAATAAAAAAGGTATATCGAAAAGGAAGGCCAAAGCTAGTACTACTATTAACAAGTACAAAAATGACTATGTTTCTCTCAACAAAACAACAGTTTTCAACAAAAAATATTTATTTCCGGACAAGTAAACCATTACACATAAAAGTTAACACCAGCAATTTACATGTTTCCATATGCCGGTTAACTAATGGATTCAACTGTTTTTGAACACAAAACAAAATTAAAAAAAAACATGCATCGAATGTAAATTTAGGGGGAAAATACGGAAAAACAATTGGAATTCTACCAGGACTTATTTGTTGTCGAACCACCGACTTACCAAAGTTGTTTTACACTTTTTTCAGTAAATAACTTTACTAGCTATTGCAATTTGAAAGTTCCTTTTCTTTTTCTTTCTCAAATATTCTTTTTCTTTTGAGCTCTTTTCTGCCAACTGAAAGTCCTCTAATCTGCCTGGAAAGCACTCTATCTTTTCAGCTGAATAATTACTTCTTTCAGCAGACTTTCTCAGTAATTTGG
The DNA here is from genome assembly GCA_963585895.1 of Sepioteuthis lessoniana. NCBI lineage: Eukaryota > Metazoa > Mollusca > Cephalopoda > Myopsida > Loliginidae > Sepioteuthis > Sepioteuthis lessoniana. The sequence goes on along the minus strand of OY757923.1, from coordinate 65,121,350 downwards.
TAGACGGGTCCAAGGAGGTTTTCAAATCTTCTCGTTGGATGTCCTTTTGAATTATTCAGTTTAACAACGTCGAAAGTGGCTTACTCTCTCTCTCGGAGTGAGAACGTGGTACCTATACATTCGTCACTTTTCTGCGAAGAGAAAAACCTCATTTCGTTTTCTCCGTGACTTTTAAAAACTTGTCTTTTATCCTTTAAGGTCTTCAGGTGTCATATCTAGAATAATGACCCGGTGACCGACTTACTTTGTGCCTGCTGAATGGTCGAATTCTCACCTAGCAAAATGGCCTAACAGGAGTATTCTAGCAGCTCCTGTCTAAGACTTAAACTGCCTGAAGTCAGAAGGAGCCAAAATGAGGCTCGAGGCAAAAGGGCAAGATGTCAGCAATAAAAAGGGACAAAGTGTAAGAGATCAGACAGCCCCAGGCTACCGCTTATATAGGAGCAAGGGGGCAAGTGACGAAATAAGTTCATGGTATTCGAGCTGTTATTTACTAACGAATTTACAAAATTACAACAGAAATAAGAATGAAGGCACACTTTATTCAGATAACTTCCGGTTGTCAAAACACATTGGAAGTTAGAAAAGCATTGTTAGGTCTTACTTTTAAAAGACGGAAATTATTTATGATCCAACTCAATATTTTAATTTGATCTTGTCCAGGTAAATATTCATATAAACATGTCCGTGTCACCCATCATCAAAAAATATCTTATACTTTATCAGAATTTTGTGTCTAATCTAGAGATTGCCACAGAGCTGTAGGCATCAAAACTTGGAGAAGAAAATAAGATTGAAATATGGAGAGAAATTATTTCTCAATTAATTGGCATCGTGATGCAATAATTCTTTTTTTTATCTTTCAATAAATGTATATGAATTATATGTCTTAAGGCTCAGAATATCTCTTTTTGAAGCGAAATTGCTGATTTACGTCGCCTTGGGTAGGAGGTAATTCTTTTTTGTTAATCTTAAAAATCTTCGAAGTAATTATAATTGTACGTGTTACAATATCGTCAAAAGAAATACACACTTTAAATATGATAACACCAAGTCGATAAAATATTATAAAGAGATATGACAAAGGTAATCAAATACATATATTTTCTTAAAAAGCTTTATTCAGCGATTTAATTCGATTCGAATCAAATTCTGATAGATCTGCAATTTAAATGTTTTGCCCTTTTCTTTAATTAAATACAGTAGTTCGCCATTAAATGGGTTTTATGAAAGGCTTATCTTCTATAATTCAGATTGATATTGGAGATCAGCACTACAAGATTCAATGCCACGAGTAGTTATTTGTTGTCGATGTATCATAATATGTAAAATCATGAATGTAATTGATTGATTTATTGGTTTAGTTTTTTTAATAGCAACATTTATTGGTTATTGAATGTCAAAACTGTACTTGATGTAGAGGGTGGGTAGTGGTGCAAGTTAACTCATTGCAAGTGGTTATAAGAGAGTTTATATCCATCCCAAGGGTATTAGTTCAAAAGTAAACGTTATAATTTGATGGGAGTTTGAACTCGCTTTCTAGGATATTGCGGTTTAGCGTATTTGCGATTGCGCTACAACGACTCATGGAACTTATACGCAAAATGGTGTTGTCTGATTGGCAAATGTCTACCCAGACGTCGTAGACTACCAGTACTTGAATCTTGTGATTCAAGTACTGGTAGTCTACGACGTCTGGGTAGACATTTGCCAATCAAACAACACCATTTTGCGTATAAGATCCATGAGATATTCATAACTAATTGCAGGGTAAGGATGTTTTATATACCAACAAACTCTTTCATGCAGTTTAACTTTCTTTTCTCTTTGTCTTTTTATTCGTGTTTGTTGTTTGTCTTTTTATTCGTGTTTGGTGTTTGTCTATGCTACAAGAGTAGTATCATAAACAGGGGAAATAAATGCTAGTTGAAAGTTTTTTATTCAAATCTAGTGGGTAGAGTATTCGCCAATGGTCCTGAAGACATAGGTCCAATCCCTGGTCGAGTCATACCAAGACTCCAAAAATGGTACTTGTTGCCGCCTTGCTTAACACTCAGTATTATAAAGTAGGGATAAAGGGTAAATTAGAGCAATCTAGGGAAAGAAATAGCGCCCTCCCCTACACCTCGGTGTAATTGCTAATGAAAAGGGAACAGTCGGGTCACCCTCGACTGAGGTCACCAACTTTACTTTTAAATATATCAACGAAGGCAAAGCTTTGCAAATTAGCTACACATGCTTTGTTTATCGTGGTGTAGACTTAAATAAAACCAGTTACAATTTCGGGATGAACTGATAACAATGAGCTACAGGTTTTCAAAATGACACAATTCAAATCAGTTTTTATCATCAGTCTTGCCTTCTAGAGCAGTAAATCTTGTAAGAAAAGGAACTCACTAAGTCCCAAGATTTGAACCCTTGACGAGAGTAAAGAAGGAAAGATTGATACATGCCTTTCCTAAAGGGGCTAAATAAAATTTAATTAACTCGTCTCCATTTCAAAGTTGGCTCGTAGAACCCATTTTCTTCGACGATAGCCATTCTTCTTCCTGTATCACATGCACATAAATTTCATCTTATTTGCAAGTTAAAGGTGAGTGCCCGTGGCCTAGTGACAAACATTCAGGTCTGTGTCATGGCAATAAGCGAGTTCGAAACTGAATGGTGCCATTACTTTCATTTTCAGACTAATACCTTTGGATTTATAAGCTTTTGCTTGAATAAAACCTCAGTTATTTTTCGACAAGGATTGTTTTGGCATAAAATAACAAAGAAAGATGGTTACGTGTGTAATTAAAAAACAAAGAAAAAAAAACAATAATTAAGATATGTATGCTCACATTCTAAACACACATGCACACAAACACACACACACACACACACACACACACACACATATATATATATATATATATATATATATCGAACCCTTCCACACGAACAAGATGCGACGCAAAGTCAATTTTTAGGTTGAGTTTTACCAGTTTTTATCTAGTTTTCCTTCTTCTAGATTAGTTGCGGTTCCAAATTTAAACAGCTTTGTCTACCCTAGTATTTATCTATATCTAAATAAAAAATAGTTGTATGATATTTTTCCCGAGTGTATTATCAATACCTGCGTTATTAATATTCGCTATATGAAATGCAAACAGCTTCATCCAGTATTTGAAATCGGCTTGGGGATTCAATTTCCTACAAAAATAATCCTTTCACCACTAACAATGCTTTATCTCTCTCTCTCTCTCTCTCTCTCTCTCTCTCTATATATATATATATATATATATATATATATATATATATATATATATATGGTAGCTTGTCTTTCTTGTAGTAGTATACATTTGCGCTTTTTCATGCAGAAGAAATATTTTTTGGTTTCCTTCGTAATTTTATTTCACTTTCTATTTCGTTCTGCACCATTTTGTTTGCATCGTTTCCCCTCTCTCTCTTCGTCTTTCTTTCTCTCTCTCTCTCTTTCTCTCTCTCTCTCTCTCTATCTATCTATCCATCTATGTCTCTCTCTCTCTCTCACTATATATATATATATATATATATATATATATATGTGTGTGTGTGTGTGTGTGTGTGTGTGTGTGTGTTAGGATAGCGTAGACACAGTCAACAGCATTTGGTAGCTTTCACTTTCATGCCTATATGATCATTAGAACAAGCATCCAAACATAGATCTATATATCACCGATATTGAGCACTCTTTATTTATAAATATAGTAAATGAAATTATATATACCGTGAATTGTGGCATTTTTAAAGTCTGAAAATCTCCACAAATATATGGGTCGACTCATACGGTTGACGGAAAATCCAAACTTTCATCACAGGTAAAGTGTTGTATTGATTTGGCGATATCAATAATAATAATAATAATAATAATAAATAATACCAATGCAGGGGGTACGAACGAGTTTATTCCTTTCTACCTTCAGTTTTTGCCTACACGAAAAGAGAGACACGAATCATAAAATCCTAAGGTAACCAAACTATGCTGATTCCCCAACAGAAAGAGACCCAAACTGATCTGCTTTTTAAAAGCGAAAAATCAAACCACGCGTTTCAACAGTAGAAACTTAACTAAACTGTCTTTTCAAAATCCTCAAATTCTCAGGACCATCTCTTTCAGGCGTTTTGTCAACCACAATTTCAATTCACTCCAACGGCCGTCCAGCTCATTTCCTGTCTGGGGGTTTATTATGGTAATTTACTAAGCTTTTTGCTTAGATATAGCACAAGGCCATATGAATGGGGCACCCAATGAGAATCGAACTCACTCGTGCAGGTTTGCTAGTCTACCTTGCTAACCATTACACCACCCGAGGTGCCCCTGGGGGTTTATTATGACGGATGATGATTATCATATACTTTTAGCGCGGTCGTACGACAAAGCACCTGTATTAAGAGACACCAAGTTGTTCAAAGCTTTAATAAACTAGATAATAAAATATGATTAAGGAAAAATGACTAATATAAAAAATCATTATCTAAATTATATAACGCATCTTTCCTCTCCACAAAATTAAATTATTTTGTTATCGAAGACAATTTTTTTAAAACTAATGTATCGATGTGAACGGATTTTCATTTTCTTTTTCTCTATTTTCTCCATTTCCCATTTCGTAATCTGTTGCATATGAGTGTAATGTACATACAAAAACTACATCATTTTTGTAACACATCCTCCTCTGATGATGGTCCAAAGTGGGGCAAAAAGTACTTGAGAAATAACTAATTATGGAAGGTTTATCAAATAATTCCCGCCGAATATCATAAGATCAATACAACAATTCGAAAGGATTAACAAAAAAATATGTAGACAAAAATATCTATTATGTTCTATCAAATAAGTATCAATAAAGAAATACTGCCAATATATATATGTATATATATATATTTGTTTATATTCGTATTTATATACGTGTCTATTTCTTCGACTGCCTCACTTCCAAGTTTATTATTTAGCAGAATCTAGAAAATATATACATCTAAAACACTAGTGTCTGACGAATTTTCATGGAAGATTTTGTGATAACATCTCGACCTAAAATAACCTCTCATATATATATATATATATATATATATATATATATATATATATATATATATATAGATAGAGAGAGAGAGAGAGAGAGAGAGAGAGAGAGAAGCTGAAGCTAGATAGAAAGTTTTTATTTGATTAAGAAAATTTGCAATTTGATTCTTCGTGTTTGACATCGCAAGAATGCACCATAATACTGCAATTTAAAATTGAATTAGAAAAAAATAAGATAAAAAAATCTATGATTACAGTTTTTGTATCCAACTATCATGATTCAAGATCTTAATAATGACCGAAACCCTTTTTTTCAAAGCTCAATCAACTTCTATGAATAAATGATTGTTACCAAACAATACAAGCACACACACACACACACGCACACACACACAAACACACACACAAATACACACATACACACATACTTTTTCCCCTCTTAATTTCTCAATCTTTCCCTCTTACATACACATATATATATATACAAGAGTTGTTTACAAAGTTCTAAGCCTCACCAAGATTTTAGATTTGTCGTACACTTCACATCTTTGTATTGGCATAAATTGAACAGAATTTAAAATAAAATCTTAACTATTATTACTTACAATATTTGGACTATTGACCTAATATTTATAATTGCATCGTTTTGGCCGATATATTCTTCAACCGAAGAACATATCAGCCGAACCGTTGTGATTATGAAAATTAATATGAGGCCAATTTTCTGAACATTCTTATTGACAGTAATTGTCAAGCTTATCAGAAATTTTAACAAATAAATCTTATTTTAGTTTTTGATGTTTTATGAGAGGGACCGGTTTGTTGTGTCAACAAATATATTCAACTATAACTTTTTTTTTCTAGATGTTGCTTTGACTTTTTCAGTGACCCTTGTGCAGACAGACAGACGAGTATATTAAAATAGTGAAATGATATAGATGTAGATATGTAACACAGATCCTATATAATATAAAACCAATGATTAAAGATTATGTTGAGACCATTTTCTGAATGCTGATAGATTACCTACCCCGGAGAAAGCGAGAAAAGTTGCATCATTCACCTAATGAGTTTAGTGTTCACCAATGGCCCGGTAGACCGGGATTTAATCCGAGGTCAAGTCATACCAAAGACTCAAAAAATGGTACTTGATGTTTCCTTGCTTAACACTCCACATTATAAGGGATGGGTCAAGGGTAAAGTGGGTCTATCCTGGGAAAGGAAAAGCACCTCCCACTTCACATTGGTGTAGTAGCTATCGAAAAGGGAGCCTTCGGTTCATCCTCGACAATAGTCGCTAACTTTACTAACTTATTTTAGTTCTCCACAAAGACAATTTAGAGAAACACCCCATCAAAAATCGATTCCTTACACGACAAACAGTCAAACGAGACCAAATTTATCTTCGCTTTTCTGCAGATATCTTGAACTGGAGTGTTATAGATATTTACTAAGCCTTATTTGAATGAAAAAAAAATGTGCATATCTGTTGGACACCTTATGAAAAATCTGTCCATGACATTAGTTAGATAGTTAGTCCGCCATCTCCAGTTCTGTTCTTGATCAAAGCTAATCATCTTATGCAACAATAAGCTGATATCATTCAACCAAAAGTGATTTAAAATGACATCCTCAATTTGCAGGCCGATGGAAAGGCTAAAATATTATTACTGCTTAAAGAATAGTAACTGTAAGGAAACACTGACTATGTCCGACGAATCGTCAACTGAGGAAAAGGGAATTCACTGGGTTTTTTAAACATAAAGTAGATAAAACGGACATATTTGTTGATAAGAAAAATTTAGTGAAAGCAAAATAAAAAAAAATCAGCGTTAACTTATCAAAGGGAAGAATACTTGTTGCACTACAGCTGTGACGGTGTAGTAAACGAGTTCGAACTCCAGTAAAGTTATTACGTTCATTTTCAGACTTTTTACAAAAATTATGAACCTCAGGCTATGTAGTCATGCTCCTAACTTTCTTATAAAAACATCGTTTTGGTATAAAATATCCACGAAGGCTGATATGCTATAAAAAACAAAATGAAAAAAAACAAACAAACAAAAAACAATCAGGAATTAGATATATTGAAGCATGAATCCGAATTCTTGTTCGGACTGTCCGACAAAAAAATATTAGGTTTGTTTAATGGCACATCAACCTTTTTTGGTTATTTAATGCCAAGACCATCCTTCAATAAGAACAGTAGTAGTACCGTTTAACCCAAAGCTAGGAGGATAAGAGGGTTCATACCTTTCCCACGGGTATTTGTCTGAAAGAGAATGTAAGAGCGCGACTGGAGTTCGAACTCGCTTACTACGATTCCGCAGTTCAAAGCATTAACAATTATAACATGAGGACATCTTCCCAAACTGTTAAGAAAATAGATAAAATAAACCTATTAATGTACAATAAACGCAATTATTTATCCCCAAGGTCGGAACATAAATGCAGGCGGGTCGACATCCTGTTAAAATCAACCAATTCATCAAACAAACTTTGCTGCCTTCCTAATACAAAACGTCATATTGTATAATTTATTTTAATATACATCATTCTTGTGCGCTTCATGTGGCCTCATGGTTAACATGCTTGGTTGGCAAGACCATTGTTGATGAGTATGATACTATTAGGGGCTTTATATTATTAATCTTGAACTAAACAAAGATAACCTTAGATATTCACGAGTATTATATCCTTTTTTAATTTTTAAAAAAATTCTTTTTTTCAAAATTTAATTGTGAACTATAATAAGAAAAGTAAGGAGAGTCCCTTTTAGTTCAAATATGTACTTTTTATTCGCCTTATGTTTAAAGAAACATATGGTCCCTTTTTCTAAGTGGATGTTTCATCAGACATGATCAGTATTTCCTTGCAGCTAATATAGAATATACCAGGCCAGGTTGAAATGTACTGATGAGAGAGGTCGTACGCTTCGCACAACTTTACTCCCAGGTGAGACGAAGGATGTGCACAGCCAGGACTCACACCACAGAGCCCAGTCTCTCCACGCAATAGACCTAACAACCCCATGCAAAATACAAATGTGAGTGGCGTCAGATCAATGAAGACGTAAGCAAATTATCCGGATTACATCAAAAGGCAACGCTGAAAGACGGTTAAATACACTATCAACAATTATCATTAGCTATGCCAAGGAAGTTTCTGCTTTAGCGTTTATTTACTAGACAAAGAAAAGAAGCAGGAGATGCCCCGCAAAAACAATTACCGACGCCGACTACGCCGATGACATAGCGATACTGGCAAATTCACCCAACCAAGCGGAAACACAACTGCATAGTTTGGAACGAGCAGCCGCAGGCATAGGCCTTCATATCAATGCACACAAAACGGAATATATGTGCTATAATCAAACTGGTGACATCTCCACACTAACGGAACCCCTCTTAAACTAGTAGACAAATTTACTTACCTAGGAAGCAGCGTCTCATCAATCGAAAAGGACATCGACACCCGGCTAACGAAGGCAGGGACAGCTATCAATAGCCTATCTATCATATGGAGACCTAGCCGATAAAATGAAACGCAGTTTCTTCCAGGCAGTTGTCGTATCGATACTGCTGTATGGATGCACTACATGGACGCTAACAAAACGGCTGGAGAAGAAGCTAGACAGCAATTACACAAGAACTCTGCGAGCAATATTGAACAAGTCCTGGCGACAACACCCCACAAGACACCAACTATACGCCCAACGGCCTCCCATCACGAAAACTATCCAAGCTAGACGAAACAGACATGCAGGACACTGCTGAAGAAGCAAGGACGAGCTCATAAGTGATGTACACCTATGGACCCCACATATGGCCGGGTAAAAGCAGGACGACCAGCATGAACATACATTCAGCAGCTATGTGAGAATACGAGATGTAGCCCTGAAGACCTGCCAGAGGCGATGAACGATAGGGAAAAGTGGCGAGAGAGGGTCAGGGATATCCGTGCTAGTGGCATGACATGATGATGATGATGATGCCAAGGAAATATTTGGCTTACATGACAATAAAAAAGAAAAAAAACTACCGTTAAGACCGTATGGAAAAGAAGATACAGGGCCTAGGGCGTGAATTAGGGGCACTCAAGAAAAAGTACAAACAGGTGATAATAATATCTTTTATGCAGTAATAAGCAAACATCGAAAAAAAAAGAAAGATACATATATAAATATCCTCATCCATTAAAATGAAGATCGGGAAATATTCATATGACGGGAATTCGATAATATTGCCAACAATAAAATTTATCCCTGTGCCAGTCTAAGATAAATTTACTAAACACAGACATGGTCACTGATAAGCATTTATGTCTTCTTTTATCAATCAAAATAAAACATACAATCATCTTTTTCATGTCACGCTACCTCCCTACATCACTCTACCCACCTACATGAATCTCCCAATCTCTCTCTCCCCCCTCTCCCTCTCTCTCTCTCTCTCTCTCTCTGTGTGTATCTCCCTATCTATGAATGTATTTTTACATGTATATATATATATACACATGTGTGTGTGCTTGTAGTATATATATATATATATATATATATATACATAATATGATATATATATATATATATATATATATATATATATATATATATATATATATATATATAAGTTTTTTTTTTCCTTTTAGCTGAAGATACAGATCTAACAATAAAAAAATATAAGGTCTGCTGAAATAAATATTATTACAAAAATATATAAGTATTTTTTAAAGGTTTATATAAATACATATATATATGGGTATTCAGTTGAAAGCGTAAAAAGACTTATTTAAAATCATTAATTTTAATGCTTGACACGTCATCTGTTTTGCTTAAATCAAATTAATCAAAATCTTTTTTTTAATGAAACGCATTGAATGAAAGAAACAGGAAATGATTAATGTCTACTTTTTAAAACAAGAATATCTGATCTTTTCACTCTGTCACACAAAAAGTTTACACTTTTTCCTTGTTGTTCTCTACTTTTCATTTTAATTCTTTTCCTTCTGTCTTTGTTTCTTACGTTTTTCGAATTTAAGTTATGTTTCTTCAACTACAACAACAACAACAACAACTACTACTACTTGTACTACTACTACTACTACTACTACTACTACTAATAATAATAATAATAATAATAATAATAGTAATAAGCGAATGCTGCAATTGACCTCAGAGAGTATATGACTAGACACGACTGGGTGATCCGCAGGGAATTGTGCAAGAAATTTGAAATTGACCATTCGAATAATTGGTACTTTCCCAATCCAGAACCCATCCAGAAGAATAAAATATAGAAACTCCTATGGGATTTTAACATACAAACAGATGATTCATTCTCATCCAGACGACCAGATCTCATAATACTCAACAAAAAATTAAGAGTGAACTTGCCGAATTGTAGACTTTGCTGTCCCGACTAAACAAAGAGTAAAATTGAAAGAGTAAAATTGAAAGAAGGTGAAAAGAAGGATAAGTACATGGACATGGCTATGGGATTAAAAAATGCCGTGGAACATGAAAGTGACGTTTATACCAATTATATCTGGTGCTCTTGGTGCAGTCACCGAAGGGTTATTAAAGGGAGGACTTGGATATGAGGGGACGAGTGGAGACCATCCAAACTACGCCATTATTGAGATCGGCCAGAATTCTGAGAAGAGTGCTAGAGACTTGAGGAGCCTTGCTGTCACTCAGACTCCAGTGATAGACCATCAGCTAAAACTGATGTGAAAAACTCTCAAGGAGTAAAGTAATAATACTAATAATTATACCAATTGTGATTGGTGCTTTTGGTACAGTAACTAAAGAATCATTAAAGGGACTGGAGGATTCGGAAGTTGGCGAATGAGAGGAGACCATCCAAACTACAGCATTTTTGAAAACGGCCAGAATACTGAAAAGAATCCTGGACTCTTGAGGGGACTTCCAGTCTCTCAAACTCCAGTGAAAAACCATCAGTTAACGCTGATGTGAAAAACTCTAATAAGTAAATATAATAGTAACAGTAATAACAGCAAATGTAGGTTATCTGGTGATGGAGACGAAACCATCAATCACATACAAAGCAAATGCTGCAAATTAGCACAGAAGGAGTATAAGACTAGAAAAAACTGGGTGGGAAGGTGACCCACTCAGAGGTGTGCAAGAAATTTAAAATTGACCATACCAACAAATGGTATAGGCACAACTCAGCAGCTGTCCTGGAGAATGACATACTTAAACTCCCATAGGACTTTGACAAACAAACGGATCACCTAATCTCGACCAGAAGATCAGACCTTTTAATAATTAACAAAAAAAAAGTGAATTTGCAAAATTGTGGACTTTCCTGTCCCGGCTGACCATAAACTAAAACTGAAATAATGTGAAAAGAAAGATAAGTACATCGACCTTGCGACGGAATTGAAAAATTATGGAACATGAAGGTGATGATTATACCAATCGGGATTGGTGCTTTTGGTACAGTCACCAAATGATTAATAAAGGGACAACAGGATATTGAAATAAAAGGACGAGTGGAGATCATCCATACTACAACATTATTGAGAACGGCCGGAATATTGAGAGAGACTTGTTGTCACTCAAACCCCAGTGAAAGACCATCAGCCAAAACTGATGTAAAAACTCTCAAGGAGTAAATAATAATAGAGACTTGCTATCACTCAATCTCCAATGAAAGACCATCAGCTTACGCTGTTGTGAAAAACGCTAATGAGTAATAATAATAATAAGGATAATAATAATTATAATAATAGTAATAAGGATAATAATAATAAATTTAAATTTGACCATACTAACAAATCGTATATGAACAACCCAGCACCTGTCCTAGAAAATGCCACGCATAAACTCCTATGGGACTTTAACATACAAACGGATCACCTAATCCCGGCCAGAAGACCAGACTTAATAATAATCAACAAAAAAAAAAGAACTTGCAAAATAGTCGACTTTGCGGTCCCGGTTGACCACAGAATAAAACTGAAAGAATGTGAAAAGAAGGATAAGTACTTCGACCTTGCTAGGGAATTGAAAAAAACTATGAAACATGCAGGTGACAATTATACCAATTGTAATTGGTGCGTTTGGAACAGTAACTAAAGGATTACTAAAGGGACTAGAGGACGTAGAATTTGGCAGACGAGTGGAGGCCATCCAAACGACAGCATTATTGAGAACGGCCAGAATACTAAGAAGAGTCCTGGAGACTTGAGGAGACTTGCTGTCACTCAGACTCCAGTGAAAAACCATCGGCTAACGCTGATGTGAAAAGCTCTAATGAGTGAATAATGATAATAATAATAATAATAATAATAATAAAAATAATAATAATAATAATAATAAGAAGAAGAAGAAGAAGAAGAAGAAGAAGAAGAAAAGAAGAAGAGTTTATCGCCCAGTATAGTGAGAAAAGTCCTGGAAACCTTCTTCTTCTTCTCCTTCTTCTTCTCCTTCTTCTTCTATTACTACTACTACTACTACTACTTGTAGTATCTAATTATTTAGTACTGTTCCTTTCATATTCTTTTTCATCCTTCTGTCTCTGCTTTTACTGCTACACATTCGTGTTTTAATCATTTAATATTGTTACTTTTTTATTCTATTTCGTCTTCTTCGTTCTATCCCCTCTCTTTCCTCTTACAACAACTACACCAACAACAATAACAACTACAACTTCAAATATAGCTACTATTAAAACTATTAAAATGTATGTATATTATTTTCATCCAATTTTGCTAATGCTACCACAATTTTTTCGTCTTCTTCGTATTTTCTTTTTCCTTGTACATTTTTATATGTCTGTAAATTAATTTGAACGCATTTTTCAACTTGTTGAATAATAACTTCATACTGAAATCCAGGCTTGCTATGCAAACGTGCAAAAGATGCAGAAAGATCAAAGAAATGCCAGAAAGTAAAATAGTTTTTCTTTCTTAAGCTGACAGAGGTTAAAAAAGCATCTTGAAGTTCAACACTAAACCTAATTACTCAGATTTGATTGATTCTCAAAACCTTTTTTTAGACAGATACATAAAAAAGCATTTGATTATCAGATTTCATATTATATTTTCTTACAATAATGAAGAAAAATTAATTTGGCTGAACATTAATAATCAAAAAGACACCATTTCAAATTCTGTAAAGTGTGGCTAAGTTTGTTCGTTTGTTTGGGTTTTATGAAATATCAACCTTTGTAGGTTATCTAATGCCAATTCCACCTTTATACAAACAAACCATTTTTATGCAAATAGTTCTATTTCAAATACTTCAATTTAGCATAAGTACACAGTTTAATTGTCAAAAACATTTCTATTCCAAGCCATTCCGCTTAGTCAAACAGTTCTAATTCAAATAATTCAGTTTAGCGTAAGTACAGTTTCAATGTCGAAAACTGTTCTATTTCAAATAATTTAGTTTAGCATAAGTACGTAGTTTAGATGTCAAAACAGTTCTATTTCAAGCAATACAGTTTAGCGTAAGTACGCAGTTTAGTTCTATTTAACACATTGACATGAACCTATCAGGTACTACCACTCCGGGTCACTGTGGACCTTGGAGCGAAGTCAATGAAGGGGTATTACGCATTCCTCAAAGCTCCAGCATTATTGGAACCTCACCATCAGATTGTTTAGTATCATATCCAGGACTCACGTTGGCGAGGGTCTTATACCTCTACAGAGATGAAGTCGGTGTATTCTACAGCCCCAGCTAATTGGGCCACAAGACACTCGTTGGGTGAGTCGTACACCTCTGCAGAGATGCAGTCGGTGTATTCAACAGCCCCTGATGATTGCGCCACAAGACACTAGTTGGGTGAGTCGTACACCTCTGCAGAGATGCAGTCGGTGTATTCTACAGCCCCTGATGATTGCACCACAAGTCACTCGTTGGGTTAGTCTTACACCTCTGCAGAGATGTAGTCGGTGTATTCTACAGCCCCAGCTGATTGGGCAAAAGGTGTAGCTAAGTGAATTATTTCTATTCGAAGTGTGAAGTGTTTCCGTTATATTTGGCATGCAAGTCAGTATAATTATTCTTGATCTTCAGATTAGATTCCTATTCTGCTTGTTTTCATTATTTCAATTAATTGGTATAACTCTTAGATAGCATTTCAACTCAAAATGGGTTTAGATTTTCAACAAAAAAGACAACAGATTTTGAAGCATCAAAGCTCTTTTTGATGCCATTAGTATTGTTGAATCCAAATTTTATATCCAAATGATTGTTAGAGAAAAAATAATCAAATCAATTTGGGAAACTGCACTTGCACTACCAATTCTTGATTTTAATGTTCATGTATTTTCCCTAAAATGAATTATCCTTTATTCTATTTTCCACACTGAATTAAAATTTTCTGTTATAAGATTCGTCAAAAAGGTTCACTAATTCTATTCGATAAAGTCGAAACAGCAGTAAACTAAGTTCGTTCAAGGAAGATTTCCGTCGTAACATAATTTCTGTTCCTCATCAAAAAATCAAGATTCTTAGTAATATATATATATATATATGTATATATATATATATATTAGTATTATTCGGTCCAGTTTAACCAGAATTGGGAGTAACTCCATCAAGACCAAAAAACAATTCATCAGTGAACATTTAAATTTTCCTGGTAAAGAGCTCAATGTTACTGACATTACGGAGCAATAATTTATTTAAGAAAAGAAAAAACCGGTCACTTTAGAATAATGAATTTACTTTCATCCTGTTATGGGTTTTTGATATAAATCAAAAGGACCAAAAAAAATTAACAGGACTTCTTCAGATCTTATGGATAATATAATTCTACTCCGAATTATTTTATCAATAAGATCTGAAGAAGCCCTGTTAATTCTTTTTGGTGTTTTTGATTTATGTCAAAAACCCATAACAGGATGGAAATAAATATATAATCCTAAAGTGACCGGTTTTTGTTTTTCTTAAAGAATATATATATATATATATATATATATATATATATATATATATATATATATATATCCAAGAGTTATTCAAAAAGTTCTACGTCTCACCCAAAAAGAAGTGCTTAGCTGAAGTTTTTTTCCCATAAACCTAGAAAAATCGGAAGTATTTTGATTGGTTTTATAAGCGGTTTCGGCGTATAGTCACAAGAAAAAATATTCAGCATTGGTCTTCTTTCTAGGCGAGGCTTCACATTCTTTCACAGACTCATGTATATATATATATATGTGAGTGTGCGTGTGCGCGCGTGAGCGTGTGTGTGTGTGTGTGTGGATGTGAATGTGATAATGTTTAAATGTTCAAGTACGTCACCAGTGTTCAAAAATTTCCTAAGACAACTTATAAATAGTATAATGGATAATTAAAAATTTTATAATTTAACTCATGCTTTCAAAACTTTGATCAGCAAGTTACCGTACATTCTGAATGTCGCATTTCTTTATACATCCGTCATCTCAGTCAATGTCTTTAATCGGTAGCCTTCATTCAGACAAATCTCAGTTTAGAAAATATCTAGTGCTGTCCGTGCATCATTGTTATTTTTAGCGTAAATCAAAATTATTTTCTTTTTCAGATCATCGGAGAGTGTTGACTAAAAATTTCTATGTTCTATATTTGCAATCGTAAGGTGATCCAACTGATCGGGGTGCTGGTTGTCAGTGTTAACTCTTACTTAGATTTTAAAGGGATGGTCGTGGTGTACGAGTTAACGTGGTAGAAAATGGACACAGCGAAAAGCGTTCGATTATTTGATGAAGTTGTTTCCCTTTAATATTGCACTAATACCCTTGAGAAAATTCCATCCATTCTCCTTCAAGCTGTGGGACGATAGAAGACTAGACTAGGCACTTTTGCCTTGGTATGACAACCAGTCTTGGAGAAGGAAAGCTGTTTTATCAGCCCTGTTAAAATCCGCCTAAAATTGACCTTGTGTCATATTCTACTCCTTTGAGAAATACATATGGAGATTAGAAAGCATCATAATTATCAACTGGTTATCATCAACTTGTCGGCTTTAGATGAAGATGGATGTTTTTAACTGGAAATTATGTTTCTTTTGAATTGTGCGACTGGATATTTCTTCTTTACTTTCGGAAATTTGAGATCATTTCCAGCAACTTGGAGGAGCAATTTTAAATTCCGTCTCCAAAATACCAGAATATCAATACTGGTATCTTCCACTA
>OY757923.1:65090155-65100155 GCA_963585895.1 Sepioteuthis lessoniana | reverse complement strand
GTAAGGATCCTTTTGACACCATAAAATTTCCCAAGCAAGTTATTTTGTTATATTTGCCTTATTCTATAATACTCCAATTATTTTTGTTTTGTTTTTTTTCTTCGTTTTCATAGCATATAACGTCATAATCCAGTATGTTAGGTAAGACGCCACGAGAAGTCACCCAAGTTACATTTGATGAGCTAGTAATTATCTTTTAACGGTTCTATATTCTGGCTTTAAAATTACGCTTCGTGTAGGTTCAAACTAAGTAGTTATTCAGTAGATGCTTTTCAGAATTAATGACATTTTCGTGTTGCAATATATATATATATATATATATATATATATATATATATATATGTGTGTGTGTGTGTGTGTGTGTGTGTGTAAAAGGTAAAACGGGAGAAAAACTTGTTTCATAGTTTGTTTATTTGCCAAAGCGTTTCGACTGCAATCTTTTTTTTTTTAATGCAAAAATGCGTTATTAAAACTATTTTAGAAAGAGAAATAATTTTGAGAGATAAATTTTGATTCAATTAGATGTCTTTTGAGGAATATTAAGTTATTTGGAGTAAATGATTAAAAGATCGTCGATGTATCTAAATGTCGGTAGGTTGTTTGGGTTTCATGGCATATCAACCTTTATTGGTTATTTAACACCAAATCCATTTTTATACAAATAATCAGTTCTATTTCAATGAGTACACAGTTTAATTGTCAAAAACATTTCTATTTAAAGCTATTCAGTTTATTCAAACAGTTTTATTTCAGCTAAATAAGATTAGTATCAGTACAGGTTGTTTGCACACAGTTAAATGTCAAAACAGTTCTATATTAAAGAATTCAGTTCAGTGTAAGTACATTTTCAAAAATGTGTTATTGAAACTATTTTAGAACGAGAAATTATTATGATAGATAAATTTTGATTCAATTAGATGTCTTCATCTGGGCTTGTAGATCTTGCTATGGGAAAAAACAGATTGATATTGGTTGATATGTTCGAATTGCGTCATTTCATGTGATAGAATTTTTGTTGGAAAAGAAAATGGCATTTTCTGGTTTGAGAAACCGATTTGTGGCGTTTTATTTCTTTGAATGTTTACAAAAAGGGGAGTTAATCTTTAGTTTGAATTTTGAATTATTTTAAAATCATTTTTCCTATAGATGGTGAAATTTTGAAAAAAAAACTTTTTCGTTTGGTATTTTGTTGTGGTGTTCTATGGAACATGATTTAAATATTCTTTTTTTTATTTAGGCAATATGGCAGAATGTTGAAATTCAAAAGTATGGTTAGTTTATATGTTATAAGAATCTAAATAGTTTGTTGTGTTACCAGATTTAAAGTCTTTTTTATGTTAGATTCGTTTGTTTTAATCTCTGCTTTTTTCTCTTTTGTAAAATTTATTGCAATTTTGGCAGCGGATTTTGTAAACACCTATGTTGGATAGAGAATCTGTATTTTTGGAGTTGATCTTTACTATCTGTTTTATAGTTTTTGTTGTGTGGTTATTGGTTTTTAATCCTGAGTGATTTGAGCTTTTTTCAATTAGGGTGACTGTGGGATTTGGGGGTAATATTATGAGTCTCTTCATAGGATTGGTTTTTGTGTTAAGTTTATTTTTATTCATATTATGGAATGCATGTTTGTAGATATTTATGGCTTTCGATTCGGCTCAGTGAAAGAAAGATTCGACATATTCTAGTTTGGAAAAAGAGTTTAAATTGTTCGGTTAGATATTTGGGGGAGCAGGTTCTAAGGGCTCTCAGGAAAAACCTATGGGAATGCAGCTTTTTGTTTTATTTCTGTGATTTGAATAAGAATACATGTAGATATTTTTGTTGTTTATCTGGTGGCAAAATTTGAATCCTAATTTAATATAGTTGTTAATTTGTAAGACGTCCTGGAAAAGTAAGGATGATGGTTGGTTGTTTGTTGTTTATGACATATCAACCTTTGTAGGTTGTATAACGCCAAATCCACATTTATGCAAATAGTCAGTTCTATTTCAAATATTCTGTTTAGTATGAGTACCCAGTTTAATTATCGAAAACATTTATATTTCAAGGTTTTCAGTTTGTTCAAACATTTCTAATTCAACTGATTCAGTTGAGTATAAGTATAGATTTTCTTTACACACAGTTAAATGTCCAAACAGTTCTATATTAAACAATACAGTTTTCTTTAAGTACAGTTTTAATGTCAAAAAGAGTTCAATGACAGGTAAGGATTTATATATCTCAAATTAATTTGTGAAATTAATTCTTGGTTCAACTCGGGTGAGTTTTTGTACGATTTGAGGAATATTAGGTTCTTTGGAGTAAATGATTAAAAGGTCGTCGATGTATCTAAATGTTGGTAGGTTGTTAGGGTTTTATGGCATATCAACCTTTGTTGGTTATTTAACACCAAATTCATTTTCATACAAATAATCAGTTCTATTTCAATGAGTACACAGTTTAATTGTCAAAAACGTTTCTATTCAAAGCTATTCAGTTTATTCAAACAGTTTTATTTCAGCTAAATAATATTAGTATAAGTACAGGTTGTTTGCACACAGTTAAATGTCAAAAAAGTTTTATATTAAAGAATTCAGTTCAGTGTAAGTACATTTTCAATGAAAAAACAGTTCTTTTTCAAACAATTCAGTTTAACATAAGCACGCAGTTTAAATGTAAGTACAGTTTGATTGTCAAAAACATTTCGATTTCAAGCTACTCAGTATAGTCAAACAGTTCTATTTAAACAATTCAGTTTAGCATAAGTATGCAATTAGTTATATTTAACCCATAGATAGGGCCCTATCAGGTGCTACCATTCCGGGCCAGAGTTGACCTGCGAGCAATGGCAATGACGGAGTACTCCACATTCCCCAAATCTCATACATCACTGGAACCTCATCATCAGATTGTTTAGTGTCATATCCAGGACACTCATTGGGGGAGGGGGTCTTACTCCTCTGCGGAAGTGCAGTCGATGTATTCTACAGCCCCAGCCGACTGAGCAAGATGTATCTAATGTATTGGATGTCATTTTAAGAAAATTCCATCACATGACATGACATAATTTGAATATATCAACCAGTATTAATCCGTTTTTTCATATAGGAATATCTACAAGCCCTGATGAAGACTTCTAACTGAATCAAAATTAATCATGAATATTTCTCATACTAAGATAATTTTGGTAAATACTGGTGTCATGGTTATCGTGGTAAAAAATGGACACGGCAACACGAGTTCAAATCCTGGATGAGACTGATTGCTTTTCACATAGCACTAATACCTCCAGCTATGGGTAAATAGTAGGACAGACTAGGTTCTTCATCCTTGGTGAGGCAACTAGTTTAGGAGAAGGAAAACTGATTTCAAACCTGTTAAACTTCGCTTAAAAAATTGACCTTGCGTCATATCCTGCCCGAGCGTAGGGGTTGGTATATATGATAATTATGATAAATACTTTTGAATTAAAAAAAGATTGAAGTCAAAACGCGTAGGCAAATAAACAATCAAATATTTTTCTTACCTTTACTATGAATATTCTATCCGATTCAACCCATTCTTTCCAATATATATATATATATATATATATATATATATATATATATATATATATATATATAAGTGTGTGTGTGGGTATATGTCTTCTTTTGTATGTATGTTAGTGTTTGTATGATGTAACGTGTCACTGTGAGACTTTTTTGTGATGTAGTATGTGAATATGTGTGTATGTGTATGAGTGAGTTTTTTAGACCCTGCATGATGTAAAATATTACTTTATATGTGTGTGTACATGCTTGTATGTGTATGCATGAGCAAAACTTCCTAGCATTTAATTTTTTTGAAAAACAGAAAGAAAACCAATTATTTAAAAAAAAATATATTGCATACACCTATACATAAATCTCTGAGTAAGAATCTGTATGGGAGTATGTGCGGTTTATTATAATGGGCAGAAGTAATAAGGCAGTTAATAACAATATAACAGCATTGCCCTTTCAATACCTCTCATTTATATATATATATATATATATATATATATATTATTGAAAGGTTGGGAGATAGAGGGGGGTGGGAAAGAAAATTTTTGCGATGTAAACATATTGATTTAAAGAAAGATTTAGATTGCTGAAAGCTCGAGCACTGTTTATAAGAATCGACTTATTCTGAGTGCAAGGAAATGAATGTAAACTTGAGATGTTTGAGGAGAAATCTATACATAATTAATTTCCCATATCATCTGTATCTTCATAGATAACCTCAGTATTACAATCAGTGGATTTGGGAAGCTACTTTCTATGGTAAAAAAAGGATGTCCAATGGATTTTCGTTTGTACTCATATCATTACATGAAGATGTTTGTATGTTTGAATTTTATGGCATATAAACCTTTGTAGGTTATTTAATACCAGATTCATTTTATACAAATAACCAGTTTTATTTCAAACAATTCAGTTTAACATGAGGGTGCAATTTGTCAAAAACATTTCTATTTCAAGCTATTCAGTTTAGTCAAACAATTCTAATTAAAAAAAACCATTTAGTATAAGAGTATTTTTCCCACGTACAGTTAAATATTAAAACAGTTCTATTTCAAACAATTAGGTTTAGCATAAGTACAGTTTCAATGTTAAAAACACTTCTTTTCAAGCAATTAAGTTTACCATAAATACGCAGTTTAAATATCAAACAGTTCTATTTCAAGTAATTCAGATTAGCATAAGTACACACCTTAATTCTATTTGACCCATAGATAAGGCCCTATCAAGTGCTACCACTCCAGGCCAGAGTTAACCTGGGAGCAATGGCAATGAACTGGTTCTCCGTATTCCCCAAAGCAACAGCATTACTAAAACATCACTATCGGATTGTTTAGTGTCATATCCAGGACACTTGTTGGAGGGTCTTACCCCTCAGCAAAGGTGCAGTCGGTGTATTCGTCGGCTCAAGCTGACTGGGCAAATTACTTGAAGAGGCGAAGTCTCATTGGTGTTGGTTTGAAAAGCTTTTATTTCAAATTGTAAAGATTTCTCAAATGATCGCTGAGAAAGAATTTTAAAATCGATTTTACTTGTTCAGATTGGCTGAACCTTTAGATTGAATCACACAATATAAAGCCCCTTTTTGGGTATTTTTAAATAAGATGTTGGTGATCATAGTCGAGGGTGACCATGAGGCTCTTTTTTCGATAGGTACAACACCGAGGTGTAGGGGAGAGCGCTACTTTTTCCCCCTGGATTGCTCCACTTTATCTTCAATACGTACCTTATATTGCTGAGTGTTAAGCAAGGAGGTATCAAGTAACATTTTTAAAGTCTTTGGTATGACTCGACCTGGGATTGAACCCAGGTTTCCAAGACTATTGGCGAACACTCTACCCACTAGACCAATCTGCCGTTTTTTAAATAGAATTCTGTAATTTCGAATATAATCAAAACGCAAAATTCTGTTTTTTTGGTTTTTTTTATTCTGTTTTTTTTTTTCTTTCTAAGTGCATTAATTGTAGTTAGAATAAGAAATTATACTCATTATGAAACTCAAAATGTATAAAATCAAATATTTGGGAATATTGTTTGTTTTTTGTTCCATTCCTGTGCATGTTTTGGGGGAAAATATTCTCAGGTTAACCACTACAATTGTTTTGTAGGTAAGGTTTTCAATAAACTTTATCATTCGAAGTTCTTCAATGGTCTCTAATGAGGTCATGATTTGAAAAATCTTATCAAAAACCCAGTCCCAAAATTATGGAATTAGCAGTCTCGGATGATGTGGAGCTCGTTTTTTTTTTTTTTTTAGCAGTCAATAAACTAATAAGAAATAAGACGAAAAAAGTATTGTATTCAATGGTTGAACGTCCTGATTTCTTAAAATATCCCTTAAACAAACTGGATTAACTTATTTAAATTAATAGTTTAATCTTTTCCAAGACACACTGAGGGAAATACAGTGGAATAATACAATATTGTGGAAAAATTATTGAGTTCATTGAAAAAAGCAGAATTAATAGATAATTACGTTTTCTTAGTTTAAAATACTGATTTGTTCAAAAATCGGTTGAAAAAAGGATTCGTTCAAAAATCTGTTAAAATTCAGATTCCTTCAAAACTTTGATCAGAACTGATTCCCAGAAAAAAATCTGTTCAAAATAGATTCCTTGAAATATCTATTGGAAACTGATTCTTCGAAAAATCTGTTCAAAACTGATTTGATCAAAAATCTGTTAAAAAAAACTGATTCATATAAAAGTCTGTTCAAATCTGAATCCTTATAAATCTTGAAAAAAGCCTTTTTTTGGCATCCTTAATTCTTTCAAACGTAGAATTCATTAATCTAAAGCAAAGTTCTTTATCATATTTACCAACACCTCCACTCGGGCAGGATATGACACAAAGTCAATTTTTAAGCAATGTTCTTTATCAAAGTGGTTCCAACT
Organism: Sepioteuthis lessoniana; assembly: GCA_963585895.1. Taxonomy (NCBI): domain Eukaryota; kingdom Metazoa; phylum Mollusca; class Cephalopoda; order Myopsida; family Loliginidae; genus Sepioteuthis; species Sepioteuthis lessoniana. The sequence continues at coordinate 65,093,743 of OY757923.1, read as the reverse complement.
TTCCCTAATGATAGTTAATAAATCTTTGATGGCGCCTTCTCATGGACCATTTTTAACTTCTATCAGCAACTTGCAATTTTTAAAAATCTGTAATTATCGCTGGTCATGTCGTTTCCTTGGTTCAGAAAATGACATTCCGCCTCATATCATAAACGACTTCCGACATTTTCTTGTTTTCTTCAAGCATTCATCTTTATATGCTTAATTTGAACGTCACCAGACAAAAGTTTCAACATCATAAACTTGGGTCAGTGCAGATTCTTGATTCATACGTGAATATCATTTTCCTCCAATTGTTCACACGCAATGATTGTTTCTCTTTTGTCCCCTTTAAACTCATTTTCTCTTGTTTATGTCTTAGTAATGGTTCTCAATTGTTTGGATTTTTTTAATATCAAAACCCCTTACATTTTATCCGATGTCTTACAGTTCTATTACAAGTCGGTTGAAACGGAGTCAATTTCTCTGTGGACCCTTTTTTTTTCACTTGGTTGGTTTACTATTTTAATGGCATTTTGTTTTGAGCTTTCTATGTTAAACCCTTTCATGTCATTCGTGGTCTACTAATATAATTTTTCTTTTTACCACTCCGTTTCTTTTGTATTTGCATAAAATTTTAGGAACAGCTAAATGAGAAAATAACGTCTTTCACCTGCATTCCATAGCAAATTGCCTACTGAATAAATTCTACGTTTCTGTTGTTTCAATTGAGAGTTCTTTTCTCAGAGCCTTGTTTTCTTTTAATTGCTTATGCCCAAAGTGCTTATGTATATCTGCAAGAATTTGTCTTTTAATTAAGTCTTGATTTGCATAAAAGGCTTTTGCTGCTATTTCCAAATTACAAGATCATTTCATAATATTTCCCCGGCATGGCATGGAAAATTTACACTTGTAATTTAAATTACAGAATTTAGTTTATTTATAGATTCTTTCTATGAAGGATTATTCCTCGTATTTTTTGAAACTATACAGCTGTGTCGCAATTTGGTTTGGTTTGATTCTTTCTTTAATGGTATATCAACCTTAAAGTTTCTGTAATGCCAAATCCATCCTCCTAGGAGAACATCAGGGGTAATATTTAACCCATAGCTGGGAGCATAAGTGGGTTCATACCTTTCCCGATGGTATGTGTCTGAAAGTGAACGTAATAGCGTGACTGGAGTTCGAACTCGCTCACTAAGATTTTGCATTCAATCGATTTAACCATTACACTGCAAGGTTTGTTTTTTATGGCATATCTATCAAGTATTGTAGGTTATTTAATGCCAAATCCATTTTTATACTTATAAACCCTTTTTTTTTTTTACCGAAAATTCAGTTTAAATATCAAAACGGCCCCATCTGAATAAACACAGTTAAGTTCTATTTGACCCATAGAAAGGACCATTTCAGGTGTTACCACGGAGCGATGGCAATGAAGGGGTATTCCCCTTTCCAGAAAGCTCAAGCATTACTGGAACTTCACCGTCAGATTGTTTAGTATCATTTCCTGGACACACGTTGGGGGTGCTTACCCCTCTGTTGAGATGTAGTCAGTGTATTTTGCACCCCCAGCCGGCTGAGCAATGTGTGACAATTGTTTTTATTAGATAGAAATAGTTGATAAAAAAGTGATACTAATATTAAATAGCAAAACTTGAATCAATAAAACTGTTTTTAAATAAATGATTAATATTAAATAGAATTATAAGTGTTTGAGAGCAGTGCTTGAAACCATTTAGTATCCTGGGTAGAACCATTGAACTGTATTTCATAATGAGACAAGATTTTTGGAGCTTTGGGAAATATGGAGTACTCCTTCATTGCTTATATACTAAGGTCCACTTGGACCCACATTTTTAGTACATGTTATGGTCCTATCTATGGTTCAAATCGAACTGTTCAATTATTTACTGTGGATTATCATAATTAGTTGGTCGAAAACATACTGCTGAGTACAAATTATTTATATCACGAAGGAATACACCATAAATAGACACTCTAATATTATAAAGTAATACTTGAAACCATTTAAACTGTGTGCAAACAAAAAATTAACATAAATAGAATTATTAGTAGGAGATAGCAAAATTTGATATCAATTTAACTGTTGTAAACAAATTATCAATCGTCAATAGGTTTATTTGAGTATGTAAGGGAGAGATGAATCAAATGAATTATAACAATCTTCAAAATACAATGTTTCTACAAACGCTTCCCTTATATATATATATATATATATATATATATATATATATATATATATATATGTGTGTGTGTGTGTGTGTGTGTGTGTGTGTGTGTGTAGAAGAGGAAGGTCTCTGTCGCCCATACGTTTCTTGAAATAACGATCTCACCATACGTCTTGTTTCAGATTCTCTACAGCTTAAAATGCCACGAGTTCGATGCGAGTCTACGATGAGAAAAAAGTTTAAAAAATACAAAAGCAGAAATACATGTTAACAGAGGATGGGGTGTTTGTGATACTTTGCAAAATGACGGTGTATGGAGTCCCTGCTTTCGTTTCATAGACGGCTGGGGAAATTCCCTTAAAACGGAGGGTTAGATTTTTGGGGGCTTGAAGTAACCGGCTCAGCTTTGTCTATCTCGGTCTCCCAATCTATCTCGGTCCTGATCATTTTGCTGACAAATTGATTTCGGACTGGACCTCTCCAGGTGCTGGTAGCACTTTGGCCGGTGCTGTCGGGGTGTGGATCTGGCCGAGTGTGCCTCGGTGCCTGGGGGGTGGGGTTCCTTCGGCCTCAGGGGGCCTTCCCCCCAGGCTTTTACTCCCTTCGGGGAGGTTGGGTTAATCGCCTGAGGCGCCTCTAATAAGGTGAATGCCGACGGGGCCGTAGGCATTTTCGGGAAATCTGTATCCTCTGTTTTCATCTTTTCAGCCTATCTGCATCTCTGTATCTCTCTTCCTCTATCTGTTCTGTCCAGTAGATTGACTTTACCTGTATATATGCTGGGGTAAACTTACGTACTTTTTCGGACACTCATAGATTGAACAAAAAAGTATTACCAGACTGCAAGTCTCTAGGAAAACCCTAGAAGGTGTGAATATAATTAAACGTCTTTTAAGTCAAGGCTCTATTTTTATCAAAGCATCTCTACTTATACACTGGTCGGATTAGTGGTTACTGCGCAAAACACAAGATCTATACATACCTATGGTCAAACCATAACATGGACTTATCTATACACCCGCAAGTACATACATACACACGTATATGTAATCACACCAACTCATGTGTCTACACATATGCACACACTTACAGAAAGGCCTATAAACTAATACACCAACGTCAACAGTGTCACGTATAAAAAGGGGTTGGCATTAAATAACGAACAATTGTTGATATGCCATAAAGCATCAAACAAGTAAAAATGTTTTTATGATACAGAATGTTTTGCAATTATGAACGTTTTTGTCTCATAAGTTATTTGTTAAAATAATCCTAATTTGAAAAAGAATTACCTAAATGATTATCCTCTAATCGTGCTTTATCCATACTTTTTACCAGGGTTAGTATATTCTCCAAAAAAAAAAAATCACGAAAAAATAATTTATTTTAATATCAAGATGCGTATCAAAAACTACAT
>OY757923.1:64865155-65085155 GCA_963585895.1 Sepioteuthis lessoniana | reverse complement strand
AACTGTATTTTTTCGATCTCTTCGATGTCTTCTCTCAGTCTCTGTCTGTATCTCTCTCTCTCTCTCTCTCTCTCTTTCTATATATATATATATATATATATATATTTGAGTATCCATGTCCTCAGAGTTAGAGGGCTAGACTGCAGCCACTAAGTAAGCGCGTCTGAACTCCTGTCACGTTATTAGGTTTACGGTTGGGAAACTTATGAACTCCTTCTTCTTGTGAGCAAAGATTTAAATATTATTAGTTCCACAAATACGGCTTTGGCATTAGATAACCCGCCAGAGTTGATATGTCATTAAACAATGAATCTAACCCCACCACATATATATATATATATATATATATATATACGAATTGTACAGGAGATTAAAGTTTAACCAAATCGTATATGCACAAATCAAAATTCGTCCACGAAAGTAAGATGCATGAAATCCTGTGATTTGATTGACCCAATCCCAACTAGAAGACAAGACCTTGTGTTAATTGACAAGACAGAAAGAACAAATTCTCTCGTGTATTTTACCCTTCCTGTTGGTCATATATATATATATAAAAAGGAAAATAGACCTTGCCCGAGAAATGAAAACTGTGGCTTGAAGAAAAGACTGGAGGAGATGGAACTCAAAAGAAGAATAGAGACCATTCAGATCCCAGCATTGTTAAGATCTGCTAGAATACAGAGAAGAGATCTGGAGACTTGAGCGGACTCCAGGGAAAGACCAGAGAAAAGTTTGCAACGTGTAAAATAATAATAATAAAATGACAGCACACAAGCCGCTGCTTTAACCAATAAGCAGAGAAGAAAAACCTATTTTAAAAAGGCCGGCCATGAACCAAAAATGTCAGAGACGGTGAAAAATACTAATGTTATATATAAACCCAAGCTACATTCTGGTGATTCTGAGTTTAATGCAAGACACTCTTCAAGCAGATACTGACTGCTACTGTAAAGTTGGTGGAGGGTCAAATGTTGTAAAATGACCGTCGACCCGGCCAGACATGCCATTCAAAAAACGCGGAAGTTGCATATTCCATTGGTGTGGGCTAGCTTGGCTGATAATATGGGACAGGGTTAAAATCCCACGGTACAGTCATAGACTGATGCACCGGAAGAGAGTGACCTGTGAACTGCATGGCTGTTATTTCCGCTTGATGACGATCAAACATGCCATTCCAAAGTGTGGGCGATTGAACTATTATATAACACGGTGAAGACAGGAAGTCAGTTAGTTTGGAGCCTCCGGTTGAGCAACCCCGGAGAACGAGAAAGACACAACACTGATGGCCATAAGATTGGGGGTCAATATGTTGCAGTTCTGTTCGGTCTCCAATTCCCTCTCACACACAACCCTTTCAAATAAAGTGAGAGGTATATTTTTCTATGAACTGTGTCGCTCGTCGTTATTATTGTGTCGTCGTTATGATTCTGCATGCATATGTAGATGTATATATATTATGTGTTTCTATAGTTGGTCATGGTCATGTCTATACAACACGAAGATAACTATTGGGAGAGAAGACAAATACTTTTCGAGAGCGCTCAATATTTTTTGATTGAAGTTGCAATATTATGAATATCAAATATGACTATGTAGAATCTAGTGTACTTAATGAATTAATAGGAATAACTTGTTCGGAAAAGTACTAAACTACATAAAAAAGATATGCGGGACACTGTTGGAGAAGTGAGGCTGAACTCAAGCGACGTTCTCCAATGGACCCCTTTACATGGACGAGCCAGTGTTGGATGACCTGGTAGAACTTATCTGCAATAGTTCTGTATGGATACAGGATGTAGTCTATAAGACTTACCGGAAGCGATGGATGATAGAGACGAATGGCGAGAGAGAGAGAGAGTTAAAGAAAACCGTGCTAGCGGCATGACATGATGATGATGTTGTATGATGTATACATATATATATGATGATGTATACATATATATTTTTTCCTATGCTATTAACCTATGCCTTATCATCTATTTTGGAGAAAAAACGTGTGAACGAGATTTTCAAACTTGGAGAAACTTTAATTAACATTTGGTTCAATCTAAAATATAGTTAAAGTAATGAATGAACACAGATCAAAAGACTTCTCTGGTGGTACTTTAAAAGCTGCAAAATTAATTTCTTAAATTACTAATGAAACTTACAGACATCCTTAAATGTTTATCAATTTATTTCCATCGATTTGAATATATCTGTCAATTACCTATTTTTTGTATACTTATGTATAAACAAATTCGATATGACCATTTGCGTTACAAGTAAATGTGTTTTAGAGATATTATTTTTCCCTAATAATGTCGGATCTGTATTCTGTTATTTTTTATATATATCACAGATGTATAGATCTTGTGAGAATTATTCATTTGAAAATACTACTTTTACATAACAATGAAAATAAAAACCCCGACGTTTCATTAATCATGATTTATAGTATTTAAATCTTATAACTAAAGACAGTGACTTATTTGTGAGATATCTATTTCCGAATAGTCATGTTTAAATATTTTCTAAGTATTAATATTGTCCATATCTAACGATAGGAAAAAGATGAAAAAAATCTCCCGGGGTTGGGGTTAGTCATTTTGGTAAATTGTGACTTTCAGTGGAGTTCAAGTAACGGCATCTTTCATTGCTTATATTTGTAATGTATAGGTTAGTTGGTTTATCAGATCTCTGGCTTAACAACCTTCATGGGTTACGTAATGCCAAAGCCACTCTTGTAGAAGAACAGCAGTGATACTTTTGAATCCATTGTTAAAGAGTAAGACGCTTCATGCCTTTCCCACGTGTGTTAATCTGAAAGTGAGCATAATAGCTCGAATGGAGTTCAAACTATTTAACTTTGATGCCATTGTCCAGGATTCGCCATTACACAACGTGAACTCCTCCTGTAATTAATAGATTATATAATGCTTCAAATTTTAAAACATTCGGACATCATCATAAGACTTTCTAATAAGGTTCCCTGCACACCAATAAAGATTAAAATAGTCACATTTATACTAAACAATTGTTCCCGTTCCATCGCAATTTTAATATATACATGGTGCATTCAATAAGTTTCCAGCCTTTTTTTTTGGTACAGGCAATTTTTATGATTTCAGGTTCAAATGAACAGCTGTGGCATGAATTGGAATACACCCTAGTAAAGCCTGATTGTCACACCTGGTGAATTTCAAAAATGCAATCTGGACGTGCGGACACTTTAGAAGAACGAAATGCAATAAAATTCTGTTTTAAACTTGGAAAAATGGCACAGAAACGTATGGAATGCTTCAAACTGCTTTTGAACCATCTTGCATGAATCGAGCTTCAGTTTTTGAGAGGCATAAGAGATTCATGGAAGGCAGGGAGTCTGTGAAGGATGATGAGAGGTGTGGGAGGAGTAATTAAGTCAATACGCCAGAGTTTATTGGCCAAAGGGTTAGGGTTAGGGTTACTATGTTGAGGTTTTAAGGGGGTTCAGGAAGTGATTCCGTCGGAAGTGACCAGCACTCTTCAAATCGCGTCAGAGGCATTTCCACCAGCACAATGCATCAGTCCACAACTCCAACCTTGTCACAGACTATATGACCAAGATGTGCATCAAGACAGCTCCTCGCCCTCCCTATAGTCCAGACCTTGCTCTCTGTAACTTTTGGTTATTCCCTAAGCTCAAAAGCTGTCGTTATGAGGCAACTGAGGAGATGAAAGAGGCTGTGACGAAGGTCATTGACACGCTCACACAAGAGGACATCCATAGGGCCTTCATGAAGTTGTTGGAGTTGTACAACAAGTGCAGTGCAGCCGGAGGAGATTACTTCGAAGGGGAGTGGAGTTTCATGTGTGTACTATCAATAAAAGTGCCCATACGAGAAAAGTCTTGAAACTCATTTAATGATCCTCGTGTGAGAAGAAAAGACTCTCTGGAAAATTTAGTTAATAGTGAAAAAAAAAAAAATGAAATAGAGGACTCAAACATTGAAGTATGAGAAAACACTCATACGAAAAAAGTCTGGAAACTTATTTAATGATCCTCGTATTTCCAGTTCTCAAATTTTATTTTTTATCAGTAATATCCATTGTGCTCACTGAATTATTCTTTAAATTGGACGTGACGATAAATTTTGGATGGATACATTTTACTATTAGAGGATTCCTTGTGATTTAGCTAGTCTAATCTGTGGAAAAAATTGTTATATGCCAATGTTGAAATCTTCGTCAAGAAGTTGTCCTTATATCACACTTGTCCTTATGCTACACTTCACTTTATGCTACACTTACCCTTATATTACACTTGCACTTTATGCTACACTTGCTCTTATCTTACATTTGCACTTATTTTACACTTACCTATATATTATGCTTGCTGTTATATTACACTTTACTTTATTCTACCCATGGATTTATGTTACTCTTACACTTATATTATACTTATCTTTATATTACTCTTACACTTTTCTTCATATTACACTGGACTTTATATTTTATTTGTCTTTATATTGCACTTGCTCTTATATCAATTACACATTCCCTAATATCATATTTGTCCATATATTATACTTGCTCTTTTATTACACTCAACTAAGATTGATGGTCATCTTATTAAGACATAGAATCGGTAAACCGAGTTCAAATACTGGACAAAGACACGAATCCATCTCCAGTTATGTACAAATTGCTGAAGCAGACTGAGTTTTCCAGCTTTGGTTAGGCAACCAGTCGAGGAGAATGAAGAATTCGAATTTCGAACTTGCTGCAATCCACTAATAAATTGACCTACAATTAGAGGCGAAGTTGAGTAAAAATGTTGTTAACTCTTAATGAATTCAAGAATTTTAATTGAGAAATAATAAAATTATCATTTTTTTATAACATATGTTCGTTAATTATTATAAATTCCTCAAAACCGATCATAGCAAGTGGGTTTGGGATACTATTGTGGAGAAATTTCGCTCAGAAATTCCCGTTACAAATAAGTTTAATCTTTATTGCCAGAATTAGACATACAGGGTATTTCAGAAAAATCAATATTATTCGTTGATCTCATAAGTTGACAAATTCTCGTCAAAATTATCTAAAATTAAAAAATCACCCGCATAAAAAACACAAAATTGAATGTTTTCTAATGCTTTTTCTAAGATTAAGAATTGCCATTCACAGGTGAGTACAAAGGCGATTAAACATTAAATGACATCCAATAATGTGAAACACCCTGTCTAATTATCAATGTTATGTACATGAAAATAAATGCTTTTGATCAACAAAACGGCATTTTTGACAAATTATCATTAAAAAAAGACGGCTACGGCAACATTGTTTGTTATTCTTTCAAATTTTGTTACTCTTAGTCGAGGGTAAAAAGATCAGCTCAATGCCCGCTGCAAAGTCTACATCATTGGGAGTGAACTCCAGAAATAGAATTCAAATTCGGGCTTTTGTAAAGGCATGAAATTAGTCTTTTCCAGTCTATGGATAAATAGCAGGTCAGCTGGAGCCATTTCGGTTAGTTGGGTTGCGTTGGCTGGGGTTGGGTTGGGTTTTATGGCATATTACAATTTTAGGTTATTTAATGCTAAATCATCTAATATATATATATATATATATATATATAAAGTGATAACAAGGTAATCCAAGTGGAAGGAGAGATTTATTGAGAAGTCGACACTTTGGCGTTTCGGTTCTACTGAGCGGTGATATTAGCGATATTAAGTCAACGATAGAAGTTTAAAAATGCAAAATAAAAAAACCAAGGGGAATTTTTTTTTGTATTTTGCATTTTTAAACATCCATCCTTGACTTAACATCGCTAATATCACCCCTGATGGCCCTGATGATGGTTCAGTAGAACCGAAATGCTATAGTGTTGACTTCTCAATAAATCTCTCCTTCCACTTGGATTACTGTGTTATCAATTTTTCTCCATATTGTCAGATTACAATCCTTTATTTACTTTCATATATATATATATATATATATTGTCATCCACAGAGAGACCTGTTTCGTTCTATCAGAACTCTTCAGTGAGGCTAGAAAGGCTAGAATCCCGAAGCTGGGATCGAAACCCCGAAATCCAATATATATATATATATATATATATATGTAAAATTAACTTAAGTCGCGAGTCGGAAATCTCCTACTAAATTTCACCCTAACAGATCATCAGGAAGTCTCATACCGATATGAGGTCGGTATGAGACTTTCTGATGATCTGTTAAGGTGAAACTTTAGTAGGAGATTTCCGACTCGGGATTTATGTTAATCTTATAATTGGCTCCACTCGTGTTGAGCACTCTTGTAATTGTAGCATTGCCGCGTTTACGATGGGTTTTAGTTTTCTTTTGACCAACTGACTGCATATCTCTTGATTTTTTTCAACTGTTGTGACGGGGTTGGTCTTTTCTTTCTTTTTGTCCTATGATATTTTTTTCTTTTTCCCCCGGGCAGTGATTAGAGATATTTTTAGATCTTGTTCCTGGCGTTTTTTTTCTTTTTTTCTTTTTTTTTCTCCGGTAACCGTGAATGATGGCAGATATTAGATTAGTAAACATATATATATATATATATATATATATATATATGTGTGTGTGTGTGTGTGTGTGTGTCTCTGTGTGTGTGTGAACAGATTTTTTTGATAACATTTCTAATCAAGCCTAAACCCATGTTCTGCTCACAGTAAACATGGTTTCATGTATTTCTATATATGAATCATTCTATTTATTATTGATCATTTATTTGCCCAATGTTAAATGGTTTCTACTATTGCTATGTAACAGTAACAATTTAACATCTGTAATTTGTTTGCGCCCATTTAAATGGATATGCATATGGCCTTTTCGTGAATAAATTGTGGGCAATTTCGTTTTTAAATGAGCTCCAACTAGTTTCTTTGCTCACAAGTATTGCTATTGTTTCTAAACAGTAAATGTATTCAATTATCGCAAAGTAGCACTAATAATTCTACCCAATATCAGTCACTTATTTGTAAGCAGTGGAGTAGTTAAAAGTATTGCTATTTAACACTTTTAACAATTTATTTAACAATTTTATTGAACATAATTCATTCCACTGTAAAATGGTTCCATATTGTACAATGCGTCACTGACAATTCAATTGAACAGTCATCAGTTTACACACAGTTAAATGATCAAACACACGTTGTAGGTGGGGTGTCTTAAACCACTGCAGAGGTGCAGTCGATGTTTACTACAGTGCTACCCGACTTGGCCGGGTATGACATAGACTTGTCTCATAACATATGAAATTACAATAAGATCATGTCGATTAATTTCTATTCGTGCTATCACTCAAGGCCATGGGGGTTAATTATTCGTTCTGCTCATCTCTCTAAGTATCATGCGAAAAACTCTAATGTGATATATGTTGCCAGTAGCAAATAACTTTCTCAGACCGTTAATCAAACAATGAACAATCTTAAGTAACCTAAATGGCCAGCCCAGTCGGCTGGAGATGAAGAATACTCCGACTGCACCTGTGCAGAAGGATTAGAACCACATCCGCAACGAGTGTCCCGGATATAATATCAAAACATTTGATGACAAGCCTCAGGTAATGCTGGAACTCTGGGGAATGCAGAGGACCCTGTTATTGCCATTGCTCCCAGGTCCACTCGTGCTCAGAGTGGTAGCACTTGATAGGTTCCTGTCTATGAGTCAAATAGAACAGTTTTACATTTAAACTGTGTGCAAACAAATTACTTATGCTAAACTGAATTGTTTGAAATAGAACTTTTTCATAAGTTAATTATGTGTAAATAATTAACAGATCATTAAATTAACTGTGAGTGATACATAGCAATACTTGGAACCATTTAACTGTGTGCGAAAAAATTAGCTTATGCTCATTTAAAAATGTTATCAACGTAAAGTGCTTACGAATCATATATATTTGATACACACACACACACACACACACACACACACATATATATATATGTGTGTGTGTGTGTGTGTGTATAAAGAAGAATTAGTATTAAATAACCTACAATAGTTAATATGCCATAAAACTAAACCAAACCAATTCCTCTATATTTGATATATATCTATAAAGAGAATTTGGCATGAAATAACCTAGAATAGTTGACATGCAATAAAACGCAACCAAACTAAACCATATATATTTGATATATATGTATAAAGAAAATTTAGCATTAAATAACCGAGAATAGTTGACATGCCATAAAATCCAATCAAACTAATTCATATATATTTGATATATATGTATAAAGAGGATTCGGCATTTAATAACCTACAATGGTTGATATGCCATTAAACTAAAACATATATTTTATAGATATATGTATGAATAAGATTTGGCATCAAATAACCTAGAATAGCTTATATGCCAAAAAAAAAAAACAACAAAAAAAAAAAAACAAGCAAAACCACGTCATACCAGTTAGATACAGGGTTTATGTGCTTTTTTTATATATATCATTATATTTCGTATATCATCATCATCATCATCATATCGAACTGGTAGCACGGGTATCCCTGACCCTCTCTCGCCACTCCTCCCTATCGTTCATCACCCTAGGTAGGTCTTCAGGACAACATCCTGTATCCTCACATAGCTGCTGAATGTACGTTCGAGCTGGTCGTCCTGCTTTTGCGCGGCCATGTGTGGGGATCCATAAGAGTACATCTCTTATCAGTTCATCTCTGCTTCTCCAGCAGTGTCCTGCATGTCTGGTTCGTCTTACTTGAATAGTTTTCGTGATAGGGGGCAGGTGGCCGTACAGTTGGTATCTTGTGGGGTGCTGCTGCCAGGACTTGTTCAGGATTGCACGCAGCATTCTTGTGTAATTGCCATCTAGTTTCTTCTCCAGCCGTTTTGTTAGCGTCCATGTAGTGCATCCATATAGCAGTATCGATGTGACCGCTGCCTGGAAGAAACTGCGTTTCATTTTATCGGTTAGGTCTGATTTCCATATAGTCGATAGCCTATTGATAGCTGTCCATGCTTTCGTTAGCCTCGTTTCGATGTCCTTTTCGGTTGATTCGACGCTGCTTCCTAGGTACGTGAATTTGTCTACTAGTTTAAGTGGGGTTCCTTCTAGAGTGGAGATGTCCCCCGTTTGGTTATAGCCCATATATTCCGTTTTGTGTGCATTAACATAGAGGCCTATGCTTGCTGCTGCTTGTTCCAAACTATGCAGAAGAGTTTCGGCTTGGTCAGGTGTATTTGCCAGTATCGCTATGTCATCGGCGTAGTCGGCGTCGGTAATTGTTGTTGCGGGGTATCTTCTGCTTTTTTCTTCGTCAGTTCGAAGCCATTCTCTTTGATTTTGTCAATCGATGTTCTAAGTACATAGTCTAGACAAATGATAAAGAGGTATGGGGCCAGCGTGTCCCCTTGTAGTACTCCTGTCGAATCATATTTGGGAAAAAACATATCTGTATTTCTGCAGTATTGTTATATTTTGACCTTCGACCCAGCCCAAAAATGCTATTCCAAAGTGATACACCGGAAGGAAGTGACACATTCCAATGGCCAGTAATCGAAAGAGATCGCATGGGCGGATTAAGGCTTATGATATGGGAAAAGGTGAAGGTCCCATTGTGCCACTACAGTGATGCACCGGAAGAGAGTAACCTCTGAACTGCATGACAGTTATTTCCGCTTGATGACGATTAAACATTCGATTTCAAAGATCCAGTGGGCGATCGTGTGGGCGTTGTATTATTATATAATTGAGTTGAGTTGTGTCCCAAAGCAATTGCCAGTAGAATTCCAGACAGCCAGAGACGAGATGTGGTAGGGAAAGCCATACCGGACCGAGGGGTCCCTCGGAAACCCCCGATGGAGTGGACCCCAACATCAGGAGAACAAGAAAGACACAACGTGACGGTCATAACAGTGGGGTCAAAATATGAAGTTTATGTTCGGTCTCCAGCACCCTCTCACATGCAAACCTTGAGTAACCCTTTTCAAACCTTACAAATAAAGTGAGAGGTAAATATGTTGTTAAAGAAGTCTTCCGGCGTTTTCCTTCCTGCATCTTTGTCACTGCATCATTTATCTTCGTGCGTCTGTCTCTATTATTGAGTCGTTATGATACAGCAAATGAGTATCTAACAGTATTCCATATTTTTTGACTGGATGAAAATTCTCATAGAAATTGCAAAAACTCAGAAACATCATTTAATTTATTGATTAATCGGTTGCGTGACTTCATGTTCGCTGGTTTCTTTGTTTAATGGCTTATAAACCACCACGGGTTATTTAATGCCAAAGCTGCCCTTGTCAAAATCAACAGTGGTACAATTTACCTATAGCAGGGCTATAAGAGGTTTCATAACTTTCGTAAACGTATCTGTCCAGAATTAAATAATTAGCGCGACTGCTGTTCGAACTCACTTTCTAAGATGCAACCTAACCACTGCATCACGCCTGATGTCATGTTGGATCCTTTGCGGTATCTCTATTATAATAGAAGTGATCTGACAACGCTCATCATTTCACATAGTAAGAAAAAATTAGAGATATTGAGATTGTAGTAATTTATAAGCCTTTTGCTTAGATGTAGCTCAAGGCCGTGTGAATGGGACACCCAATGAGACTATAACTCACTCGTGTAGATCTAGCTTGCTAACGATTACTCTATCAGAGGTGTCCAAGATATTGAGATTGTAACAGCGGAAGGTTCTATTACAAAAAAAAAAATAGATAAAACAAATGCGCCTTGTGCAACATGTACCGAATAAAAAATTTTCCTCCAGTTTGGTAGTTTTTAACGTAAATTTTGATTTTCTAATTATTTTAAATCTATTTTTTTATGTAGATGAGTTTTCTTAAATTAGTAAGTGTTGGGTATCACCCACCTTTTAGGCAAAATGAGCCAGTTCCATCTGCTACAGACAGCAGGAGCTTATAATACCAGAAGGTCTGTTATGTTTTGACCTTTTGACCCTGCCAAAAATGCCATTCAAGGTCATGCACCGGAAGGAAGTAACACATTCTAATGGCAGTTAGGAGAGGAAATCGCGTAGGCGGAAAATGGCTGATGAAATGGGACACGGTAATTTCCATGGTACACTACAGAGTGATGCACTGGAAGAGAGTGCCCTCTGAACTGCATGACAGTTATTTCCGCTTGATGACGATTAAACATTCGATTTTAAAGATCGAGTGGGCGTCGAACGATTATATAATTGAGTTGAGTTCGACAGACCAGATGTGGTAGAGAAAGCCACACCCGACCGAGGGGGCCCTCGGAAACCCCGATGGAGTTTGGGGTCCAGAGAAGATGCTGATAAGATGCAATGAAGAAAGCCAGCATCCAGCAGTGGGCCCTAGGTCCCTGGTTGAGCAGCACTAAAGAACGAGAAAGACACAACGTGACGGTCATAACAGTGAGGTCAAGAAATTACGGTTTATGTTCGGTCTCCAGCTCCCTCTCACATGCAACCCTTGAACAACCCTTTCGAACCCTTGCAATAAAGTGAGAGGTAGATATTGTTAAAGAAGTCTTCCTGCGTCTTTCTGCGTGCGTCTGTTTATTTATTGTGTCGTTGTGATGCTATAGATGACGATATAACAGGTCCAGTAGCATCTGGACCCAGTCGAAATTATTCTGGCGACAGATTTATTTCAGGCTGGACCTCTCCAGGTGCTGGGTTGCACTTTGACCGACGGTGTTGTCGGGGCGCGGATCTTGCCGAGTGTGTCTCGGTGCCTGGGGGTTTTCCTTCGGCTTCAGGGGGCCTTCGGGGAGGTTGGGTAAATCGCCCGGCGCCCGAGGCGCCCCTAATAAGAGGAATGCCGACGGGGCCGTAGGCATTTTTGGGAAATGCCGGGCGCGTGTGGGCTACGGCCCTGCACCCGGACGCACCGAAAAAAAGGCCTTGTACCACACTTGCCCGTAAGGTGGGGCGTGCAACAAATATCCCGGTAGTGTCTGGACCCGGTCCAAATCATTTTGGTGACAAATTGATTCCGGGCTGGACCTCTCCAGGTGCTGGGTAGCACTTTGGCCGGCCGTGTTGTCGGGGTGCGGATCTGGTTGAGTGTATCTCGGTGCCTGGGGGCTTTCCTTCGGCCTCAGGGGGCCTTCCCCTCAGGCTTTTACTCCTTTCGGGGAGGTTGGGTTAATCGCCTGGCGCCTGAGGCGACCCTAATGAGGGGAATGCTGACGGGGCCGTAGGCATTTTGGGGAAATGCCGGGTGCGTGTGGGCTACGGCCCTGCGCCAGGATCCACCGAAAAAAAGGCCTTGTGCTCACTTGCCCGTAAGGTGGGGCGCGCAACAAATACCCCGGTAGTATCTGTTAAAGTCAGGATGAGTCTCGAAGGTGAACAGCCGTTCCTTATAACGGAAGCCAATAACTATTGTTGAACTGTATTCTTATACTATCCACTAATCCTATGTTGTTATTACTAACAGCTTCTCTCTTATCAATACTTGTTCCTGTAAATATAACTATTTTCCTCACATATCGTGGTTTGTCTTTTTATTAATACTACCTGCGTTCATTAACCAGAACGCAACAAGTAAGAAAATCCACTTAATCTTAAAGGGTGTTATCAGTAAATTGTTACCATATTGAATTATCAATTTCGTGCACGCTCTTAATTCATTTCAAGTTTTGTCTACTTTGTAAGAAACTAGACTCAGTTCGACATTGATTGTGAGGAAAGAAACACCTTGATGTAATCTACTTCTTCACAAATTATGAAGCAGCATTATGTACTACTGGGCATTCACGTTGGAAGCACCAGAACGAAGATTTCACATTGTTAGCGTATCCATCTGATGGTTGGTTTATACAAATAACCAGTTCTATTTCAAACAATTCAGTTTAGCATGAGTACACGGTTTAATTGTCAAAAACATTTCTATTTCAAGCTATTCAATTTATTCCAACAGTTTTAATTCAAGAAATTCAGTTTAGAATAAGTATAGATTTTGTTTACACACAGTTAAATGTCAAAACAGTTCTATTTTAAACAATTCAGTTTAGCTTACGTAGATTTACAGTGTCAAAAACTGTTCTATTTCAAACAATTCCGTTTAGCATAAGTACGCAGTTTAGTTCTATTTGACCCATTGATAGGGCCCTATCAGATGCTACCACTTCGGGCAAGAGTAGACAAGGGAGCGATGGTATTGAAGGGGTGCTCCGTATTCCCCAAAGCTCCAACATTATTGGAACCTCACCATCTGATAGTTTTGTTTTACATCCAGGACACTGATTGGTGGAGGTCTTACCCCTCAGTAGAGATGCAGTCTGTGTATTCTACAGCTCTAACCAAATGGGTAAGTGTCCATTTGAGAATAGATACATATCCATATTGATGAAAGATGAACATCCCTTTCAAATTATGGTGTTTGCGGTGGTGATGTTATGGACTTACACTTAACGTCAAGTTCCAAGCGGAAGTAGTGCTGGTCTTGATCGAGAGGGTGACGGCTGGAAGATACTAAATTTGATAACAGGACTCTGGGCTATGCAATACAAGCAAATGAGCCCGGGTTTGCCAGTGTGAAAATTGATTCGGCTGTATTCTCAGTAACATTTGACTGCCTAACTCCCCGATTTGCAATTTCTTTTCAAAAAGTGGGGAAATCCATACAATATCAAAAATGAACTTACAAATAACTTCATTAACGAAAAACAGTTAATGCAACGGAGAACAAGCATTGCAAGGTGCTAACCATGGCTAATAAAAACAAGCATTGCGTGGGTGTAAGCTGTGACTATTGAAAAACAATCAATGTGTGGTTGTAAGTCGTGACTAATGATAAACAAATATTGCATGTGGGTAGTGTAGGAGTTTTAAGACTATATAAGGTCTAGAATCTTGGTTGAAGTTAGTTTCCGCCAGCTGTTCAGACTCCCTACAGCACTTTCATGTGCGCGAACTCTGTGTACCATATTCACAATTAACGGTATGTGCGAAATGGACATATAATGTTCATTACTATAGAATATATAAAGAACATAGGAATCTCTTCTTGTTCAGGTACGAAACATTTTTATTAACTTTGAGCGAAAAGGTTTCGACGTAAGTGAGGAGAGACCCAATCTTCTATGCTGTCTTATTCATTTGGTCCCCAACTCAAGCGGTCCCCATAGGGCGCACGTTCACCTCGCGCCTGCGAGCTCCAAAAGTCGATCCTTCTCGTTTCGCGTCTAGTACCCGACTCTTTCTCTCTTCAAATTCTCACACAAACCTCCACGCGCTTCCGGTGCGTGGCGTCACCCACACCCTGTCACCTCGGTTCGTTTCGGACTATTATGACATCTGAGTGACACCTCCATCCGCCCGCGTTAACACCTGCTTCAATGTAGCACCTAACTAACCCATGTGCTTAGCCGAAAGGTTCTCAGCCTAACTAAACTCAAAGGCATGAACCGAAAACCCTCGGCTATTTTATAACACTCTGTCTTTGATTGTTTTTCCGCTCCATACCAGCGTTACCGTCAAAGAATAAGATTATATATATATATATATATATATAAGATTATAAATTTTATGTATACGTGTTCCTCGTTGATATTACAGACCAAGTGGTTCTATACTACATAATTGCAATATTTATTAATTTAAACAAGAAGACTGTCGGAAAGCCTTGCCGAAGATTCAAAAGTTGTTAGAATACTTAAATGAAAACAAATGCCAATTTCTTTCAATAAATATAACGAACAGAATTTCAAGGTATTTTTACTTATGATTTTTCAATATTTCTGATAAAGTAAGTTGTCTTTCTTATTTTCCTTTTTCCTTGATTAAAATGACAGTTTACCCGTCGTATAATGTCTAAACTTTGAGGATGAAATGAGTAAACGCTGAATTATTAAAAGCCACAATTGTTTTATAAATCAAACATTGATTACTTACAAATATGCTCCGCGGAGTTACTTTTGCTAGTTTCGTAGATAAAGCCACTTCAGAGAAAAATCCTTCAATCGTTAATTAAGTTAGAACTTGGTTGTCACGTAAGATATAGGTCTTCAAAACCTAACAAAGTAAATAGCAACGTAAAATTGTTTTTATATACCTATGAGAAAAGCAAACACTAGTGTACTTATAATCGATGGACTTGAAAATTTCAAGAACAAAAATATAAATCAACGAAATTACTTTTTTTTTAATTCTTAATCTAATCATGTGTAAGTAAAACGAACGTCGTAGAATTACGTAGTCACGATGACAACTCGATTGCTGTGTATAATGCAGTCACCTGGATTAAAGACATAATTATCAAACTATCAGATCGTAAAAAATGCTGATGGAATTCAAACTCATTAGATCTCAACAAAATTGCCCCAAACATTTTCTGTTAATTAAAATACTCAGTAGATAAAAACAGGTTTCAATCTTTTTCCAAAATAATCAAATGAATAAAATGAAAGGATTAAGTGCATTCAATTATAATGTTCATATCTATGTCTTTCTGGTTTTAGTTCATTCTATCTTTGCTTCTTTCTTTTTCGCTCCTCGTTCCTATATATATATATATATACATATACACACACACACACACACACACACACATATATATATATATATATATATATATATATATATATATATATATATATAAAGGTTGAGACACATTGCCAGCAGTTGTATCTTCAAATAAAGTTGAATCAGTTTTAATCTTCCAAATTATTAAAACAAACAAAAATAATGAGACAAACAAGAATAATATTAGTCTCTAATTACTTCCTTTTTATTCTTTCTCTGCTAGTTTGAACCTTAGGTTACTATAGCAAAAATGTATTAATTTCCTTTTTTCAGATAATTATGTTTAAAAAATAGAGACCACAAAAATCAACGAAGAATGAACCCTAAACTGTAGCATCTCATATTACAATAATATTTGGAGGAAAGAAAAAGTGAATGTTTAAAACATAGAGACGCGCACGCGCGCGCGCACACACACATACACACTCAAATACACACACACACACACACACACACACACACACATATATATATATATATATACTTTAAGAAAAACAACAAACCGGTCACATTAGGAATATAAATTTATTTCCATCCTGTTAGGCGTTTTTGAAAAATTCAAAAACACGAAATAAATTTAACAGGACTTCTTCAGATCCTATGGATAATATAAATCAGAATAAAACAAGGAAAATTGGGAGGGGATAGAAGAGGGGTGAAGAGTTATCTCCTCATATAGCCCACTTCCGTTTTTTATTTTAATTTTTGTTAGAATTGAAGTAAATTTATTTAAAAAAAAATTTTTAAATCTTTATTTCAATTTTAAAATTCTAATTACATTTTGACTTAAACTACAGATTTAATATTAAAATAGATTTTTTAACTTTATTTTATAACTTTACGTAATGATACAGAAATAATTATATTAAATTAAACTCAAAATTTAATTAAATTAATTTTTTTTTTAAATCAAAACTATTTAGAACCTATTAATCAGTTACACTTTTAATGATTAGTACGTATATATGATATGCTTTTTCACAGTTTTCTATCTAACATTTTATTTTATTTATTCATCGAAATATATATATATATATATATATATATATATGTATATATATGTATATATATATACATATATATATATATATATATATATATAAATATTTCGATATTTCTTATATGATCCAAGGAGGAAATCCAAGGGGTAGGAGTATCATATATATATATATATATATATATATATATATATATATATATATATACGTATGTATATATATTTCTGACTCTCTTTCTGTCTCTCTTTTTCTTTCACTTTACCTCTCTCTCTTTTTGTATATATATATATATGCCTATCGTTAGTCGGAGGATCTGTCAGGGAGATCCATTTCAAAATTGGGGTTGATAAGATCCCAACAGTCAGGGAGAAGCCGGTAAAGAATCTCGGACGTCTTTATTCAATCCCACTGACTGATCGTCATAGGGGTACAGAGGTCCAGAAAGTAACTTTGAATGGACTTAAATCAATTGATAAAACTTGTTTACCCGGAAGTATGAAGGCTTGGTGTTACCAACATGGTCTTCTACCCCATCTTTTGTGGTCCTTACAGATGTACGAGATTGCTATATCCCGTTTTGAACGGATCCAACGGTATAGCAACAAGTGGCTCGGAGTTCCTCCTTCTTTTTCGAAAGTGGGTTTATATACCAATTCTGGAAACCTACAGCTCCCAATATCCTCACTGGTAGAAGAATTCAAAATTGGGAAAGTACACCTTCACATGTTGATGAAGGACTCAGCCGACGAGATCATTTGGTAGGCGTATCCAGAATTAAAATCAAGTACGAAGTGGTCGGCCGTTAAGACCGCCCAGGAGGCGGAATGCAGCCTACGAATCAAAGACATCATAGGCGTCGCTCAAACCAATCGATCTGGGCTGGGTAGCTCGAGCAAAAAGGTATTCTTCAAAATGGACCTAAAAGGAAAAAGAGACATGGTGAGCGAAGAAGTCAGGATGTTTGAGGATGAGCAAAGAAAAGCCAGTGCTGTTACTCAGGCCAAACAAAGTGCTTGGACAAAAGGGAATGGTATCGAACCAATTAAATTATCGTGGAAATCCTTAATTGCAATGGAACCACTGGCGATATCATTCCTTCTTCGCACCACTTACGATCTCTTACCAAATGCGACCAACCTAAAATTATGGGGATATACCAATTCGGACCTGTGCTTGTCGTGTAAAAGTGATCGGGGTACTTTGCGGCACGTCTTATCTACATGTCCACACTCACTTCAGATGTACACATGGCGACATAACAAGGTATAGAAGTGATAATAGAATTGTTTAGAGCACAACGTGAGACAGCAAATCAGCAATTCATAACAGCCAAGGAACCCATAATTCAGTTTCTCAAGGAAGGTGAATGTCCTGTGAGGAAACAAAAAAATCCTAACATGAAGCTACTGAACGGAGCTAGTGACTGTAAAGTCTCAGCAGATCTCAAGACATTTCTACAATTTCGAGTTCACATTATTCAAACAGAAAAGCGGCCAGACATTGTAGCATGGTGCGATTCAAAGAAGAGTGTCCTCCTCATAGAATTGACTGTCCCTTGGGAAGAAAACCGGGAGAAAGTACACGAGCGGAAGAAAAACCTCTACGAGACACTGCGTGCCGACTGCGTGGAAAAGGGTTGGATATGCCATGTGATTCCTATTGAGGTTGGTTGTAGTGGTTTTATAGGACACTCAGTCATTTCCTTTCTTTCAAAAATAGGAATCACTGGCCGCAGTTTGAAAGGTCCTCGAATCGTCTTCAGACCACGGCGCGATATGCATCAAGTTGGATTTGGTCGAAAGCGAGAAAGTTTTCAGCATGAAGGTAATACACGCGGAACCACCTTTCCCGTGTGATTACGTAAGAAATGGTTACTGTAAACGCGTAATAACATCAACCGCCGAAAGTAAACGCGTTTTTTTTTTTTAATCCCAAACTGCACTCAGAAATGTAGTCACTGTATTTAATTGATCTGGCGTATATATATATATATATATATATATATATATGATTCTCTTAATACCCTGTCCGGTGGCAAAAGCTGCTTGGTAGTGCCAGGGGTGGCAGTACCGCCTTGAGCTACCGAAACTGTGTTATCACCCCTGGATGGCGGCTGATGAGGACATGGTATCGCACGTGCTTTCACACGTTGTATGATGAAGAAAAAAATATAAATAAGGCCTGTTACAATATATATATATATATATATATATATATATATATATATATATATATATATATATATATATGATATTAGGTAAATATTAACACATAGGATCAATTATGAATTTTTTTGAACAGGTCTTATAATTAAAAGGCTGTTTCATCAGATGGAATACAAGATTTGATGAAGATTTTTTGTTACACTGGAGTATGCAATTTACGTTAAGTTAGACATTTAAGTAATCATAAGTCAATATATATATATATATATATATATATATATATATATGAGAGGAAATTTTCTATAATAACAAAATATCTTCGTTCAGTAGATTATAATTAGATTTTAGTCCGTTATTATTCGGTGTTGTACGAAACTTTTCTTATTCACTTTTTAGATTTATTGAAAAAATCAGTACTTTAAAAAAAGATATATATATCTTTATGTAAAAACAACTTAATTCCAAAAATTATAGTCTTAATTCCATTTTTTTCTAATTCAAATCTAAAAACTTATTTAATTGTTTCGAAAAAAATTAGTAACATTTTTATGATAATATTTATGTTAAAGTATAGCTATATTCAATTCATTTTTATTTTGAAAGTCATTAGATGTTATGTGATTTTATATCCATTGATTTAATCAGTTAAGATCAGAGTATGTAGCCTAATCGTATAATTTTAGGCTGATTTTATTTTTATAACAATTTGATATGAGATATATATATATTAAATAAGATTGATTATTAATAGTTAACTTCTTTGAAACGGTGTAAATTTAATTTGATTTTTCTTTTAAATTTGATTTGATTCACTAAGGCGAACATTGAATAAAATTTATTTAAATCCTATTTTATAAACACTTAAAATAATATTGTATAATTTCTTACGTAATTTTTTGCTAAACTATATTACCTAAAAGATTAATGTAATGTTATATTTATCAATTTAATAAGTAATAAACATAAATTGATCCTTACATACAAAAGAGTCGGTATTATAACCATTAATTATGTAATATAATTGCGGGGGGATTTCGTTTTATATATCTTGCCTTTCGGTTTAGTTAGGCTGAGAACCTTTCGCTTAATGCATGGGTTAGTTAGGTGCACACATTCAGTGCAGGTGTTCAAACGCGTGCGGGGTGGATGTGACAATCAGGGATGTCACAATAAAAACCCCAGATAGTAAAATGTGACGGGGGACGTGAATGACGTCATTCACGGAAGCGCTGAGGATTTTTGAATTTGAAAAAAACAACAACAGTTAGTTGAGATTTAAACTCCGAACGAGGTAGTTGAGATTCAATGCTAGAAGAAGGTAGTCAATTTTTGGTCTCGCCAAGGCGAGACCAGTTGGGGTCCACAATATGTGCCGCGCGTTTTTTGAAGAAATTGTATGTGTCTCTCTCTCTTCTCATGTCAAAAAACCTTAAACTCAAAAAGGTTATAAAAAGCTTCGTACTTGAACCAATTTCGTATATTTCGGGATTCCTTATGTACAGTTTACGTGTTCGTATCGTGGTCGTATATTTTTGGACCCATAAATATTCCATTTAACTATTTGTTTGACAGGGTTGAATAGTAAATTCAATATTTATTTTTATGTCTTCATGTAAAAACAACAAATCGGTCACATTAGGATTATAAATTTATTTCCATCCTGTTACGCGTTTTTGAAAAATTCAAAAACACGAAAAAAATTTAACAGGACCTATTCAGATCCTATGGATAATATAAATCAGAATAGACATAGAAAAAGGTGGGAGGGGATAGAACAGGGGTGAAGAGGTATCTCTTCATTTAGCCCACTTCCTTTTTTTTATTTTAATTTCCCTTAGAATTGTAGTAAATTTATTAAAAAGAAAAATAATTAATTTCTATTTTAATTTTAAAATTCTAATTACATTTTGACTTAAACTACAGATTTAATATTAAAATAGATTTTTAACTTTATTCAATAACTTTACGTAATGATACAGTAATAATTATATTAAATTAAACTCAAGATTTAATTAAACTTAATTTAAAAAAAAGAGTCAAAACTATTTAGAACCTATTAATCAGTTACACTTTTAATGATTAGTACGTATATATGATATGTTTTTTTCACAATTTTCTATCAAACATTTTATTTTATTTATTCATCGAAATATATATATATATATATATATATATATATATATATATATATATATTTCTTACTCTCTTTCTGTCTCTCTTTTTCTTTCACTTTACCTCAACATGGGTAAATATATGACTTTAATTCAATTTTTCTACTATTAGGATTAACTGATCCAAAACATCAAATTAAATTAAGAATTCAAATATAACTCTTAATGTTTTTGCATGATTTTATATCTTAATTCAAAAGATTATAAAAACTGAAAATAAGAAAGTATCTTACAAATCAGACCTGATCGATAAAATGAAACGCGGTCGTGTCGATACTGCTGTATGGATGCACTACTTGGACGCTAACTAAACGGCTGGAGAAGAAGCTTGACGACAATTACACAAGAATGCTGCGAGCAATATTGAACATGTTCTGGCGGCAACAACCCACAAAGCACCAACTATACGGCCACTTGCCTCCCATCAGAAAAAACTATCCAAGCTAGACGAACCAGACACGCAGGACACTGCTGGAGAAGCAAGGACCAGCTCATAAGTGATGTACTTCTATGGACCCCTACATATGGCCGGGCAAAAGCAGGACGACCAGCTCGAACATACACTCAGCAGCTATGTTAGGATACGGGATGTAGCCCTGAAGACCTGCCAGAGGCGATGAACGATAGGGAGAAGTGGCAAGAGAGGGTCAAGGATATCCATGCTTGCGGCACGACATGATGATGATGATGATGAAAATGAAGCCCCGTTTAACGGCGGTTTTCACCCAAAACTTGAATATTTTGACAATAATGGGATTAATATTAATGAACATAACCACATTATACATGATAATTATTGAATGAATGACACCAATAACAGCAATAATCATTTTTAAAATGATATTTGCAAATAATAAAAATGATCAAAGAAAAATAATATGGTTTAACTCTCCTTCCTGCAAACTTTATAATATTGATAAAAGACAATACTTTTTCAAATCAATTGAAAAGTATTTAATGAAATCCAACCCTTTAAGTAAAATGTTTAATAGAAACAACTTAAAAATAAGTAATTAATACACTAACAATACCTAAAAAATAATTTATAAACACAATAAAAAATTACCTTGTATTTGTAAAATTAAAAAAGGATGATGAAAACTGTAACCAAAAAAATGTAGTTTACGAGGCAAATATTTTCCCTACGAAAGGTAACTTTAATGAAAAAGTTTCATTGAGCTGTCCTTGCTTAAGTAGAAGTTCATGAATTATAATCATTGGTTATCCATTATTATTCTCTTACTTATGAATCAAACCGATTTATCGAAATATTATTGGAAGCAAAAAGACTAAGGATTAACTCCAATAATATATTGGAAAATTATCAAAAAATCCCCAACGGCAAGTAGTTTACAGGGTTGATCAAATCTATGCCTTGAAAAATAATTGCATTTTGAAATATAAAGATAGTGATAATTTATCAAATAGGAGAAATGAATTTATATTTAAATGTAGACATAGAAATAATTTCAAATTATGATAATAGATGTTATATTTACATTTTAGCCCTTTTAAACAAATGGATAAATAATATCTATAATACTTATCCTTAAAAGATAGCCTCTTTATTTACTGGGTTAGGTGTCTGTTTAAATAGACCTAGAGTGGTTCAAGTTAATCTAGATATAGGTAGGTACGAGATTATTTTTATTGAAGATTTTGAAGGGGTCATTATCTTCATTACCAGTAGCATAAAAAAAAGCTAACTATTTTTTTATCTCAATCCTCAATCAGAGTGATCTAAATGCTTGAATAATTTTCTTTGATTGTTTAGATGTTTTAGAGCTGTACTGTTTTTTATTAAAAATAATCCATCATCTCAATAAAATCTGATTTGATTTATATTCAATATTCTTCCTAGAGTATCTAATATGTATATACCTACTAAATCTGTGATTTTGGCGGGTTGAAAAGTGTTAAGAAGCATTACTAGAAATAAATTAACCGTGTTCAAATACCACTATCAGTGTGAACATATTAGAGCAAACAAAGATCAATATCGAATAAAATTATTAGTGTTATCTATACTTTAAACCGTTTACTTGAAGGCAATCAAATTTGATCTGATGTAAATATAAAGTTACATTGAAGAGGGGTGCCCGTGGTGTAATCGTTATCGTCTTAGGAAATGGACACGGCGACACGAGTTCAAATCCTGGACGAGACTGATTGCATTTCAAGTAGCACTAATACCCTTGGGAAAGGTATGAATCCAGTTATTCTCCCTCCAGCTATGGGTAAATAGTAGGGCAGACTGAGTTCTTCAGCCTTGGTGAGGCAACTAGTCTAGGAATTCAAACCTGTTAAAATCAGCTTTAAAAATGACCTTATGTCATATCCTGCCCGAGCAGAGTGATTGGTAAATATGGATATGCCATAAAGCTGAAACAAACTGTTGTGGCCTATCATTAAATAGTTTGCTTTGGGTTCTTTGTTTAAATATGATGAAGTTACTTTGAAACTATTCTCTTACTCATCATAGATATGGTGAAAAATTGAAAAACAAAGTAATCCAAAGTGAAGATATTGTGAAAGAAAGACGACACTATAACGTTTCGGTTTTAATAAACCATCAGCAGGATTTAGAAAAGATGATATCGATTGTTATTAGATCATAAATGTATAACCATTTAAGTATGTACGAACAAATCACTGATGCTAAATTTAGTCGTTCGTGTTAGATGGGAAATATTTAAATTATTTAACTGAGTAGAAACAAATAAGCCTCGCCTTTTAAAGTTACTATCCACAAGCTATTCGTTTACAAAACATATATATATATATATGATTTGGCAATAAATAACCTAGAAGTGTTCATATGCTATGATGCCCAACTAACCAACCAACATAAGAAAATGAAAACAATTAGTTGAAATTAATTCGTACACATTTGAATTTTAAGTATAATTAATTTTATTTTCATTTTGCAATCATAGTTTAAAACATTAGCGATTATCATTACGTAATTCATATATACATAATATGGAAATGGAATACTATATCTATATTTCATGTGTTTTGGACACACACACATACTCACACACACACACACATATATATATATATATATATATATATATATATATAACGGTAGATGTTAAGCGCAAATGTAAGCAAAGGAAAATTATACATATGCATAAAACTCCGTCGGTCGTGCTGAGCCTTCTGGTGTGTCAGCGGTAAGATATCTGACTGGTGTAAAAACATCTGGGTTTCGATGCCAACTTGAAGCATCTCGCGTTTCTAGTAACACTAATGGATTGTGATACAACGAAATGGTCTCTCTGTGGATGACCATATATATACATATGTGTGTGTTCATGAGAGTATCCTATGCAAAACACGGTTCCGTTTTTAAAAAATACTGTTGAATTCTTGATTTTATTCAATTATTTGAGTATTGCTGAGTATGTAATGCTTTCTGCAGTGTAAATAGATGTAAATTTTAGTGATACTGATAGGAGTTAATTGGGTGGTTGGTTGGTTGTATGGGTTTCTTGGCATATCAACCGTTGTAGTTTATTTAATGCCAAATCCATTTTGATGCAAAAAAATCAGTTCTATTTCAAACAATTCAGTTAAGCATAAGTACATAGTTCAGTTGTCAAAAACCTTTCTGCTTCAACCTATTTAGTTTAGTCAAACAGTTCTTATTCAAGAAATTCAGTTTAGTACAGCTATAGTTTTTGTTTACACACAGTTAAATGTCAAAACTGTTCTATTTCAAGTAATTCAGTTTAGCATAATCACGCAGTTTAATTCTATTTAACCCATAGTTAGGACCTCACCATGTGCTACCACTTCGGGCCGGACTGGACCTGGGTGTGATGGCGTTGAAGTGGTACTCCACATTCTCAAAGCTCCAGCATCACTGGAATCAAGGGTGAAATTTACTATTTCTCTGTACACAGGTATCTCTCTCTCTCTCTCTCTCTCTCTCTCTCTCTCTCTCTCTCTCTCTCTCTCTCTCTTGTAGTTGTAGTAGTAATAGTCATATTTCTTCCTTGTGTTGGAAGAAGTGTAACTTTTTTTCAAAAGGCTTACTTTCGGCTTACAATTTTGGTGATTCATTGGAACATCTGTGTATTAATTTCCTTACTTTAGTTCATGTGAGTTAAATATGGTTCCAAATGTCTACAATTTAGAGAAAATATATTTCTCAATTTATTGAGCGGCGTAAGGTTCGTAGAGGACCAATGTATTTTAGATGTTGTTTTATTTCTTACTTTATTTTTGCGTTTCTTTCTTGTTCTTGTTTTACTCGTGAGTGAAAATGCATCGATCAAAATGATTACCACACATTTTCTCTGGTTGCCTCCCTTATTTTCACCTCCCAGCAAAAATGTATAATCTTTATAAAAGGGATGATTTCGCTTGTTATTCAATGAGCTTTGTAGCAATTTTTTTATATCATGAAATACGAATATCGTATTTCAGAAAAAAAGTGTTGTATTCATGATAACAAATGAGATTACCCAGTGAAAGAACTTTCCATGAGAATGCTATGATTTTTTAAAAATTTTTTGCCGTGTTTGTTTGGGGGAAAATTAACTCCCGGTGGATGATGCATTGCCGAACTTAAAATCCCAACTAGAAAAATATTCAAACAAGTGGGTCAGGAAAACAACAATATCAATATATAAAATCGGTAAAGCTACACATCCTGGAAAAATCTTTTAAATATAATTCAAATTATTTCTACTTTCAGGTAAGAATAAGGGCATGTAATATACAATCACATTGCCTTCAAGAATGACCCTATAACTTTGATATCGATATCATTAGACATTTTTTTCATTTACGCTATAGTATCTGCTTCAAGAACGGTGAAAATTCAACACATATGACCATAAAATGCATCACCGTGTATGGAACCTGACAGGCGAGAACCATGGTTGCTCCACGTATTCACGCAGAAATGACTGTGCGTTTATCTTGCGGCCAATACAGAGAGCAACCTCTTCTTTTCGAGACATCCTGTTCTGTATTTTTTTTAGCCATTTTAGTTTTATCAACCGAGGCTTATTGAGAGTGTAGTTCTCCTGCGCAGATTCCTTTTCTTTTGAATATATGTACATAGTTTTATTTTCAGATTCTTGTATGGAACCCTAAATGCGTTGTCGATAGGGTTTGGGGAGCAGATTTGACAGCTGATTCGGCCTTCTCATTTCCTTCGATTCATCTGTGACTTACAATCGAACAAAGCACAATCTCTTAGGTATTCAAATGTGATATGTATCTGCATAATAATTTCATGACTGGTGGATTATCAGATATTATATTTTCAGTGCTGTTGATACTGCTAAATAATCTTTCAAAAATGATGTATTTATTATAGTATTTTTCTGCATTACGTTTGCAATTTGTTAAGAGTCATTGGAATATGGCAAAATTACATCACTGGTTGATTTTTTTTTAACCTAATTTTTTTTTTTTTTTTTTGCATAGGGACCTTCAAAAGGGCCATTTGCTCTCTGTTGTGTTGCATATTACTGTTAATTAATTTCTAGCAAACAACTAAATAAATTATTCCGTTTGCCCAGTTGGCTGGGGATGGGAAATACACTGTCTGCATTGCTGCAGAGGGTTAAAACTCCACCAACGCGTGTCCTGTGGTCAAGTCGGTTGGGGATTAAGAACATACTGACTGCAGAGGGTTAAGACTCCATCGACAAGTTACCTGTGGTCCAGTTGGCAAAGGAAGTAAAATAAACCGGCTGCATCTCTGCAGGTGGATAAGACCCCCACCTAACAAGTGTCTAAGATATGACGCAAAACAATCTGAAGGTGAGATTCCAATAATGTTTGAGCTTTGGGGAATGCGGAATATCCTTCCATTGCCATAGCTCTAAGATGTACTCTGGCCCGGAGTGGTTGCACCTGAAATGGTCCAATCTATGGGGCAAATAGATCTGCACTATGTACATACACTAAACTGAATTGCTTGAAATAGAACTGTTTTGACATATATACTGAGTACTCATGCCAAAATGAATTGTTTGAAATTGAACGGTTTTTGTATGCTAAACTAAATTGTTTTGTACAGAGCTGTTTTTTGACATTGAAACTGTACTAAGCTGAATTGCTTGAAACGGAAATGTTTTCACATTTAACTGTGTGTAAACGAAACTTTACTTACATTAGTCTGAATTGTTTGAAAAGAATCTGTTGATATATATGAAAATGGATTTAGAATTAATAACCTTCAATAGTTGATGAGCCATAAAACTAAACCAAATAAAATTAAACCGTGTATTTATGCTCAACGTAATTGCTTGAAACAGGACTGTTTTGACATTTAAACTGCATAATTAACTAAGCTGAATCGCCTGAAATAGAACTGTTTTGACATTTGGACTGCCTACTAGTGGTGGACTGCATTGTTTGAAATAGAACTGCTTTTTTTCACTGAAGTTATGTACTTATGCTAAACTGAATTGTTTGAAATAGAACTGTTTATATGTATAAAAATTGATTTGCCATTAAATAATCTACAATGGTTTATATGCCATAAAACAAAACTAAACCAAAGCAAACTATATTTTGTTAATCATACCAAAGAAAAAGAAAGAATGCTTTGGGTCAAGTTGGTGCACAGTGTTTACTAAATTTTTCTTCGTGTTAACCACTCGTTCAATTTGTTAAAACGAGTGATTATCGTGTATAAGATGATATTTCCCGTGCAAGATTCGGATAAATGTCTCGTGCACCCCAATGGTTATATCTGTGTTTCTTGTGGCACCCATTTTGCTAACTTTGGAACTTATACGATGAAAAATTCGAGTCATTCGCTTTTAATTTTTTGTCCAACTCCACTTGTTATTTCTGACGATTTTATTTTCTTTAAAAGGTTCATCCAATCGACCAGTTCTTAAATGTGCACGTATCCAGATTATTTTATGATCAAATTCAAAACCGCTCTTCAATACAGTAAAAAAAAAGAAGAAAAAAACAATCGACAATACAAGCTACATCGTGATGTAATGGTAACGTGCTAGACTATGGAATCGTAATAAGCAAATACGGACTCCAGTCGCTCTGTGACGCTCACTTTCAGACTAAGGCTCTTCGGAAATGAATTAATCCCCTAATTCCCTCCAGCTATGAGTTAAATAATATTGCTACTGTTTTCCTACAAGGATGGCTTTGGCATTAAATCACCCTGGAAGTTTGATATGCCATTAAATATAGAAACCAATGAATTTCAGTAAACATCTACGTGTCTGTTTCGAAAACTTTGATATCGTTTGAGATGAACATGGTACTTAAAAATTGATATCATCTGCAGTCTCATAACTTGACAAATTCTTTTTCAAAGTTTCCAAATTTTAACAATATGTGTAGAAATAATTAAAAACTTCGATATATTTGTAATCTCATCTTAAAATTTATATCATTTGTAATCTCGTAACTTGACAAATTCTTTTTCAAATGTTCCCAAATTTTAACAATATGTGTAGAAACAATTAAAAACTTTGATATCATTTGTAATCTCATCTTAAAAATTGATATCATTTGTAATCTCATAACTTGACAAATTCTTTTTCAAATGTTCCCAAATTTTAACAATATGTGTAGAAATAATTAAAAATTCTTTGTTTGCAGTCAAAATGATTTTTCTCTTTCCCATGAGTCGCATTTCTATTATTGAAAATAAATTCAAAAACAAAAAAAGAAGGCTGATCCTTTTGCACCTGATACAGAGTAGGAATATTTGAAAAAGTAACAAATATTGTTTCGGTTGTCGTTTTGTTTGATAACAATTTGTCAAAAATATCGTTTGGTTGATCAAAGACAGTTAATGTCATGAACACAACATTGTCAGTTAAACAGTGTGTTTCAAAATGTTTGATGTCATATAATGTTTAAGCGCCTTTTTTGCGATTGAATGGCATTTCTATATCTGAAAATAAAGAAAAGAATGCAATGCGTTAAATCTCGAATTTAGAGCCGTCTCAACACATCCTATTAAAATTTAAACGAAAATTTTAACGAAAATTGGTCAAGCCATGAGTTACCAAAATGATATTACTTTTTTCCTGAAATAATCATCATCATCATGTCGTACCGTTAGCACGGATATCTCTGATCCTCTCTCGCCACTTCTCCCGATCGTTCATCGCCTCTGGCAGGTCTTCAGGGCTACATCCCGTATCCTCACATAGCTGCTGTATGTATGTTCGAGCTGGTCGTCCTGCTTTTGCTTGGCCATATGCGGGATTCCACAGGAGTACATCACTTATGAGCTGGTCCTTGCTTCTCCAGCAGTGTCCTGCATCTGGTTCGTCTAGCTTGGATAGTTTTCCTGATGGGAGGCAGGTGGCCGTATAGTTGGTGCCTTGTGTGGTGTTGCGGCCAGGACTTGTTCAATATTGCTCGCAACATTCTTGTGTAACTACCGTCTAGCTTCTTCTCCAGCCGTTTAGTTAGCGTCCAAGTAGTGAATCCATATAGCAGTATCGATACGACCGCTGCCTGGAAGAAACTGTGTTTCATTTTATCGGTCAGGTTTGATTTCCATATGATCGAAAGCCTATCGAAAGCTGTCCATGCCTTCGTTAACCTCGTGTCGATGTCTTTTTCGGTTGATGAGACACTGCTTCCTAGGTAGGAGAATTTGTCTACCAGTTTCAGAGAGGTTCCGTCTAGTGTGGAAATGTCACCTGTTTCATTATATTCAGTTTTGTGTGCATTGACATGGAGGCCAATGCCTGCGGCGGCTTGTTTCAAACTATGCAGTAGTGTTTTTGCTTGGTTGGGTGTATTCGCCAGTAACGCTATGTCATCGGCATGTGTTTATGTGTGTGTAAATAGTCATATACATATATACTTATATATATATATATATATATATATATATACTACCAGTCAAAAGAATTTTGCAACCCTTACTTTTTGTTTTAGTTCTAATCCTAAAACCATTATTCTTAATGTGATGACGAAAAAAACACAATGTCTTTATTTGATATACTAAATACAATTCTTCTTCAGGAAATCAGAAGAAATAAAACCCAATTTTCCAAGCTGCTATCATGTACATACTAGTGTATGAATGCATCTCTCGGGCGTTGTCTGAGCATATATATATATATATATATATATAAAGCTTGACAGCAATTGCACAAGGATGCTACGAGCTATATTAAACAAATCCTGGAAGCAGCATCCCACAAAACAGCATCTATATGGCCACCTACCATCCATCTCGAAAACCATCCAAATAAGACGAACAAGACATGCGGGACACTGCTGGAGAAGTAAAAATCAACTCATAAGCAACGTTCTCCAATGGACCCTATCATGTTGACGCGCAAGAGTAGGATGAGCAGCTAGAACGTAATTAAGTACACAGCCTGAAAGGCCTGCCGGAAAAAATGCATGATAGAGACGGATGGCGAGAGTTAGGGAAATCCGTGCTATCAGTACGACATTATGATGATGGTGATTACATCCAGACATCTTTTGAAAAATTGACATGGATGCTTTTTCCTTCAATAGTAGTGAACATGAATAAAACGTTTTCCAAAAGCTACATCAGATTAACTCACATTAGACTAGATTGAACTTGAACTCATATTAGACTAGACTGTGCTGAATCACTGTTTACTTGATACTGTTTTATGTATGCAGAGGCCAATTTTATCAGTCCCCAGCTTGTGTGACTGAAGGCTGACAACGCCTAACATCACAGCACAACTGAACCAATGTTGTGAAAAACGTGTTAATATTCACGGCGAGAAGACATAGTGAAGCTAGCCTATATGGCAGAAATCCTGTCAAGAAACCACTGTTGAGGAAGCAAAACAATGTCAAAAGACTCCAGTCTTGAGATCTTTCGCCTAACGAAAATTTGATTTAGTGACTTTGTTATTTCAGCTATTTTCTCTTCTCAACAGACAATCTCTTGAAGATAAAAGGTAAAATATAATCACTGACTTCAACGTCAAGTTAATCGATTAATTGTACCGAACGAATAAGTTATTTTTACCTAAAAACCTTTTCATGTCAAAAAGGTTATTTGCTTTTTGAAATATTTTTACTTGAAAACTATTATATCTTATAGTGAACCTGGAGGTCTAAAATCATCGCTGTCAATTTTCGATCCATTTTTTTAATCTTCTCGTTTTATTCATGAGTAAGATCGATATTTGCTATTGCAATTGTTTGCTATGAGATTATTAAGGGCAAACCCTTTTGGGCATGGAATTTTGGCTTAGTTCCCGGAAACTGTCAAATAAGCAAAAATTTACTCACCGACTCAATCTCCCCCTTTTCCATCCTCCACTCTTGGTATATATATATATATATATATATATATATATATATATATATATATATATATATATTGACGGTACAATTTTGATTTGCTTGATGCAAAATTACGCTGTCGGTGCTGGCTAGAATATTTAAGCGGCGTGTGGCCTTTCACTTCATAAGGTAGTGCGGTATCCACACTGCCTCAGCAGCCTTCACCATGTTGAATTGGTCTTTTACGACTATATCCTTACAGTTCAGAATAAAATATTACGGTCAGCAGATACTAAATGAAAGAACAAATCAAATATTCATTAAATCATTCCACAATGAATTAATTCTTTTAATTTCTTCAGGTTTGAGGTAGTTTGGTTTTAAGTTCCTAAATAAATTTGAAATGGATTTGAAACAATCATACATAACGTATAAAACTCTTCATTATTTTAAGCGTCCTGGGTGTTTTATGAAGTTAATTCTGGTGGGGGAAGTCCGTGTGATGGATTGGCAGATATTCTGTGTTGTAACATTTTATTGAGCAAGTTTGAACTCCAGTCATGCCATTATGTTCACTTTCGATCTAATAGCCTTAGGAAAAGTGTGAATTCCTTACCCCCCCCCAAACTTATAAGTTAAATGTTACCACGGTTGGTCTTCTACAAGGATGGCTCTGGCATTAAATAACCAATGAAGATCGATAAGCTATTAAACAACGTAAACAACCCAAATCAATTATAGTCTGTTGTTTTATAAGATTTAAACATATACAAACAACGGTTGATTGATGAATTTTAATGGCATGTCGTTCCGTCTAGAGATATTTATCCCTAGCAGTTAATTTGTGTTTTTTTTTTTATACGTTGTCCACTCGAATATGAACATTTTTAAACTTGGAATTAATGACAATAAAGACGTATGCCACCCTCATCAGACCTTCAGAAATTGAGCCTTATCATCAGTTCTGCAGTTTATTGTCAACAAAGGATATTCAATTTATGCCCAAAATAGGAGGCTTGGGCTATAAAGATGAATTCATTATGAAAATCGGAGAATAACTTGTGTAGTCGTCTCTATTTGGAAGTGGCTAACGTGCGAAACTGCGACATTGCAGTAAGCGAGTTCGAATTCGAACCGTGCCATTGCGTACACATTCAGAATAATTCCCGTGAGAAAGGTATGAAATGACTTTTCCCTTTAAGCTGTGGATTAAATAATACCACTACCGTTCTTCTACAATGATGACTTTGGCATTAAAAAACCCACAATTGTTTTTTTTTTTAAATGACTCATCCCCTTCAGTTATGGATTGAATAATACCACTGCAGTTCTACAACTATGACTTTGGCATTAACAAACGCACACACAAAGAAAGAATAAAACCCAAACGAAGATAATCCTTATATATCACGGACAACATTCATATTCCGGTCAAAATGAATTTTTATTTGTGCTTTTATATCTTCTAATGAATTACTGAAACTTGAAGGAACAAAATAATTCAGTTGTTTTTTTTTTTTTTTTTTTTAATGATGCAGGCTAAAGATGAAATCAGTGGCGTTGTTAAAATATATTGTAACAAGCGATCATGGATTTGGTTTATCAATCTATAAAACATTTAGTAAATGGGGTTTTAAGTTGTTTGGTTGGCAGAAAGCTATTTCATGGCAATTATTTTTATTAATTTCATGTCTATTAATAAATAAATTGGTTAACATTTTTCATTAACTTCATCATATTTACCACCCCCTCCACTCGGCCAGGATACGACACAAGGTCAATTTTTAAGCGGAGTTTAACAGGTCTGAATTCAGAGGTTTCCTTCTCCAAGACTAGTTATCTCACCAAGGCTGAAAAAATTCAGTCTGACCTACTATTTACTCATAGCTAGAGGGAGAATAATTGGATTCATACTTTTCCCAAGGGTATTAGTGCTATGTGAAATGCAATCAGTCTCGTCCAAGATTTGAACTCGTGTCGCCGTGTCCATTTCCAACGACGATAACCATTACACCACGGACACCTCCTCTTTTTTTCATTAACTTCATGTTTATTAATAAATTTGCTCAGATAGTTTTCACTTACTTAGTATATTGATAAACTTACAGAAATATATTTTAGGTCACCTTTTTGTGTATTGATAAACTAGTAGAAATTTTATTAATTTCATTTATATGAACGAATTGGTAAAAAAATCATCATTAATTCTATGTGTATTTGTAAATTGGTAGAAATGATTTTCATTAATTTAATGAATATTATTTAAACGTTCGAAATAATTTTCACTGACTCTTTCTCTCCACGCTAGTGACCCTCATCTACTACCTTCACATATCTTTAGGATAAATTGAGTGGCGTATTTGTTTCGCATAAGAAAAAATTGTAGAATACATTCGGGACATAATCATATGGCTGTTATGGTCAGATCGGACATCTTCAATAGCTTATCTACCACAAGTGAGGGCCGAAGTGGAGTGTTGCATGTTACATGACCACTTACTATCCAGGACATGGGCATCTCAACCACAGGATTCGACTGTCGAGCATTAAGGATCGTCAACCATGGCGAACAGGTGGCATTGTTAGCAGTGACATACTCCTCTGCATAAGTGCTGCCATCTTATTCTGCAGATGCTGCAGACCCTGTAGACACGGTGGTTTTGTAAATGAGAACAGAAAACGCAAATGTGATTGGCTATGTTTTGTTATTATAAAATTATTCTATTTAACGATGAGTCATTTTTCACGATTCAAATTCTTAATGTTACTTATTGATTTCTAATCAAGTCACATTCTTTCAGTATTTCCCCTAGAACTGAAATTTAATGTGAAGACAGACTTTATAAGCTAAGTGTACTAACGAAAAGTATTATTTGTTTATAGAGTAATCTATTTCGCAGAGAACAGATAGCCCTTTTATACCAATAGCGTAGAAAAGTTTTACGATTAAATTTGTTGGATTTAAAAGAAATATTAAGAAAAAAGATTTTAAGCGGGAATGTTGAGCAAATGTTACATTAATTATTTAATAGTATTTGATATACATGATGTAATGGGTAAATTGACGCCAATTTAAATAATCAATTTTGCAGATGCGCTTTATTTGTTTTTGGTTTTGTCTGCCGTGCCGCAAACAAGAGTCAGTCCAGCATTGTCTGTGTGGAAGGCAGCACCATGACGCAATTCACTCCCCAAAAATTTGGAAAGGAAATTCTTCACTGCTAAGCATTCCCATCGGAAGCACAATGTAAGGATTTAAGAGTTTGGATTTGGATTTCAATTTAAGGATAGTGAAAAGAGTTCAGGAAGAGTTTTTTGGGGTCTAATTGTGATTACGAAGGAGCTGCAGTTCAGATATCTCACTTTGATCGTTCTGATAAGAAAAAAAAGTCCAAATTTGTTGCTAAGTTCAAAATTATTTTTGATCATTGTATCAGCAAGTTATTTAAGTTAATCGCCCAGGACATAGATTTTTTGTGTTTCTTATCAGGTAAGTTGTGCGTGAAGAGATTCTGTATTTATCATACAGGATGAAAAAGAACCAATATTTTTTACATGCCATCAAGGACAAGAAAAATCTCATCTGCAAAGC
Organism: Sepioteuthis lessoniana; assembly: GCA_963585895.1. Taxonomy (NCBI): domain Eukaryota; kingdom Metazoa; phylum Mollusca; class Cephalopoda; order Myopsida; family Loliginidae; genus Sepioteuthis; species Sepioteuthis lessoniana. The sequence continues at coordinate 65,050,499 of OY757923.1, read as the reverse complement.
TATTTAACAAACTTAAGCTTCCCCTTCTACTAAAAATGCTCAGATTAGAAAAAAATCTGTTAGTATCAGATGGTGAACTCACAGAAAAACCATTTGCTTATTCTGTCCCTAAAAGATTTACCGATAATAATGAAAACAAAACACTCAGTCAAGATCCTGGTGTTTAGGGAGGCCACTATCAAAGGTGACGTTATGCTTCCATTCATCTTGGCTCATGGCTTCACTCTAAACAGAGAGGCCTACATCAACTGCCCAAAGTTGGTAGTGCTGGCCTGGATTGAGAGTGCGGCTTCTGGAAGACCATACGTCTGGCAACAGAACTATTTACAATGCCACACAATTAGGAGAAGTCTGACTTAGCTTTTAAAACATTTCTGCGAATATATCATCCCTCAAATCTGACCGTCCCACACCAGACAGCGATTCCCTTTATTATTTTGTGTGAGGTACCGTTCAGCAAGAGATTAATAAAACTCTGCGCAACACAAAAGATCAACTGAAGGTTAAGATAATGGCAGCCTTTATCAGTTTAAACAAGGAGCTCGTCAGAAAAGCTTACAGGTGATTCGGAAGTTGTCTGGTGGCAGTGATTGAAGTCAATGATTATTTCTTTGAATAAATTTAGTCCATAGTATTTCAAGATATTTTCATTTAACTATGGTAAATATATTTGATAATTTCAGTGTTATTTTCATTTTTGCTTAATTTAGACGACAGTTGACTCACCACACCTTGTATATATTGAATTAATAGAGTAAATGTTTATACAAAGACCGTTTTCTTTTTTAAAGCTGAGGGGGAAAAAGATGACACCTTGAAGTGAGATGTAATTATTTGTGCTTGATTTATTTTGACTTCAATCAACTCCTCGGTTCAAATGAAGGGAATAGTTATTTTCGTGGTGCTTACATTCTGTGACTGATCCCAAACTTATGTAATTATAAAACCACTGTTAGAAAAATATTCTTTAATTTACAGTGTTCATTTTGTCAATTTCATCATTTACGTTAATTAAGCATGCTTCTCAGTGCGAAGAAGAGAAAAGCTTTTGTTTGCTATTATACAATATTTTTAAAAAGATGTTTACAATTCTCAGAAGCTGCTATGATTCTTAAGTCTCAATTTATTCACCACGTCTGAAGCTACGATGATTCTAAAGTTTCAACTTATTCACTGCCCCTGTCAACAAATTATTGGAATCTTCCTCAGGTGGCCTCCGTAATATCAATTCTGATTTTCTGATAAAGGTACTTCCATTGAAATATCAACAGTTTTAAATCATCTGCGAGAGGTTCCAAGAGTTAATGGACGTGTGGATCCCGTTTGAAATTATATCATAAATGCAATCTCCCCGACAGTATTAACATGTTTTTGAATCCCCCAATCAAATAGGTATTTGAATATTTGGGCTAATAGACAACAAACTATTCTTCTTTGTGTTGTGTCCCTAAGGTGAAGTGGCTAAGGTGCTGTATTACGAAATCGTTGTAAGCGAGTTCGAATTCTAGTCACGCTATTTTATTTACGTTTGGACTCTTAAGAAATAAATGTAAAAACACCCTTATCCTCCCCGGCTATGGATTAAATTGTACAACTGTCCTTTTACATGGATAGCTTTGTCACTAAATAACCCACGAAGATTGATATGTCATTAAACAAAGTATCCAAACAAAAACTATTTTCTTCGTTTTCTTCCAAAATAATCAGATGTATAGTAACAGATTCTTTTTTTAATGACATATAGTTAGAATTCGGGGAGCTATTTTGTCCTCCAGTTCTGAAATTCTTAATACAAAAGATACTTCTTCCTAGCAAAAAACTGCAGAACGGTAACGGAATGAGGATAATTTGCGTCTGATATTATATGCTTCTATTAGTTGCCAAACTCTTGCTGCTGCTGCTCCTGCTAACTGGCTAGACCATGAATAGGATTGACGACCTCTGGCTGTGTTATGATTAGCAAGCGAGACAAGCAGTCCTTCACGAGTGGGTTCGATTCTCTTTGGGTGCTCCATTCATACGGCTTTGTGCCACATTTGAACAAACCGCTTAATAAATAACTACTATATCATATTTACCAACACCTCCGCTCGGGCATGATATGACACAAGGTCAATTTTTAAGCGGAGTTTAACAGGTTTGAATTCAGAGTTTTCCTTTTCCTAGACGAGTTGCCTCACCAAGGCTGAAGAACCCAGTCTCTCCTACTATTTACCCATAGCTGGAGGGAGAATAATTGGATTCATACCTTTCCCAAGGGTATTAGTGCTATGTGAAATGCAATCAGTCTCGTCTAGGATTTGAACTAGTGTTGCCGTGTCCATTTCCTACGAAGATAACCATTACACCACGGGCACTACGAAATCATTTAACAATCCAACACATATAAAATTTCGCGGGTAATCAAATGCTAAAGGTATTTTTGTAGAAAAGCTGTTACTAATTAACCCATAGTTGAGAGAATACGGGGTGTCACAGATTTTCCATAGGTATTAGATCAAAAGTGAACGTAATAGCGCAACAGGATTTCGGATTTGCTTACTACGATGTTGAAAATCCAGCGTGTTAACCATTACGCTACGGGGAGCTATATGAGAGATAAATTAATTCTATATCATGTTGGGGAAAAAAACTTGAAATATCATTACATACTCTTCTTATATCTTTTGAGAAATATATTACATGTTCAAAAGATATCTTTCTCTACAGGAGTAGGTTGTTCAGAAGAATAGAGTTTTTTGAAATCAGAATAAAACTGAATAAAACAGAAAATTAAAAAAAAAACTGAAATCAGAATAAAAAGAATAAAACTGAAAATGCAAAAGTATTTTCTTTATTATGATTTTGATTTAAATTTTTATAGTAATTATTAAAAAATACTCATGAGAAAGTACAACTAAAAACTATTTTAATTTTGTTGTTGGTTGAGTTAATTAAGTTAAAATCTTTCGGTGAGGTTTTTTTTTTCCTTTAGTTCAACAATATTAGCTTAGAAATCAAGGACTGTAAATTGTCTAAATAGAGAAGAATAAAATGTAAAAAAAAAAAAAAAATGAGGCTTCTAAAAATCTATATTCGCAACTCGTTTTTTAGGTTCTAGCAGCCACTTATATATATATATATATATATATATATATATATATATATATATATATATATATATATTCTTATCCGTGTTTGATTAAATAATAAAGACACATATTGTCTAAATAATCTTATTAAATCCTTTCAAGCTACCTAATAAGTGTCATAGTTTCAGGTTGGAACTGGTGGATGAATTTACCAAAATTGTCCTGAATGCTTTCGGACCTTTCATAGGCCAACATCAAGTGTATTTAAAGAGTTTTGAAAGACATTTATCAGGAAAGCTGAAATGAACTTAATAAAATTATATAGACAAAATGTCTCTTTATTATTTAATCAAACATGCTCAAATGAACGACTGCTGGCTAACACACACACACACACACACACACACACCACACAACACAACACACACACATATATATATATATATTATTAAATAATATAGATAGATTGTTCGTATTGTTTAATCAAATATGTAATAACGAAAAAATACTGCCCAAACACACACACACACACACATATATATATATATATATATATATATGCATATATACACTATCAGTCAAAAGTATTTGCCCACTTTCAATTTTTTTTTAAATTTACGCCCTAAAAGTTTTATTTCTAACGGAAATCTTTCTGAGCCCCATTAAGTACAAATTAAACAATAAAAAAAAACTTCTTAAAGTTTCATTCATCCAAATGACCTCCTTTTGTAGCTCTTACACTTTCACAGATTCTCGGCTTTCTTCCACCTAATACTAAACGTAGACAGAAGATAATTCTGCCCAGCTTGCCTGCAAGATTTGTCAGAGGTGAGCTGCACGTTATTGTTTTATCTCTGGTTTTTCGGTCAAGCTCATTGCACACCATTTCCATGGAATTTAAGTCCGTTGATTGCACCGGCCAAAACATCATTTAAAGATGTACTGTTCCTCTTTGTTTTCAATGTGCCTCTGGCAGAGCTTACTTGTATGATTTGGGTCATTATCTTGCATATTCAAGGATCCTTCAGCCAGTAGCCGCATTCCAGGTCGGATCACGTGATGATATAAGCCAGCCTGATTCAGTTTGCCCATCACCTGGTGAAAATCCATGACTTGTCAATTGGCAAAAGTCCTCAAACCATAACAGAATCTACTCCATGATTTATGGTTAATGATATACAGGGGCTTGCAGCCCTTTCACCAACTGTTCGCCGCACATGGACCCTCCTATTTGAGCCAAAGATTTCAAACTTTGACTCAACACATTAAAGGAATTTATTCCACGGCTCTATTGCCCTTACATTTTTTAGTGGGGGAGGATCATTTGACTTTCATATTTCAGTGTATGAAGACCCCGTGGTGTAGTGGCTAATGAACTTGACAGTGACATATTAGTAACCCAGTTCGAATTCTTGTTTGACTAATAAGTTAGCGACCATAGTCGAGGGTGATCCGAGGGCTCCCTTTTCGATATCTACTACACCAAGGTGTAGGGAAGGGCTCAACTTCTTTCCCTGGATTGCTCCAGTTTACCCTTGATCCGTACCTTATAATGCTGAGTGTTAACCAAGGAGGCATCAAGTACCATTTTTTGAGTCTTTGGTATGACTCGACCTGATTGAACCCAGGTCTCCCGGGCCATTGGCGAACACTCTAACCACTTGGCCAATGTCCGGTATAATACCTTTTTATATTCTCACCAGCTGTAAATTAAATATAATCACTTTAGTTCTTTTACAAGGATGTCTTTGGCATAAATTAATTCAAGAAAAGTGTTAAGTCTTAAATCAAGAAAACAAAGTTATTTCAGAATCGGTCAAACTATTCTAGTATCTTCGTCTATAACATTTTTACTTACTGAGTTATTAAAGATATTTTTGTTTTTTAATTAAGGCCCCGCTTATTTTATAATTGATTGAAAAAATTATTAGGAATATGCCAAAGTTCCTAATCCACTTTTCGAGCTTTATTTTCCAATTTCTCTTCTTCGTCTTTGCAATGGTTTATATACGATAATACCCTTCCCTACCAAATCAAATATTGCCCTGTCGGCTGGGCTGTAAAATACACGGACTCCACCTCTGCAGAAGGGTAAGACCCCCACCACCACCACAACGAGAGTCTTGGATATGACACTAAACAATCTGATGGTGAGGTTCCAGTGATGCTAGAGCTTTGGGGAATGCGAAGTACCCCTAAATGCCATTGCTTCCAGATCCACTCTGACCCGGATTGGTAGTACCTGATAGGCCCCTATCGATGGGTTAAATAGAACTAACTGCATACTTATGCTAAACTTAAGTGTTTGAAATAAAACTGTTTGACTAAACAGAGTACTTTGGAATAGAAATGCTTTTGACAATAAAATTGTGTAATTACATTTACACTGCGCGCTTATGCTAAACTGAATTGTTTGAAATGGAACTGTTTTTGACATTGAAACTCTACTTACACAAAACTGAATTGTATAAAATAGAAATTTCTTCACATTTAACTTTGTGTAAACAAAATACTAAACTGAATTAGCTGAATTAGAATTGTTTGAATAAACTGAATAGCTTGAAATAAAAATGTTTTTGAAAATTCAATTGTGTACTCATGTTAAACTGAATTGTTTGAAAAAGAACTGACTATTTGCATAAAAATGGATTTGACGTTAAATAACCTCCAAAGGTTGATATGTCAAAAATAAAAAAATAAAAACAAAACAAAACAAAACAAAAAAAACAAAAAAAAAAAAACCTAAACCTAAACTTCTATCGTTTCTCTTATTCTTACTCCATTTTTCTTTTCCATGTGTTACTTTGGATTCGTTATATTTTTTGTTCTGTTTTGTTTCGGATAGGTTTTTTGTTTTTTATGAAGACTTTGGTTTCATTTAGTTTGGTTTCTTTTTTTGTGGAAATATGCTTCTCGGGTTACTTAATCCTAAATATACCATGATAACTGAATAGAAGAGATACTATATAACCCATTACCGCAGACCTGCGTCCCCAAGGGTTTTAGTCCGAAAATAAACGTAATTGCACGAATAGACTTAGAACTAGCTTAAAGTGTAGATGTTAAGTACATTAGCCACACCACTCCGGGGACACCCTACGACGTATATATTGCTTTTGTTGTTGTTGTTGTTGTTGTCTGGATTGGGTAACCAGTTTGACTTCCATATACTGTACGACAGCTACATTAGTGTTCAAAGATAAATCTCAGCCATTGCCACAATGTTTATGTCGATATTACTTTTGTCTTTTGACAGAACCTGAGGATACATTATTGCATGAAATTAGCTTCGTGAAAATGATGACTTGCAAAGTCTTCTGGAAAAGATGATTCTCGGTCTAGACGTTTGGGGAACATGAAGTCGGATTAAAAAAAGGGAGAAATGCAAGAAGATACAAGAAAACGCTTAAAAACCAAGGAAGGAGATTTGTGTAATAACCGCGTCAGCCTTTTTCTCTAGTACATATGTATGTCAAGAATTACAAACATCGAAAAAGCTACAACCATAAAAAAAATAAAAGATTAGTGTATTTAATTTGAACGATTCATAAATATTTATAATCCTATTCGATTTCTAGAATATATATTTTTTCTGGAACTAGATTATTTAAATAGAGGATGTGTATTACTGATAAACCCTTTTTGATCAAGAGTAAAAAAAAAAATCAGCTTCTCGTCTATTCAAGTATTCTTGTCTGACATAGAAATCTTGTAATTTTGTTTTATCTAGTTATCTGACGAAGAGTTAGGGGCAACTAACTTATCCCTTAGACTACACCGACCCGGAGACCCCCGAAATTCTCTGGAACTAACAAATAGATAAATATCTTCGATTTAAAAAAACATATTTTCCTTTGTTTCATTACTTTTCTTGAAATTATTTTAAAACTAAAATACTTCACTTTCATTATTTAACTTATTTTTACTGTGTGAACATCATTTATTTTAACTGTCTGAACATCTTTTATGCAACCGAATAAACGGTTGTAGTTTATGGCTTCTTTTTATACCATAGCCAAATACGCATATGTGAAACGTACTTAGAACGTTCATAACATATATACATAGAACATAGGAATCTCGAAACACGAAAAACACTTACGACTTCTTATTTCAGGTACGAAACTTTTTATTATCTTTGAGTTTAAAGGTTCTTGGACATAAGGAGAGAGATACACATTCTTTCTATTCTGGCTTTTTCATCTACCCCCACCATCTCGTGCGACACCTGCCCAAGGCCTCTGCGAGCAAGCGAAAGTCAACTGTCTTCTCCCGAAGCAGGACTCAACTAACTGACTTTTTCAAAATCCTCCGCGCGCTTCCGTTGTGTGACGTCACCCTCACTCTGTAGCCCCGTTTCCCACCTGGGCTATTGTGACATCTCTGAGTGACACGTCCACTCCGTCAAGACAGTTACTCAGCCTCCCAATAGTCCAGATCTTGTTCCCTGTGACTTTTGGTTATTCTCTAAGCTCAGAGGCTGTCGTTATGAGAGAATTGAGGAGATGAAAGAAGCTGTGACGAAGGTCATGGATACGCTCACACATTAGGACTTCAATGGGGCCTTCCAGAAGTTGTTGGAACGGTACAACAAGTGCATTGCAGCCGGAGGAGATTACTTCGAAGGGAACTTGAGTTTCATGGATGTACTATCAATACGAAAAAAGTCTAGAAACTTATTTAATGATCCTCGTAAAATCATTGTTGAGGCTAGATGTCGTTAAAGGTAGACAATTCCTGTTGTCGACTTGGCGTAAGATGGATTTAAATTTAAAAAAAGTTAATGACACTAGTTCTAATATGATTTGTTGATGCAATGTTTAAGATGATATTATATAAGAAAAGATAATTTTGGATTATTGAGCAGTAGTTTGAAAGTCTATGCGATAAGTTGGGTTCAACGTCGCAATGAATAGGTCAGGTTGTGGTGAGTGGATGCCTCTGTGTACCTGGAACCAAGATTCGTTTATAAACTCTTACAAGGTCTTCTTCTTTCCGCCTGGTTGCGTCGGACTGCTAGAGATATGTCAGACTGAATAAAGGCCTCCATATCCGAGTCACCTGTTATTTCTTTATTATATTCAACGTGATCCATCGTATTACATTATTGGTTATTGTTGTTGTGGTCGTGGTTGTTGTTATAGTTTTTGATGCTATTGTAAATACAGTTTTGAATTATTTACTTTCCACTTGTCTTTGAGTGAGGTAATTGGCAGTACAGTATTATCATTAAAGGTTTTCGGACTATTGTCTTCATCTTTATTGTTATTTATACAATGTTTTGGCTGATATGTCTTCCAGACTTCTTCAGGTGTTTGTCGAACTCGGAAACCTACACGGAACTTCGAACTGCGTCCTTTATTGAATCAACGGGGTTCACCTGTTCTGATTCCGTAAGCCATAATCAGGTACAAGTGTTAAATATTCCAGTATTGTAACCTGCCTGATCTCAGGGTTGAACCTGCAACCTCCAGATGATTTTCTCCTTAGAAGCTTAGTGAACCAACACAACGTGTCCTGCTGGACACATTGCGTAACGAAAATCCTTCATGATAAAAATCATCAAGCTTCGTCTCAGAAATTCAGACGGCATTACATTAATTAAAATTAATGATTGTTGATAACAATAGAATAAATGAATAAAGTTTGACGTCTATTGATGCAGGCAAAGAGAAGATCAATGGAATACGTTATTTGGATTGTTAAATATTCAGCAAAGAAAGGAAAGTAAAATAGGTTTTATTGGTACTGGGCTGTTTAATATTGCTAGTTCCTTGTGAACCATGATTAGATTTAATAATTTTATCTTTCACCCTTATTTCAGTTGCTTGTCATCCTATATACTCAGGCGATAATTCTATGGGTATTACTTAAGAACGTTTATTGGAAAATAAGAACAACATTGATAATCTCCTTTGCCTTTATCTGATATTTCATGAAAAAAAATAGCAACATAATCTGTTGTACTAGCACTATATCTCAGGATAAAATAAAGTCACTCTTTTTCATCAACGATGAGGTAGAAGCAATACATGTTTTCCCCCATTAATGAACACATAGGATTTATACACATAATACACTGAAACAATACACCAAACGGAAATATTTCAAATCTTACTCACTTTGTTTTTTTATATTAGACATAATCAAAGGGCAATACTGAAGTAACTCTCTGTATTTTAGTTTACACAGCGCGCTGCATTTTCTTCTAGTTATTTTACACACACGTGTATATTAAAATAGAATTTTCCTGTATACACACACACTTCCTTTTTTGTATCGTAATAGCTTTACTTTTTTCACTTCGTCTCCTCAATAGGAGTTTAAATTACAAATTAATTGTCTTTGAATCCACTTCTAAGAAGAAAATGTATTTCTTATTCTAGCATTCTCTACAAAAATTGGCCTCATCAGTTGGGGCTGCAGAATACACTGACTGTATCGCTGCAGAGGGGTAAGACTCCCCCAATGAGTGTCCTTGATATGACACTTAATAATCTGATGGTGAGGCTTCATTAATTCTGAAGCTTTGCGGAATGCAGAGTACCCCTTCATTGCCATCGCCCCCAGGTTTACTCTGGGCCGGAGTGGAAGCACTTAATAGGGTCCTATCTATGGATCAAATAGAACTAAACTCTGTAATTATGCTAAACCAAATTGTTTGAAATTGATTGTTTTTACATTTAACTGTGTTTAAATAAAAAAAAAGTCATACTTTAGCTCAACTGAATTATTTGAATTAGAACTGTTTTGTCATTTAACTGTGTGCAAACAAAAACTATATTTAACTAAATAGATTGAAACTTAGTAACCCGAAAAGGTTTGATATGCCGAAAAACAAAACTACCAACCAACCAACCAATCAATCTTCAAAAATAATAACTCGACAAAATGTTAACCTGCAAGTTTCTGGTTATATTTTGTCCATTCTTCCAAAAAGTAGTGGTATTAACCGCAACAAAAGTTACCACAGAATAAGCAGTCAGTGTGGATGCACTACTTGGACGCTAACTAAACGGCTGAAGAAGAAGCTAGACGGCAATTACACAAGAATGCTGCGAGCAATATTGAACAAGTCCTGACGGCAACACCACACAAGGCACCAACTACACAGCCACCTGGCTCTCATCACGAAAACTATCCAAGTTAGACGAACCAGACACGCAGGACACTGCTAGAGAAGCAAGGACGAACTCATAAGTTACGTACTCCTATGGACCCCCGCATATGGCCAAGCAAAAGCAGGATGCCCAGCTCGAACATACATACAGCAGCTATGTGGGGATACGGGATGTATTCCTGAAGACCTGACAGAGGCAATGAATGATTGGGAGAAGTGGCGAGAGAGGGCCAAGGATATCCGTGCTAGCGGCATGACATGATGATGATGATGATGAATACTCGGAAACCCATCCTCTCACAAAAGATTCCTCAATAGATGATGTATTGCGTGAAAAACGATTTGATGCTATTGCTTTTACGTTAGTATGACGGCACCACATGGACTCTGACGAAACACTATGTGAAATAGCTTGATGGAAACTATATAAGGATGCTTCGTGCTGTTTGAACAAATCCTGGGAGAAGCATCCAACAAAACAAGAGCTGTGCATGTACTTACCTTTCATCTTAAAAAGACGAGCAAGAGATGGTGAGAACCGGTGGAGAAATAAGGACAAAACCATAAGTAACGTTCTCCTATGTATGCCCCGGCTAAAATTTACATTAATCAAATCTTTGCGAAAACTGGGTGTCGTCTAGAGGATCAACCAAAAGCTGTATCCGATAGGATCGGATGGCAAGGGAGAGAAATTGAGTGAGAAAGAGAAAGAGACCGACAGATAGACAGACAAAAAGAGATAAAGAGAGTGAGAGAGAGAGAGAAAAAGTGAGAGATAGAAAAAACAGAAAGAGAGTTAAAGAGAGAAAGAGTGAGACAGACAGAAAGAGGGAAAGAGAATGAAAGAGAGAGACTGACAGACAGAAGGTGAGAGAGGTGGGGAGAGAGAGAAGGAACCAGGGCAGTCAGCACACCTAAATGATGATTAGTTGTATTCGTAGAAAAACATTTTTATTTTTAAGTTAAAATTACCGCTACTATCTTTTTAACCCTTTAAGGCAGTGATTCATTAAGCATGTGACGAAAGGTCACTATTTTGGTAACGGTTATTTGTTCTTCTGTTTCCATTTTTACTCTCTTTCTGTCTTCAGGTAGCAGTCTTTAGTTTTTAAAACCTATCTTAAATTTTTTTTTCAGTGTTTACTTATTGCGATTTTTCTAAAATCCAGAGCAGGCATGTAATAGGTCTTTACTTCTTTCAGATGTTTTTATTTCATTTGCTGATTTTTTTTCAAATCAGATATTATCGCAATTTTTCATCGGGAAACTTTGCTTCCATCATGTATCGAAACGATTGTTGCAATACGCTTTGAAGTATTGTGTAAGATACAAGGACATGAGAAGTGATTTATAATTTTGCAGTGTAAGATACAAGGACATGAGAAGTGATTAAAAAGTTCGTTGTGTAAGATACAAAGACATGAGAAGTTATTTATAATTGTGCAGTGTAAGATACTAGGACATGAGACGTGATTAAAAAGTTCGTTGTGTAAGATACAAAGACATGAGAAGTTATTTATAATTGTGCAGTGTTAGATACAAGGACATGTTGTTATGAGTATGGTAATGGTTACTGTCGTCAGAAATGGACACGGTGACCCCAGTTCTAATCGTTGACAAGACTGATTCCATTTTATAATTGCTAAAACCCTTGTAACTGGTGCATTCGGAATTATTCCCCTAAGGCCTGATAAGAGCGGTAGAAGAGTTGAACACGAGTCAAGACCATTTAAGACTACAGCATTACTGAGATCAGGCATAATACTAAGAGTGTCCTGGATACTTGAGGGAACTTGTTGTCTCTTAGACTCAGGTGAAAGACCATCAGCAAACGCTGCTATATAAGAAAAAAAAAGCTCGTAAGAACTCAAAAACTCTAGTACGTAAGGTCGATGTGAGAAGATAGAAAAATGGGAAGATGACCAAGGAGGCATAAATAGATAAATAAATAAATAAGTATTCTTGCCGATCTCAATAACGCTACGGCATGTATTTTCTTGGATATTTCTATTATTATTATTATTATTATTATTATTATTACTAAAGCTGCTGAAGCAGAAGCAGCAGCTGTTGTTGTTGTTAAAAAGGAACAATATTGGTTTTAGTGTTATCATTGTGTTGATAATGTTAGACTTGCACTTGATCATTACAATTATCCCGACAAAAACACTTGAAAGAAAACTTCTTTAAGTTGATGATATGACAGATAAATGATAGAGCTGTAATGGTACTTGCTATTGCACTAATGATTGTCTCACACACAGTAAGCTAATCATTGACCACATTACCTCCCCGAAAGGCTCTAGTTGATTAGTTCAATTCTTAGTGGTGAATACCAAACTAAATGTGCACTTTAAAGAAATGCTGTAAACTTCCGATATCCAGACAGCATACACAACATAGTATTATGAGAGGGGTGATAGTAATTCAAATAAGATATAAGTTGATTTTTTTTTCTTTTACAATCATTGGTTCAATCTGGTTAGATTATTAGGTACAAGTTTTGAATTACAAGCCCCGATCAAAACATACGGGAACTGAAATGTCGACTGACAAATGAAAGATGCTAACAAGGGAGATGTCGTTGACGAATTGTCATGTTCCTGTAATTTAGTTTTCCGCATTTATTTTTAATGAAATATATGCATATGTCATGAGGCTATTTTTCTGGTGAAAATTGTAGACTTGACAAATAAACAAGAGAGACACATGTAAAATTAGGCTTGGTATTCATCAATAATGAGTTTGGAAATGAGATACTAAAAAATAATTGGTTAAACATGAAATTGTGTTTTAACAAATTGATATCAAAAACAATTCGTAGCAAAAATACGCCTCGGTAAACGTTAACAGATTATTTAGATTGGTATGCTGATCAGTGTCACAAACTTTTGACTTAAATGTTTGCTGGGGTTTTTCACGTTTCAAATTTGGTAGAGTTCAGGTATAAGAAAAGTGTTTGTTAATATCAAACTGACACATAAGCATTCACACACACACACACACACACACACACATATATATATATATATATATATAAAGAGAGAAAGAAAGAGACGTTCAAACACTCGCATGCACACCCGCTCTCACACACATATATATGCATAGAAAGACAGGCAGACAGTGAGAGAGAGACACAGAGAGAGGTGCATTTCAGAGTTACGAGTCATCCTTCGCATCGGTGCTTAAACCATTTGCTATTTATTTATCTATTTATTGAGTTATCGAGAATCAACTTAGCAAAGAAACTCACTGACGCCTTGGGTACTTAATCATCAGAACAGTTTGAAAAATAATATGGAATAAGCCAGGATTATAGCTGTTATTTTGAGTGTACCTAAATGCATGTAATCATATGCACACATGCATAAATAATGATATACTGAAAAAGAATTGCAAACTGATTTAAGTATATACTCAAAATCACTCAGAGATAATTATATACATGCCTGTGTGTATATTTGTGTGTATATGTGTGCGTCTATTCTGAGATAGCTGTAGCCGCAAAACGGTTTGTTTATATACAGCATCATATTACCATTTTTATTTGAGGCAATGGAAACAGGCTAATTTGGTAAAAGACATTAAATGAAAATTACGTACTCTATACTTATACAATCGTAAATCCATTCCATCACAAATCCCTTAAATATAGGACCACAACCGATAAGGCTATGGTCAGCGATTTTTGCTTAAATGGGCATTCATCTTTCAGTAGTAGCATAGTTACCGTCAAACATGATCGAATAATTTACGTACAGACCTGCGTACAGTATCTGTGCATTCTACATACGATCGAAAAGCTACATCTTAGAACTTCAGATTCAGATCAATGGAGATATGTGCTTGTGGAAATCCCCCACTGTTAATTAAAAAAATCATAAAGGTGAAATCAATTAAGATTTGGAAAAGTATAACATTTATAACTTCTCGGAAATAGATGCAAAATATTTCTTTTAGAAAAAAAGTCTATGGTTTTAAGAATAAATGACCTTTCACAATTAAATAAATTTGCAAATTATTATTATAACACAGGACTACTTGAAACTGTAGAAAAGTATCCATATATAGGACTACCTGAAAACATATGAATACGTGCAAATAATTTCAATGAAATAGGAATACTTAAAACCATATGAACGTGTTCATATGATTTATATGAAATAGGAATACTCAAAACCATAAGAATGTGTTTATATGATTTATATGAAATAGGAATACTTAAAACCATAAGAATGTGTTTATATGATTTATATGAAATAGGAATACTTAAAACCATAAGAATGTGTTTATATGATTTATATGAAATAGGAATACTTAAAACCATAAGAATGTGTTTATATGATTTATATGAAATAGGAATACTTAATACTGGAGGTGCCTGTGGTGTAATGGTTTTCGTTGTAGGGAATGGACACGGCGACACGAGTTCAAATCCTGGACGAGACTGATTGCATTTCACATGGCACTAATACCCTTGGGAAAGGTATGAATCAAATTATTCTCCCTCCAGCTATGGGTAAATAGTAGGGCTGCTTTGGTGAGGCAACAAGTCTAGAAGAAGGAAAACTCTGAATTCAAACCTGTTAAACTCCGCTTAAAATCATTGACCATGTGTCATATCCTGTCCGAGCGGAGGGGTTGGTAAATATAAATACTTAAAACTATATGGGTGTGTTCATATGATTTACATCAGATAGGAATACTTGGAATTGAGACAAGAGCAATGGCGGTCTCTTTGAACACGTCCTTTAAAATGCTAAGAGTATCTAATTAACGTTTTTTAATTGATATCATATCAGCTTCAAGGACTTGCATTCCTTTTTGAGTTTCTTGTGTCAGTAATAAGTCATTATCATATTAATGGGTTGCTTGTCTTTTGAGACACTTTTGAATGATTTTAACTCCAAATAAATAGTGACGCAAAATATTTTCCTCTCTTGTCGAAGGCATCGTGATAGAGGATTATTTGTGTCATAGAATACTATTTCCAAAATTGAAACAAAAAAAGAACACGTCGTTAATTATTAATAGTCATTAGACTTCATGTGGGTCCCATGTGTATTTAGACACCCTATATATGTATTATTTATATATGTTGTGGAGGGGCTGGAGCCCCCATCTTGGTTGAACTGGTCTGAGAAACATAATAGAGCAATGATCTCTTTCGACGTCAGTATGACAGTGATTCTATTTCTCTTTCCGACAACAAGACGACTAAAGTCGCTTACATTTGTCGGCGAACCGTAATTCTCTGCGTAACCAAATATATCTCATCTTGAAACCATATAACCTTGTGCATCTTTTTATCTCCGGTATTCTTTTTAAACATACGACTTATTAGAAGACCTTTTCTTATCATTACAAAATTATCAATTTTTTCATATGTATATATAATATACCGTTAATTTCTTTACCTATCATCCTATGAGCGTCTTATGATTCAAATGATCCTTATAACGTTAGTACCCTGCGCATTGGAACGGAAAAAGATTAAAAAATAGCTAATCCTAACAATCAGTGCCATGATGGCTTCTGAAAACGATCATAATATAAGCGTTTACCTATAGTTGGGAATGCCATTTTTCATTAAGGAAGAGACTTTTGTGACGTTACTGCTATCAATATGGGCGCTGAAAAATGAAGGGGTACCGAGGGGATGTCAGTTGCATTCCTTCTCGCTACCAATTGTCTTTTTTCAACTCCAGCGGGCAAAGATCCAAATTCCAGCAATTAGGCAAGTAATTGCTTTCTGTGTCCATTAGAACCTGCTCGCTACCCAATCTCGGGTGAGACCGGCTTTAATATCAATCGGCAGGCTGTATAATTTATCTAGAATCTTCTAGAGAATTCCACGGAATTCAAGGAACAGGAAACACAGAGCCATTTCCTGTTTCTTTGTTCCCTTTTCCGCAGGTAGCCTCAGGATTTCTTAGGTTCATGAAGATGTTTCGAGTACCCGTTATAAGCGACTTCAACATGACTTGAGCATGATGCATGACACAGATTCAATTTCCGATCTTTGGGTATGTGGGGGGATTAAATAACAAAGGGCTTCAATTTGGATGCTACTAGAACTAACCAGAGACCAAAAGAAAAAACTGCTAATAATTTTCTTTCTTTTAAAAGTACTTTCGATATATATATATATATATATATATATAATAAATAAATAAATATATATAATATTTTAATAATATAATAGCTCTACCTCAGATAGTGCGTACTCCCCATATTATATTGCACTTGGTTCGACACATAACCACATAGTGATTTACTGACGACCAACACTCTCATAATATATATATATATATATATATATATATATATATATATAATAAATTTATGAAAAAACGCATAGCTAACTGTCGTATTTTGAAAGAGTGGTGCTAAGATTCAAATCCAAAACTCGTACAAAATATGTTTAAAGATCAATTGATAATGATAAGAAATCTGTTTGAAAAAAGCAACTGTATATTAATGGATGTAAGATTTAACCCCACAAACGAAGATTAATTTAGAAGGGGAAGTGTTTTAATTATACTTAATTAAAATTGATAAATTTCAATGATATAAGCGTGTATATTTGAACACACACAAACACACACACACATGTATATATATATATATATATATATATATATATATATATATATGTGTGTGTGTGCTCGCTCTCGACGTCAGTAGGACAGTGATTCTATTTTTCCGACAACAAAAATTTGTTGGCGAACAGTAATTATCTGCGTAACCAAATATCTCTCATCTTAAAACTATATAACCTCGTGCATCTTTTTATCTACGGTATTCTTTTTAAACATCTTTGTGTTTATATATATTGTCATCCACAAACAGACAGTTTCGTTATATTACATTTTTTCAGTGTGGTTATACATGCAGGATGTGTTAAGGCTGGTATCGAAACCCCACCGACTTTACGTATACCGCCTGATTCTGTATCTTTTGTTAGGCGCCTTCTGATTAAGGATCTCAAAGTTCCATCCCTACCGGATCTAGACCTTGAAGTAACTGTCCCTTGCCGATATGAAAAAAAAAGGTTAACTATATACGACTGGATTTTGCCAAACGTAGACAATGACAAGGAATTCCTGAATGATGTCTGGTTTTCGGATGAAGCTTACTTTCTCTAGAATAGTATCGCCATTCTAAGCGTAAGTGAAGTATGTTTTACGTATATATTTTAAGGGCTATTGCTAAATAATTATCTAAGTTTTAAAGTAAAGGATAAAATCAATCTACTAATAATTTGAATATAATAAAACAATATTATTGGACTTCTTCTCATTTTACACATACGCTATCGGCTACCGGGGCGTTCAATTCATGAGAAGTGCTTTGCATTTGCGTGTATGTGGCAGCCGTCAATTCCCTGCTCGAATGTTTAACCCACTAGGGGAGGAGTATATATATATATATATATATATATATATATATATATATATATATATCATCATACAACGTGTGAAAGCACATGCGATACCCTATCCTCATCAGCCGCCATCCAGGGTGATAACACAGTTTCGGTAGCTCAAGGCGGTACTGCCACTCCTGGCACTAACAAGCAGCTTTTTTGAGTATTTAAAGGAATATATATCTATATATACGCCAGATCAAATAAAGCAGGCATTACATTTGACGTTCGTTCATCTTCATTTTAGGGCAGTTTCTGATTTAAAAACGCGTTTACTTTCGGCTGTTTATGTCATAGCAACCGTTTCTTGATTTTGCGTAATCACACGGGAATGGTGGTTCCACCTGCATTGCATTCATGTTGAAATCCCGTGTATATCCGTCATCTATTCGGTTCGTTTTCCTTCAGTCTTATCTTTTTTGTGTCACTGCACAAAAGCACTCGAGACAAACGTCATATATAATTCTGCTGAAAGATGTTATTGGTTGATCAATGGGGCCCTCAAGATGGGTGGTGAGTAAAAAGAAAGCTCCTGGTGTAAGTTTGTCCAGGTAGCTGTCTGATTACCCTTGGGCCACTAAATTCTTGGCTTGCTAGGAATGTCTCCAGTACGCTGACGTTCAGCAATGGACTCGTGAAAACTGTGGGGATAATCCTGATTCATAAGCCCATCATTCGATTTACATTACGTTGTTTGCACCAGCACGCCTTGTGGATTCGTGACCCTCGCAAACTGTTGAATTTTCTGCCGCAATCACACGTTGTAGCCGAGTACATTTCCAGATCGTTACCGTATGAGCAAGTATGATATATATATATATATATATATATATATATATATATATATATATATATATTTCTATCCACAGATAGACTGTTTCGTATCACAACTCTTCAGTGTTGCTAGACATGTGAGATGGCTCCAACTGGGATCGAAACCCAACTGACGTAACGTCAGCCAGATATCTTACCCAGAGCCATCGTAATTCTCAGCTTAAGTGAAGGAACTTTTTACGTACTTATTTTTAGGGCCATAGGTAAATTAATATTTTATTGTTAAAGTAAAGCATAAAATCAATCCACAAAGTTTTGAATGAAACTGAAAGTGTTATTGGACTTAACCAGACATTGCTATAATGGTTAGAATGTTTGACAATGGCCCGGGCGACCTGGGTTCAATCCCAGATCTAGTCATACCAAAGACTAAAAATGGTACTTGATACATTCTTGCTTAACACTCAGCATAATAAGGTGAGTATCAAGGGTAAGGTAAACCAATCCAGGGAAAGGAATAGCGCCCCCCCTACAACTTGTTGTTCTAGCTATCTAAAAAGAAGCCTTCAGGCAACCATCGACTATGGTCAACTATTGGACTTATACTCATTTGAAAATTAAAAGCCCTAATTGGCGTTAGCATTTTTGCGTAAAAGCCTAAATAAAAAAATCTGAAATACGATCCTGTGAAGCAACAGAAAAAAATCTAAAAGTCCAATACACTTACTCCTTCCTGGGAAAAAAAAGTATGAAAGCACTTATCACTGGCAGCGATGGTAAGTAGTAAAATAAATGGGAAGGAGGACGGGGGGGTGTCCTCGTGGTGTAATGGTTAAAGCGATGGACTGCAGAATCGTAGTAAGCGAGTTCGTACTCCAGTCGCACTATTACGTTCACTTTCGGGCAAATACCCTTGGGAAATGTATGCACCCCATTATTCTCCAATCTATGGGTTAAATAGTACTGCTACTGTTCTTCTCTGAGAATGGCTTTGACATTAAATAACCTACAATGGTTGATATGACATTAAAAAAAAAGAAACCAAACCAAACCAAGGAGGACGGTTGAATGCAAAGTTAGGTCAACAGCGAGTTTCACTAGATGCTGAACGGAAGAACCTCATTGGTCAACGGCCAAGATCAACTTTTCACTTAGGAAACTACTGCTGGTCATCTATAAGGGTGGCGTTTATTGATGAGGAAAAAATTGCCAACAAAAGATTCCTATCACTGTAATTCAAACTACATATCTAAACCGGGGGTGTCTTCGTGGTGTAATGGTTAAAGTGATAGACTGCTTAATCGTAGTAAGCGAGTTCGTACTCCAATCGCGCTGTTACGTTCACTTTCGGACAAATACCCTTGGGAAAGGTATGAACCCCCTTATCCTCCCAGTTATGGGTTAAATAAAACCACTACTGTTCTTCTAGGAGAATATATTTGGCATTAATAACCTACAAATGTTGATATGCCATTAAAAGCAAAGAAACCAAACTACATATCTAAACCGCATCTCTCTTTGCGCGTTCTACTGACACTGGATTAATCGAAAAGTCCGCTTTAGAACTCAAACGAAAACCAAAATTACTTACATGAAAAAACATTATTAATATTGCGGTATTTAACGTTAGGACTTTAAACACAAAAAACAGTTACTTGAGCCGAAAGACACATACATGAATATAGATAGTACCATGGCAACAAGGAATTACACATTATCACATTACTGGTAATCATATTTACCAACCCCTCCGCTCGGGCAGGATATGACACAAGGTCAATTTTTAAGCGGAGTTTAACAGGTTTTAATTTAGAATTTTCCTTCTCCTAGACTAGTTGCCTCACCAAGGCTGAAGAACCTGTTGTATGAAGTTACTAGCTGGTCGTCCAGTCTTTTCTCGTCCATTTGAAGGGGTCCATGAGAGTATATCATTTATGAACTCGTGTCTACTTCTCTGGCAGTATCTCGCATATCTGGTCCGTTCGTCTAAATTGGATATTTTTTGTGATGGTTGGTAAGTGGCTGTACAGTTGCTGCTTTGTGGCGTGCTGCATCCAGGACTTGTTTAATATTGCTCGCAGCATTCTTGTGTAATTGCCGTCAAGCCTTTTCTTCATACGTTTGGTTAGCGTCCATATAGTGTATCCATACAGCAGTATTGACACGACTGCTGGTTGGAAAAAAAACTGCATTTCATTTTATCGGTCATATCTGACTTCCATATGACTGATAGTTTATTAATAGTTGTCCTTGCCTTTGCTAGTCGAGTGTTGATGTCCGTCTCAGTTGATGAGACACTGCTTCTTAGGTAGGTGAACTTGTCTACTAGTGTCAGAAAACTACCTTTATAATAGATATAATACTTTCTAATATCACTATTGGTGAGTGAGGAACAATCACATTGGAGAGGTTTATTTCTTCGTTTCTGATATCTGCGAAGATTCAGGCGAATATTTGACGTGACGATTCTGTGATCAGATGATAATCTTTTATAAGAGGAGTATGCCTTGCTATTCAGACTGCTATTTGTCCATTTTTTATTTATGAATATATAATCAATCAGTACTATTAAGTTATTTTTGGAGGTGTAAGTTCATAGGTTTCCATCTCTCTACTGGAATCTAGAATTTAGGCTTGGTAGCCTGTTTTCAAGGGAAAATCTGCTTGATATTCGACATTTCTATTTGGGGAGTTGTGTGAGCTGAATTTGTGATTTCCATCTTTGCCTATTTGAGTATTCATATCTCCCCCAATGGCTTGAATTTTGT
Source organism: Sepioteuthis lessoniana (assembly GCA_963585895.1). Taxonomy (NCBI): domain Eukaryota; kingdom Metazoa; phylum Mollusca; class Cephalopoda; order Myopsida; family Loliginidae; genus Sepioteuthis; species Sepioteuthis lessoniana. The sequence continues at coordinate 65,029,337 of OY757923.1, read as the reverse complement.
GTTTGGGAATGTGTCGAACAAGGGAAGATAGCTAATTTTAGAAGGTGACGATGATCGTTTAATTAAAAGCATTAGTGGAATGATAAAAAATGGCTTGATAAGTGTTATTCGGAATCCGCTCGAATGGACATAATGATTAAGAGGTGCTATGCTGACTTTAAATGCGGTCGTACATACTCAAATGAGGCTGAACACTAAGGTCATCCAAATTCGGCAATTTCTTGGAAAACTCGAAAATCCACAAACTCATTTATAGCAGAGATAGCAGAGGATTTGAATATTTCAGAAGGTAGTGTGTTCACAATTTTTCATGAATATTTGTCAATGAGAAAGCTGTGTTCATAGTGTTTGGCGCGTTTGCTCACAGTCGATAAAAAACGACAACGCCTCAATGATTCAGAGCGGTCTTTGCAACTGTTTCAGCGTAGCAAAAAGAGTTTTTGAACAAATATGTGATAACGGATGAAACCTGGATCCACCACTTCACTCCAGAGTCAAATCGGCAATCAGCAGAGTAAATAGCAGCAAGCGAAAGTCGTCCAAAGCGACCAAAGACGCAAACATTAGCAGGCAAGGTTTTGGCCTCCGTATTTTGGGATGTGTAAGGTATTTTGGTCATCGATTACCTTGAGAAAGGAAGTACTATCAATGGCGAATATTATATAGTAATATTGGTGCGTTTGAAGGAAGAAATCGTCAAAAAAAAAGTCACAAATGGAGAAGAAAAAAGTGCTTTTTCGCCAAGACAATGCACAGTGTCACAAGTCGATCGCAACGATGGCAAAACTACATGATTTGCACTTCGCAGCCGCCTCTTATTCTCTAGATCTCTCTCCCAGCGACTACTGGCTGTTTGCAGACCTCAAAAGAATGCTCCATGGAAAGAGATTTGGCTCCAATGAAGAAGTGATATTGGAAACTGAGGTGTATTTTGAAGCCAATAAAATCGTTTTACAAAAATGGGATAGAATGATTAGAGAAGTGTTGGTATCAGTGTATCATCCTAGAAAGAGACTATGTTGATGAATAAATCGAATTTAGCCTAAAATTTGGGATTTATTGAGTGATGCTTTAAGTAAACTATGGTCTTTTTTTAAGAACATTTTTTGAAATTCATTTTGGATTTATTTGGCATGGAGATTACTATGTTTAACTTCTGCCCAGAGATTAAAGAAAAGACAATTTATTATTCAGTGGGTTTTATTGATCCTGCAGACAATGGTGTTAAACTGAAAGGCAGCGAGAAGCTGGAAAGACAAGAAGCAGCCGATATCCTGCCCGAACTATTACGGACATAGACTACCTTTATGAAATAGCCCTACTAGCAAATACACTTACCCTGGGAGAAACCCTACTGCAGAGTCTGAAGAAGGCAGCGGGCTACAAAGGCTTCCATGGGAACATAGACAAAACAGAGAACATATGCTTTAATCAAAGCAGTTATATCTCCACAGTAAATTGTGACTCTCTGAAAATAGTGGGCAAGTTCACCTACCTCCGAAACAGTATCTTATCTACCGAAAATGACATCAAACACGACTAACGAAAGGAATGGAGGGCGCTCCTCAATTCCCTGGAATGCCTCACTTTACCTTTAATCCTTACCTTATAGTGCTGAGTTTTAAGCAAGGCGGCATCAAGTAACATTTTTTGAGTCTTTGGTATGACTCGACCTGCGATTGAACCCCGGTCTCCCGAACACTCTACCCCTTAGGTTAATGGCTCAGTCAATGTTATTATTTTACATAGCACACATAAATTACTACCAAGAAACCTAATCAGCAATGATTAATTAAATGCTAATTAATATTTTAGTACGACATAACTTGTTAGTTTCTTTTCTTTTTTCTTGTATCAAGTTTGTAAATTTAAATTTCGTATAATTAGTCATGTCTTGCATTATTACAATTTAGTTTTCTGTTGACAGCTGTTAAAAGGGCCTCTCTCGATGATAGCTTCACTTAATTCTGTTTCATAAAGACCAAAAGTTCATAAAGTTTATCCGTTCTATGCCCAATAATTGAATATACAAAGTTTTGTCACTCGATATCAAATTATTTGACTGTCTCTTGAGGACAAACAAACACTTCGAAATAATTAAGAAAGATTTTCATTTGAGACCAGCCAAAATTGTATGTCGTGTTCACAGGAGTCTGTAGAAAATCGCAAGAGATACATTCATTGAATATATGTATCAGGATATGATATCCATCATGTCTTTTTAATTACTATTACTGTTAAGATTACTATTAGATCAAAGTATTGTGCTTATTCTTATTGATGCAAAATTGAAATCTAATTAATATAGAGACGAAGTAGGGTAATCTTTGAAAATTCCATAATATTAAAAAAATTGCTATAACAAATACTCTCTTCAGTGTTCTCCAAATTAAGTAATCCATATTGTTACCTCATATACGTAAATATATTTTTATAATATTATGTTTTATCTGAATACAGTAATAAATGCATTGCATTTCTATAGATAAGAAAAGTTTCTACTATTTCACCATCATTCAAAAAAATTCTATTGAATATCATAATTTAAAATTAATTTCGCAAACATAACTAAAAATAAACTTTAGGAAAATAAATACTTTTCTTCGTTCTTCACAAATCTCCGACTTTATCGCGAATTTTGATTTTGTATATATGTTACAACCAAACGGGCAACATTGCCACACTAGACGGAGCCCCTCTGAAACTAGTTGACAAATTCACCTACCTAGGATGTAGCGTCTCATCAACCGAAAAAGACATCGACACACGACTGAGTAAGGCATGGACGTCTATCGATAGGTTCTCGATCATATGGCAATCAGACCTAACCGATAAAATGAAACGCAGTTTCTTACAGGCAGCGGTTGTGTCGATACTGCTATATGGATGCACTACATGGACGCTAACTAAACGGCTGGAGAAGAAACTAGACGGAAATTACACAAGAATGTTGAGAGCAGTATTGAACAAGTCCTGGCGACAACACCCCACGAGACACCAACTATACGGACACTTGCACCCCATCACGAAAACTATACAAGTTAGAGGAACCAGACACGCGGGACACTGCTGGAGAAACAAGGACGAGCTCATAAGTGATGTACTCCTCTGGACCCCCACATATGGCCGTGCAAAAGCTGGACGACCAGCTCGAACTTACATACAGCAACTATGTGAGGACACAGGATGTAACCCAGAAGACCTGCCGGAGGCGATGAATGATACGGAGAAGTGGCGAGAGAGGGCCAGGGATATCTGTGCTGGCGGCACGACATGATGATGATGATGATGATTTATAAGAATTATAGCGGCAATTCATGCATCATGTTGGTGAAAAATTATTGTGGCCTATAACAGTCAACTATAAAGAAATATGATGACCCATTCAGGTATGAAGTATCTGTTTTATTTAATCGAATGTTTAAAGGAGAATATTACTGCCTATATATATAATAATGTGTGTGTGTAAGTGTGTGTGTGTGTGTGAGTGTGCGCGCATATATATACGTTAATATGCATGCATATATATATATATATATATACGTTAATATGCATGCATATATATATATATATATATATGCATAATGTGTATAGGTATGCATACACACATATTCATATGGGAGTAATATTCGAAATGAATATGACAGTTTCAAGAAAATAGAAAAAAAAAGTAAACCAAAAGTGATTAATTTATTAAAAAGGAAATTCAACGTTTGAATGTTTCGGTTTTAGTAAAACTTCATCAGGATTTAAGATGATGAAACAAGTGTTGAGAGAACAACGATGGATGTTTCAAGAAAACACAATAACGGGGAAGGTTTACAAAACCTGAAAAATTTTAACGTTGATTTTTCTTTGTAATAAATTCATCACTTTTGGATTTCTATGCTTTTCAATTTTCTTCATATATATATATATATATATATATATATATATATCTGTGTGTGTGTGTGTGTGTGTGTATTAGGGACGCCTGGATTAAAAATAGAAACATATATCAGCAAATCAACTACCGATTAGCTGAAAGGATCTCAGAAGAAAACGCCATATGGCAGTGGATGCAGGAGAGGAGACAGGACAAAGTTAGTTGGTGGTTGGACACGACGATATAAAGGTAGTCGAAATGCGCGGCATCCATTTTGGGCTTAGTTTCAAAAAGGGGTAAAAAACCAAGACATGAACCTATGAGGACGGACCCCACAAGGAAAACGTGAAAGAAAATTTAGGTTTTGTCTCTACTCTCTTTCTCCCCCACGACATTTTTCTCTTTGTCTTGCTGACGCAGTCGACTCAGTTTTCATACACTGTTTCTCTCTTTTCGACGAAAGCTTAAAAGTGTAGTAACGAATAAACTGTTGTATTAGCAAACCAAGCCAGGGTTTTTGTGTATCGTCACTTTTTCTCACGTGGAGGTAACCATTAATTCCGACAGGTACTTAAGAAGTAGCCCAACAAGCATAAACCAGTTCGGGACACAAGTCTTTGAGTAGTAGTAGTAGTAGTAGTAGTAGTAAAAATGTCTATTGAGACTGTATCAACACAAACTTCAATAAGTAATTTAAAAGAGAATGGGGGGAAATATCCGTTGATGAATGCAAGACATTAATTTGCTCGTGTAACAAAAAATGACAAGTTGTTATTGAAAGTAAAGTTCTATATATCAATTACTAATTAATTGTGAACTCTATTTTTCTTTAGAGATGATATATTCATTATAATAGTATGATTTTGCTAATCGTTCTGAAGTCTTCGATCATATATTCTTTTCGAATGTTATATAATTATTTTTATAAGTTAAACAAAATAAATTTATTGAGCTTTATATTTTGGAATTATATAATTTACCTTTAAATCCTTATTTTTCTGTAATAAAATATTCTATGAAGCTTTAAAATAAAATGTTATTTCAGATTTAGACTTTTTCTTATCATCGTCCTGATCTTTATGCTCGCTACTATATGTATATATATATATATATATATATATATATATATATATATATATAATCAGTCCATTGCAACCCTGAAGAGCCGTTTGATGAAACCTAGATGGACTCGCTCTTGGTCATGTAGGAATTATTTTCGTAATATTACCTCTGTCTCACTTTGTTACGTTTTAGCTTAGGTAATTCTGTCGGTGATTTTTCTTTTGGCCAGACATATCTTCTGCTTGATTATTTTCAAGTAGCAAGTGTGTTTTTCCTATTTTCATTTTTTTCTAACTTTTTTTTCCCAGATATCAGTTTGTAGAATTTGCAAATTGTACAATCAAGTTTTTTCACACCAACAGAATTATAGACTATATATAAAGATTGATATATATATATAAATATATATATATGTTTGTGTGTGTATGTGTGTGTGAATATATATATATATATATACGTATGTGTGTGTGTGAGTATATATCCACGTAGAAGAACAGCAGTGATACCATTCAACCAACATCCTGGACAATTAAGGGGTGTTCAAAACTTTTCCACTGAGTATTAACCAAAAAGTGAATATAATAACATTACGTGAGTTCGAACTCGCTTACTTCGCGGCCGTAGTTCAGAGTTTTAGTCATTACGCCCCTCAAACTCAATAAACATAGCATTATGAACATTTAGAATTATGTAAACTGTTACATAAGAGATGTGAAAAAAGTGAATGTGAGATAAAATTCTTTATCTAGGCTGTAAAAAATGGTTACAAATAATTCAACAATAAAATTTGTTCAGCCGTGCCAATCAAATAAGAAATATTCTCTTTCTTTTGGTCTTCATTAAAACCTCTTTCCATATTTCCCATTTCTTCCTCCTTTGGTTCTTTCGTTTCTTTCCTCCTTGCTAAGAAAACCTGCCGAGAGCTGTGAAAATTGTACGTGACGACTGCACACTGCATCAAGAATAATAATACCCACTTCCTTTCCATTTTCTTTCAAACTTACCCATTATTCCCTATTTTTTTTCCTCTCGCATACTATTTAAGCTTCTTTTCCTCAACACACCTACTCTTTTTTTCTCCTTGCACTGAGAACTTTAAGCAGCATACACACCTCTTTAATCACCTTCAAATAACATAGTCATGTGACTAACAAGACAGGCGTCACTCTCACCGTGATCTTCGCACCGGTTTTTCTTTAGCCAAATTTATGAATTCCTCTGAATTCTTGACATATTCTTGCAAGCTCACCACTCCTTTCACACCTTGGATATTTCAGTGTACACCACCAAGTGATACATTATTCGACAACAGTTCCCTAGTTACCAATCCCCTTCCTGACTACTTCATTTACCGAGTTTGGGGTGGTTTCACCGAAGCCCCTTTTTAATGTAGACAGATGCAGGCCTTCTCTCTTGTTAGGTTATTGGTACTACTCTATTGCAGCATTGTGTATATTTAAAGACAAACCTGCTTCTGTCCATTCTTGAGTGACATGTACAAAAACACCGTTTCGAATCTTGATGATTTTTATCATTAAATGGTGTTTCATTACAGCAGGTATCTACAGGGTTTATAAGCCGCTTTACTGTAATGGTCGACGCACTGTAGTTTATCAGGACTTTTTACATCGGTCCTCTCTTCAAAAATCCCTTATTGAGTACCTCTGCAATGTCAATTGCACATTCCTCCTTGATCTATGTCCATTCATAACTCGTCCAGAACCACAAACAATCCGTAAATGTCCCTTTTCTTGTTAATGTATAATAATAAACAACCTTCTCCAAACTATATTCACTCTGACTATGATTGATGTAGGATCAATGAACTAACACCGATTACTACCCCTGATTAACCATGAAAAGTCACCCTTGTAATATCAAGGCTAACTTTACAGATCAGGTTCAAGTTTCTGTTGACCCCTATATGGTGCAAGTATTGCAACTTCTTCAGCTCTGTGAACCCGAAACAGTACACCACAAATGTTCCTCCTTCTGCTTCTTTCAATACCTTCAGCCACTCTTTTATTATTCGCATCAAAATACCAGTTTTTGAAAGCATGAAAACTACGTTTAACTTCAATCAGAATTCACTTAATATTCCCAAATGCCGTCTTATAATAATAATCTCTGCAGCGCCCTTTCTGTTGAGTCCCTTCTTAGCTCTAATAATTGTGTTTCTTCAATGTATATCGATGGCAGTTAGTAATAACAGGTTATCATATGAAATATAATGAACTATTATTTGGCATCTGTAGTTATACAAAACAGAATACAGCGTCTAGATTAGCTAAATATGTGCCGGTCTTAAGTTACCTTTTGAAACTTATTGAAAACTTGGCGCCATTCACTGATGAGTGCGTAGGTAAATGAGTAGGTGTTTTCTCTCGGCTGACTGCTATAACAGCGGGTGTGCCCTCTTTACCAGTTGATCCGTTCTCTTAGCAGTTCAAACGCCAATGAAACTCGTGACGATAAATTCTCTGAATTGATTAATTTCTTTTACGGCATATAAACCCTTTGTGGGTCATTTAATGCCGAAACGTAAGTACAGTTGATGCGTTATTATGGATGATAGTTGTAGATAAAATATGATAGATATCATATATATATATATATATATATATATATATATATATATACTAATCCAATATCTACCAGCATTCACGGTTACCAGAACCTGATGATCCGTTAAGGTGAAACTTTAGTAGGAGATTTCCGACTCGCGATTCAAGTTAATTTTATATATATGTGTGTGTATATAATATAGAAGGTGAAAATAAATAATTATTATTTGTTTTTCACCTGTTGAAATATGTGGGAGTATTATCCCTCCAATTAATATTTTGTATATATTTATATGCTATAAATGTTTCAAAGGAATTCTTCCGATTATATCACATTGCTTGATTTCGTTGCCTTTAGGAACCCGAAAAGGCTATCTGGGTTAACTTTATCCAAAATCTTCTGTTGTGTAGTGTCAAAAGCTGGTCTGTTTAAGGTCTATACATCTTGTCAGTAGATGATCCACTGTGTAAGGCTGTTGGCATGGGATATAGATTGGAGTTTCTTCACCTTTTAGAAGGTATGAGTGAGTGACAAGAGTGTATCCAATTCGGAGCCTAGCCATTATCACTTCTATTCCCAATATTCTTATTTTTATTTCTATATTATTCTTATTTTTATTTTTATTTCTTTTTACTCCTGTAGTTTGTGTCACCTGGTGTAATTTGTTGTCAGTACTGGAGCTCCATATCACTTGCCCCTTTCTGAGCATATATGTATTTTTTTTTTTTTTTTGGTTTAAGGTCCGTGTAAGGAATTTCTCCCGTTGAACGTTTTAGATGTAACGACTCCTATGCTGCTTTATCAGCTCTGTCGTTCCTATAGATACTAATATGGTCTGGAATCCAGCGGGAGATTATGTCTTTATTCACTATTAGAGTATTTATCCTATTTGCAGTTTTGTAGTCCAGAGGTCTTCCATTATTTTTAGTGATGTAAATACTGACAAAGAGTCTGTGAGGATGAGGTGCTCATTGGACGTTTTGATATCTAGCACCAAGTCAATGGCAGATAATTTTGCGCTTCATACAGAAGCCCCATCCGAGAGTCGTTCCTTTAATTTTATTTTCATAGATGGCCGCGGATCCTACCCTCTCCCCGACTTTTGATCCGTTAGAGTAAATTTGTGAATGTTTAGGATATATATTGTGAATGAAGAGTGGGGTTTTATTTTAGAGTATTTATCTAGCTTAGATAATATGGATGGTTGCTTAATCATCCAGGGTAAAGTATTAGATTTGATGGATTCGTGAATTCGTATCGTGTCTATTAGAGCTTCAGTGAGATATTCTATTGATAATGATATTGATAATGTTTTTTTTTGTTGAAAAGATCTGTGTACTGTTGATAGAAGACACGTTTTTATGCCGTATTTGACGGAAATTATAGGAGTTTTGGGCAATCCTGTAGTGCCAGAGTTTTTTTTTGTCTTATTACCAATGGACGTTTATTCGTCTGCATACAGGCTTTCCACTGGGGAGGTTTTGGAGGCTCCCAGGGTTAATCATAGTCCTTGGTTGAGTACAGTTTTTATTTCCTTTGTATATGATTTTCTGGCTGCTCTATAAATAAAGCATTCGCAGTCGATAGGATCGATAGAGCTTGAGTAATACAGCTTTATCAGTGCTCCAGTCAGTGAGCACTTGAACTCTCTATCGTTGCGTAGTGTTGAGACATTTTGATTTTAAGTATTTTACATGGGGTATAAATGTTTTTTTTTTCTGTCGGATATGATGCCCAAGAATTTGTCATTGTCAATTACCGGGATATTATTGTTGTCAAGTTTCAAACTGTCGTAATATATAAATTTCTTCACAATTATAATCAATTCTCGTTCAGAAAATAAATCCCAAATCAACTATAGTTAACCCAAGTGCAACAGTCATTTCTACATTTACTAACAAAAACTTGGTAAATAAGTAGAGGAAACAGGTAGATAGGCTAACAATCTTGGAATATTGTCCGCTTATCAGGCTGTTAAATCTAGCCAGCTTCGAAATCCATAACAAGGTTTGATCTCTCGCCATACTGGTCACACCAGGTTTTCTTAACAATGAACTGTGAAAACTATAAAAAAATCTTATTTTTCCCGTAAACCCAATGCAAATAGCTGTGAAGCATACAATAATGACGATGTTCCCAAAAGCAAGACAACTCTTTTACATTGCGATCAGTTAACCTTTTTCAAAGCAATAGTCTTTTAATACAAAGGTTAAAAACAACGGTTACTCTAAGCAACAAATAACTGTGTTAGACTAAAATTCGTTCAGTAAGTATTGTCACTTAGTTTATCGGCAATTAATTCACGTTTTCATCCCGGATCTCCTTATTTTGACAAGAAAATTAGATTGTGCCGGAAGATAATTCCACGATGGTGATTAAAGCGAATGATACTCATGAAGGTTAGTGACAATGTCTCCCAGTAAGTTTTTTTTGTTTGAAATAGGACTTTCAGCATTTATAAAAAACTATACTCATACTAAACGGAATTGTTTGAAACTTTCACTAAAATGACCTAATTCACGTTAAATGACCCGAAAAGGTATCATACACCGTACCCCCCCCAAAAAAAAATCAACAAAACACCCACCCAAGTAAGCAACCAACCAAATCTCCAAGACTGAAGCCCCACCATAAGACACAATTTAGGGTTATATCCAGGACACTCATGTTGGGGAGTTTTACCCCTCTGCAGGGATGTAGTTGGCTAATTCTTGAGCATTAGCCAAATTGGCTATATATCATTGTTTGATTTCATGAAAAAGAATGACTCTACAAACGATTTGAATACGAACAACTTCATTTTGTTGTTATAGATTAACGGAAACATTCTTGAATAAGAATGTTTCCGCGGGATCAATTATATTAGAATCGCCATCACAAGAACTAATTTGAAAATGGATAAACTAAAAAAAAAAAAATCATCAGTGAGATCTCACCCTGCACAGTATAAAAAAATAGAATTACATATCCCGGTGGATTGAATAAAATAGATATCTAGAAAACAGAGCGGAGAGCGTGAACGATGTCTGAAATGGTAAAAGACGTTCATATTTGTTATGATACAAAATTCACCAACCTAGGAAGCAGCGTCTCATCAACCGAAAAAGACATCGGCACACGGCTAACGAAAGCGTGGACAGCTATGGATAGGCTCTCGATCATATGGAAATCAAACCTGACCGATAAAATTAAACGCAGTGTCTTTCAGGCTGCGGTCGTATCGATACTGCTATATGGATGCACTACTTGGACGCTAACTAAGCGACTGAAGAAGAAGCTAGATGGCAATTACACAAGAATGCTGCGAGCAATATTGAACAAGTCCTAGCGGCAACACCCCACAAGGCACCAACTATACGGCCACCAGCCTCCTGTCACGAAAACTATACAAGTTAGACGATCCAGACACGCAGGACACTGCTGGAGAAGCAAGGACGAACTCATCATTGATGTACTCCTGTGGACCCCCACATATGGCCAAGCAAAAGCAGGACGACCAGCTAGAACATACATACAGCAACTATGTGAGGATACGGGATGTAGCCCTGAAGACCTGCCAAAAGCGATGAATGATAGGGAGAAGTGGCGAGAGAGGGTCAGGGATACCTGTGCTAGCGGCAAGACATGAATATGATGATGATGATTAACGTTTCCATTTGTTTCAATGTTATTCTTTTCACGTAATTCCATAAACAAGTGAAGAGTGTCTTCCGTCGGTATATGGGTACATAAATATCATGTTGCTCTTCAAAAAATTACCTGCCATGTCGGCATGGGCGGTTGCAGGGGAGTAAAACACCTCTGCAACTAGTGACTGGGGTATGACACAATACCAACTGATGTTGAGTCTCCAGTCCTGTAGTTTTGAGCAATATGGAGTACCTCTTCATTGCAATTATTCCCAGGCCCACTCTGGTCCGGAGTAGTAGAACATGTTAAAGTCCCATCAAATAAAACCATTCTATCATTTACTATGCTTGAAACAACTTAACTGATTGTAATTAGGATTATTAGTGTTGGGAATACTTGTAACCATTTAACTGAGAAAACAAATGATTGATAATAAACAGAATTATTAGTTTTAGATAGTGATGCTTGAAATCATTAAATTGGATGCATGTGAATATTTATTAATGTCGGATAAAAACATTTGGAACTGGTTAACTTCATGCAAGCAAATGAGCTCTGGCATGTTTAAAAACAATGTTACCTACAAATTATTCACTTTCAAATCAGATATATTTGTTGTATATTGACCTTCGACCTGGCCAAATATGCCATTCCAAAGACGCGGAAGTTGCATATTCCATTGACGTAGGCGGGCTTGGCTGACAATATGGGACAAGGTAAAATCCCACAGTACAGTCAGACTGATGCACCGGGAGAGAGTGACCAGTGAACTGTATGACAGTTATTTCCGCTCGATGACAATCAAACATGCCATTCCAAGGACAGCGGAAGTGACACATCCCGATGGCCAGTTATGGAGAGATATTGAGTGGGCGATTGAACTATTATATAACTCGGTGAAGACAGGAAGTCAGTTAGTTTTGAGACCAGACTCGTTGGTGACAATATGCGGTAGAGAAAGCCCGCACCCAGCAGAGTGGGGCCCCGGGCCTCCGGTTGAGCAGCCCTCGAGGACGAGAAATACAAACGGTGATGGCCATAAGAGTGGGGGTCAATATGTTGCAGTTCTGTTCGGTCTCCAACTCCCTCTCATACACACAGCCCTTTCAAATAAGGTGAGAGTTATATTTTTCTAAAAGACTATGTCGCTCGTCTTTATTAGGTGTCTTTATGATTCTGTATGCATATGTATATGTATTATGTGTTTGTATAGTTTAATCATGGTCATGGCTCTACAACTGTTACACTATGAGCTTAGTTAAGAAAAAAACATACATCATAGTAGTAATCGTATTAATGAAAGAACATTAATTTCATGTTCCAAAAATTCACTCTGAACTGTCTAGCCTAACGTCTATAGGCGTTGGTTCTCTAAGCTACGTAGGAGACAATCACCTGGAGGTTGCAGGTTAAATCCTGACTGCAGGTATGTAACATAACAGGAATACTTAGCACTTGTACCTGGTTGTGGTTAACGGAATCAGAATAAATGCCCCGCGTGGATTAAAAAAAGGACGTGGCTCGAAGTTTCGTGTAGGCTCCTAAGTTCAACAAACACTTGAATAAGGCCGGAAGACATATCGACTGAAACGTTTGTAGAGTTTAATCATGGTCATGGCTCTACAACATATTTAATATATATGTATTCACATGATTTGGCATCAAACAACCTGTAAGGGTCAATATGCTGTAAAATACAACCAACCAAAAATATCTTACTAAGTAAATCTACGTACTGTATTTTTGGGACATGATTTGCATAACGAAAACTTTGTGTAATTATAAGAATTGCCAGGATTTTTGAGACGAAGCTTTGAAAAAGCTTGTGTGTAATGTTATTTCTTTCGAGGTTTACTTGTTGTAACTAATAAAAGGAGATGAATGGTAACGCTAACAGTTCGAATTCCGCGTGAACATACTAATACATTATTCTTTTAAGAACAAAAGGAATACATTCATTCTGTTATTCTTCCACATCCCCGTATGTCTTGCCAAAATTCTTGTGGCTGACATTCAATTACCAGTTAGGAAAAAAAACTCAACGTCAGGGTGTCTAGCCTGCTATTTCTACAATATAACAGATTCGGTTTCGGTTTGTAGGTTATTTAATGTCAAACCCATCCTTCTAGCAGAACTAGTAGTGTTACAATTTAACCCATAACTGGGAGGATATGGGGGTTCATATCTTTTACAAGGGTATTTGTCCGAAAGTGAACGTAATAGCGCGAGTGGAGGTCGAACTCGCTTATTACGATTCCGGAGTCCATCGCTTTAACCATTACGCCACGAAGACGCCCCCCTACACAACTGAGCTCTCTCAGTCGTAGAGAGAAAAAATCAACATTGCAGAATAAATGAACTAGACCTAATCGGAGAGCCATCAAACACCCATGACTTTCTAGATGATCGAATGTAACTTTGACAAATAAATGTTGATATTTGATTCAAGAACTTGAAGCCATCTTAGCATTTGTTTATTTAAACCTAACTGCACCCAAAATAGTTTGGCAGTTATTTTGTGATTTTCAAATGTAATATAAGTTAATGCAATTCAGTTGTCGAAGACAATCTCTAACTTTTCTTTACTATAAAGTAGTCCGAGAGATATATTATTTCTCTATCTTTATTGCAAGTAATTATTGAGTACATTCCATGTGTGAAGCTAAACAGTACACCATCTCTCTCACTTGATCATTGATTTCAACCTAACCGCACTCAACATAGTTCTTCAGTTACTTTGTGATTTTCAGATCTAAGTTAATGCGATTCACTTGCCGAAGTTACTGTGTAACTTTTCTTTACCAATAAGTATTGCAATAAATATCTTATTTCTCTTACTTTATGGCCGTAATTTTTTATATATTCCATGTGTGAAGCTAAATGGTTCACCAACTCTTTCACTTGACCGCTGATTTCAACCTAACTAAACTCAAGATCATTCATGTCCCAGTCGGCTGGGCTACAGAATACTCAGACTGCATCCCTGCAGAGCGTTAAGGCTCCCCATGTGAGTCTTCTGGATATGACACTATATAATCTGATGGTGAGGAAGTTTGGTGAATGCGGAGTACCCCGTCATTGCCATTGCTCACAGGTTACTCTGATTCAGAGTGGCAGCACCTGTGTGGGTTCAACCTAAGGGTCAAATAGAACTAATCTGCGAATTTATGCTAAACTGAATTGTTTAAAAGAGAACAGTTTTAAGATTCAACTGTTTATAAACAAAACAAAACAAAAAAGAAAAAACTATACTCATACTCACATAAATTGTTTGAAACTTTTTATCAAAATGACTTAATTTGGTTTTAAATGACCCGAAAAAGGTTGACGGAAGAACCGACCAACGTTATTCGTCAGTTATTTTGTGATTTTTAAATTTAAATCTAAAATCCATTCTGTTTCGGGCTGATGTTCATTCTTATCACAATATGCCTTGCATATATTATGGTGACTAACATTCCACCATATATATATATATATATAGGGTAGGGCTATCAGGATAGTGTATCTATTCTGCTACTATTACCATGTAAAACAATTATATCTGCCATACGAAGAGAAGATGAGCACTGCTAAACAAATGAATTTTCTATCTTGATGACACAAAAGAAAGAGCATATAACGCTAATGATTTTCTTGATAAGGGAACGAAAAGGTGACAAATAAATATAGTTACTATTCAATTCTTTCTCCTCTGTGCACTGATTTCAACCTAACCACGCCCAATGTAGCTGTACAGTTATTTTTGGACTTTCAAATCTAAAGCAAAAATTCTTATTTTATTCCCCACTCGTAACACTATCAGTTTTAAAACCTCTGCCAGAGCCACTAGCTTGTCAGTAACTAATGTGAAAACCTGACAACAACAAACAGCATCTGTTTATTGATTAATTTCATCCCTAAACGTCAACAAATCTTTTGCATCGACTCGAGTATCAGAAGCTTAACAATGTTTAGTCCTTTTTCCTCATTCTATTTCATTTTATCCTATTTTATTTTAAGTATTGTCCCATGTTATCATTCTTCGGGATTCTGTTGATATCCGGCTAGCTTGTCTTAAAATGACAATTATTTTCGAACATCGAGTTGAAGTTGGCGTTTGTGTTGTTTAATGAGAGACGTACACGTTGAAGGCGGGAACAGACAAACAAATAAACAAAATGTCAGGGGAAAATGAAAAAAGAAATGAGAATGAATTTGCTTGCATTTTTCTCATCTTTCTACCATTGATGCTAATTTTTAAGATTCCGTGTGAAACACGTAAAGAAACAACTAACAGTTTTCGTTTAAGTAGTTCGAGATTTTCTTTTCTCTTTTCTTTTCTTCTGGTCAATTTATTCTACAAATTATTTAAAGGATTTTCAGCGATGTTGTTTTTTTTTCTTGTTTAATGAAAAGAAGAAAAATCAAAGATGGGAAAAACAAAAACATAATTGTCAAAAAGAAATGAAAATTTGGTTTGCATTTCTGTGATCGTACTTTGACGTTAATTTTAATCAAATCGAAATACGTTAAACATGTAACAAAAAATAAAAAACAGCCGTCAATCTTTTCCTAATTGTTCGGTCTTTACAACTCGACGTATACATGAACATAGTTGATAATTTGAAGTTAAATTGTCCCTAGCAAATAATATTACACATCAGAATGTAAGGGCTTGAAGGGATTTTTTTAAAAGAAAACTTTTTCCTTTAAAATTAATTTTGAAAATTATTAATAGTTTTGTAAGGATTCTTTCTTGACGATGAAAATATTTATCTTTCTCCAGAGAAAAACGAATTCTGGAACGGCAGGTACACATTCTATCAAAACAGTTTGCTTGTTTTTTGATTTGCTTTATCATCTTGAAAATAATAATATATGATATAATTTTATTTTTGTTCTTGTTTTTTTCTTTTTTAAATTTAAACCCGTTTCGGGAAATACTGATTATATTGGGCAAAAAGAAAAAAAGATATTTCCACTCCATCAAGACGAGAAAAGAATATATGATTAAAATCAACCTCTAAATATTTTTCATTCATGTCAGTTTTGATACAGGTAAGTTACAATTTTATTCACGTCTATGTGGGCAGGAAAAATCGTATAAGCCGCCGGTAACAATATCCTCAATTTATAAATATCAATAACTACTCTCTATTTTTCTCCTTTTCACAAAGGAAATATATATTCCAAGCTTGATTATTTTTAATCAATCGCGTAAAGGGAAACACCATAGCTGAAATTGTGTTCAAATAAGGTCAACTATTACCCCCAATTAAAGAGAAGCATGATAAACAATGGAAAAATTTCCGCAGAAATTTGGTCAAATTTTAACTTTTTTAAGACAGTAATTAGAAGAATTACTTGAAAAAGAATATTTGGATTATCTTGGTAGATGAGTTCTGGGAAGTTTCAGCGTGCAGTAAAAATAAAGAAATACACGGAAACAACATTAAAAAAATCCAGGAAATATGTAATTAATGGTAATAGTAATAAAAATATTAATGGTAATAATAAAAATATTAATGGTAATAGTAATAAAAATATCCACTTTGATAATTATAAAAATTATACTCTTACACAGTGGCTAAGTATTGCAGCTTTTTATTTTGTTTTTTAAGCAATATCTGTTTCAATACAAAATTACTGTCATTGATTATTTTATCAAGACTAGATGTAAACTCTGTATATACAATGCAATTATAAGTACAGATATATGAAATGAAAAAGATTTCGGAAAATGTGTATATTGATGGCAACTTTGTAAAGATGTGAAGATTATGTCTGGTACACTTATTAGTATACTATATGTCATCAGATTTAGCTAAAAACACTTGTACATTGGTTTATTGTTCACGAAGAGGCTATTAAGATTTGGTGCAGCCACTATTCGTACGCGGCCTAGTCGGCTGAGACAGCAGAATATACCGACTGCATCTCTGCAAATTGGTAAATCTCCCCCAAGGAGTGTTCTGGATATGACATTAAACAATCTAATAATCCTATTTACCAACCCCTCCGCTCGGGCAGGATATGACACAAGGTCAATTTTTAAGCGGAGTTTAACAGGTTTGAATTCAGAGTTTTCCTTCTCCTAGACTAGTTGCCTAACCGAGGCTGAAGAACCAAGTCTGTCCTACTATTTACCCATAGCTAGTGGGAGAATAATTGGATTTCTACCTTTCCAAGGGTATTAGTGCTATGTGAAATGCTATCAGTCTCGTCCAGGATTTGAACTCGTGTCGCCGTGTTCATTTCCTACGACGATAACGACAACACCACGGGCACCTCCACTAAAACAATCTGATGGTGTGAATCCAGTAATGCTGGAGCTTTGTGGAATGAGGACTACCCTTTTATTGCTATCGTCCCGAGGCCCACTTTACCCCGGGGTGTAAGTACCTCATAGTGTCCTGTCTATGAGTCAATTAGAACTGCGTGCAAACATAAGACCTAAGCTAAAATAAATTGATAGAAATAGAACAATTTGATCATGATTTAATTGTATGTAAACAAATGTTTATTGAATTGTCACTGATCATATTTACCAACCCCTCCACTCGGGCAGGATATGACACAAGGTCAATTTTCAAGTGGAGTTTAACAGGTTTGAATTCAGAGTTTTCCTTTTCCTAGACTAGTTGCCTCAGCAAGGATGAAGAACCCAGTCTGTCCAACTATTTACCCATAGCTGGAGGGAGAATAATTGGATTCATACCTTTCCCAAGGGTATTAGTGCAATGTTAAATACAATTAGCCTGGTCCAGGACTTGAACTCGTGTCGCCATGTCCATTTCCTACGACGATAACCATTACACCACGGGCATGAATTGTCACCGATACATAGAAATACATGGAACCCTTTAACTGTGTGCAAATGAGTGACTAATGTTGAATAGAATAATTAATGTTAAACAGCAATTCTTGAAAATATTTGATTGTGTGCAAAGAGATGATTATCCATATAGAGAATTAATCGTATTTGATTTCAATACTTGAAACGATTTAACTGGTGCAAAATCTTATCTCAAAATGTGTTTATAAATCATATATATTTAATATATATATATATATATATATATATATATATATATATATATATATATAGGATTTGGTATTGAATAACCGACAATGGCTGATAGGCCATCAAAATAAGCCTATTATTATGATTTGTATCGAGAGAGTATCGCACAATTTATCTAGTATAATTTGTGAAAAGGTAAGAAAATACCTCACCCTTGCTACTTCTGCTTACGAGAAAACTATATCTCATATTTGACCTTTTTGAATATCCTTAATGGTTAATTTATATATCACCCTTGATGGACCTAATTCTCTCACAGGGTAAATTATATATCACACTTGACCCTCCTAAACAGGGTCAATCTTATCTTATATTTCATGGACTATTTCTTCCACATTTGACTGTCTTAAATGTAAAATAGTTGTTAGTTATATATCACACCCGACAGTTATAAATCTTTAACTGGTTCATCCATATCTCACATTTAACCGTCCAAAATCCCTCACAGAGTTAATCTATATCTCAGACTTAAAGGACCTAATTTTTTAAAGCTATAAACTACTCGTGGTAGTCCTAAATCTCCCTTCGGATTGATCAATATCTCACGCTTGTCCGAGTCTAAGTGTTATTCCATATATCACGCTTGATGGTACTATTTATTCTACAGGGTTGACCGTTCTAAATCACTTTCAGGGTGAAGCAATGTTTTACACTTGGCCGTCCTTACAATGTTAAGTTTTATCTCACTCTCGATCGTCCTAATTCTCCCACAAGTTTAACCTCGATGTTTCTAGAACAAAATCAAGAACGTTGTACTGTAACTATTATCTAATTCTGTGAGGTCGATAAAGTTGGGTACTTCCACGTATGAAAATCAGACGTGATGCTATTGGGTGATTATCATTATCAGATACGATAGCTCATTCAAAGACTCAAGGTGTTGAAATCACCTTTCAATATCTCAGGGTCGAACTTCTAAACGTAAAACAACTACTTCAGATTGTAACTAATCCAAAACCAAAACTATATCCTGTTCCCATCGGAAATTATGTTCTAATTCTTCAATTGTTCACATACAGCGAAACTGGTGCTGATAAGTATAATGCACTCATTTTTTATGAGCGGTTGTTTCACCCAATCCCCCACAGTAAACATTCCTGTATACATCTTAGAGAGAGAAATTGTCAACTAGAACTGTTAGACTTTTAATCTGCATGCAAACAAAACCCCTTAGCTAAAATGAATTGATAGAAATAGAACAATTTGATCATGATTTAATTGTGTGTAAACGAATGTTTATTGAATGGTCACTGATACATAGAGATACAGGGAACCCTTTAACTGTGTGCAAATGAGTGACTAATGTTCAATAGAATAATTAATGTTAAACAGCAATTCTTGAAACTATTTGATTGTGTGCAATGAAAAGATTATCAATATAAAGAATTAATCGTATTTGATTTAAATACTTGAAACGATTTAACTGGTTCAAAATCTCATCTCAGGATCATTTAAAAGTCTTATCAACAAACTATGTTTATAAGTCATATATATTTAAGATATATATATATATATATATATATATATATATATATATATATATATATATATATATATAAGTATAATGCACTTTTTATGAGCGGTTGTTTCACCCAATCCCCCTTAGTAAACATTCCTGTATACATCTTAGAGAGAGAAATTGTCTGGTTTGTATTGGGTTGTTTTATTTTTTTCTTAAACGGCATATCAACTTCTGTTGGATATTTAATGCCTAATCTATCCTTACAGAAGAGCAATCGTGGTACATTTTAACCCACTCCTGAAGACATAAGGAGGTTTATACATTTCGTAAGGATATTAGTGAGTGTAATATCACAACTGGAGTTTGAACTCGCTTACTACAATGTCACAGTCAAATGCATTAGCTTCTAACTAACCGGAACAGTGAGAGATATTCTGTCATGAAACATAACAACTGATAATTAACCTTTTTAAACTGTACTTTCAAGTTGATGTCATTGATTTCTAAGAAAGCGACATCAGTTACTTTTTTCTGACACATATCCAAAATATCCTGTTTTACATAAGTTTTTTCCCTAATATTTATTTGGATTATCCTTAATATCAACTGTTCGTCTTGGTACTAGACGACTGGTTGGCTAATGTTGAGCTTTCTTTCATTTTATCTACACTACGATCCAATTCTACGCCTTCCAGTAAACTGCTAACACTGATCTCACTAATTGTTTGAGTTTAGATAAGGTAAACAATGCCTTATCAAAGCAAACTTGCACTAAAAATACTTCCTAAAGAGAGATTGTTAGTTTGATGGTTGTTTTAACAGCATTTCAACCCTTCGAGAAAATCGTATTCTTTACGCGTTTCCGTTTATATTTTTGGTGTCATTGTTTCTTTTGTTACATAGTCCTATCGTATATGAATAATTTACACACCGATCTATTTGGGTATTTACTAAGGTTTTTCTGCTTAGCTGTGACTCAAAGCCACGTGAATTGGGCCCCCATTGAAACTCGAACTCACTCGTGAAGCTTTGCTAGTCTACCTTGCAAACCATTTCACCACTGAGTACACACATATCTATTCGACATGTAGATGAGATTTGGAGGTACCCGCGGTGTAATGGTTATCGTCGTAGGAAATGGACACGGCGTCACGAGTTCAAATCCTGGCTGGGACTGATTGCATTTCACATAGCATTAATACCCATGGGAAAGGTATAAATCCAATTATTCTCCCTCCATGGGTAAATATCTCTATGGGTAAATAGTAGGGCAGACTAGGTTCTTCAGCCTTGGTGAGGCAACTAGTCTAGGAAAACTCTGAATTCAGAATGTTAAACTTCGCTTAAAATTTGACCTTGTGTCCTATCCTGCCTGAGTGGAGGAGTTGGGTAAATATGAATAAAGATGGGATTTTAACAGTTACTAACTAACCCAATCAGAGTACATTGGGAGTAATTGCAATAAAGTGGCACTGCACACTCTCTTTTAGCCCAAAACTGGAGCCTCGACATCAAATGCAGTTTAGTGTCATACAGAGGACACCTCTTTTTTGTGGGGCCTAACAACAGTGGTTACAGTCAACGTCATTTAAGTCAACCTAACAGGCATTTCCTCTAAAATCAAGCTGAAAACTTACCATGCCTATGAAAACTTTGTGTTGGCAATTGTCACGAGGTATGAACTATTTTTATTGCCATAAGATGGTTAAAGAATCTAGTCAACCTATTAACCCATTGTAATAGGGATAATAGTTATATTCGATATTTTCCCAAGGCTGTTACATTTCACATGGCTCTAATGCGCTATGTGAAATGTAAACAGCCTTCTCCAGGATTAGAACTTAGGTCACCATGTCAACTTTTTACAATCGTAAGCAATACACTATGAAAGCCTCCATATAATGTATATAACTTTCAACCGAATGTATTTTCCTTTTGTTCTATTTTTCTTACATTCTATATTTTTCCAATTATAGTCTTTTATTTATCTTTCTCAATTTCCTACTTAATGGAACCATTCAGACTGGTCGGTTAAATTTATCAGTTTACGCTTCCATATATTTAGTGGAAAGGCCGCCATCTTAAAGAGTTTTGTTTCGTTTGTCATGTTTTTCTTTTATGGCATTTGTACAATCATCTCCAGATAGTTCCACATCATTTTCGTTTTACAAAACAAAATTCCATTTTTTGTTTAGTGTTCTGCTTATTTTTCTCGTATTTCTTTTTAGATTTTTTCTTTTTCTTTTCAGTTTCTGTCTATCGAAATGATTTCTTTACAACTGCGTGTTGTACACTGGTTAGTATTCCCTTTCTCTTTGAATAATTCCCAGTTCCATTAGTATTCACATTGAACAATTTACTATACCAGAAATAAGTCAAATGGCTGGCTTTAGTTTATTTGTTTAATGGCATAACAAATTTAAGGTTAACAAAATATTCCTCGTATTAGTGATACTATTAAACAATAGCTTGAGGTATGAAGTGGGGTCATACTTTTTCCTGGCGTATCTGTCTGAAAGTGGACGTTATAGCGCAAATAGAGTTCGAAATCGCTTACACCGATGACGCGGTTCAGTACCTTAGCCACTACGCTACCGGGGTTTCCAATAATTAAAATGAAAATATAACTCTTTTATCACATAGAATATTCTTACTCTTGTCCTAATCTTCATTCTTGTCATATTTACCAACCCTACCGCTCGGGCAGGATATGACACAAGGTCAATTTTTTAAGCGGAGTTTAACAGGTTTTAATTCAGAGTTTTCCTTTTCCTTGACTAGTTGCCTCACCAAGGCTGAAGAACCCAGTGTGCCCTACTATTTACCCATAGCTGGAGGGAGAATAATTGGATTTATACGTTTCCCAAGGATATTAGTGCTATGTGAAATGTAATCAGTGTCGTTCAGGATTTGAACTCGTGTCGCCGTGTTCATTTCCTACGACGATAACCATTACACCACAGGCACCTCCTTATCTTCATTCTTATACTCAAAATGTTTCGGCCAATATGTCTTTCAACATTCTTCAGTTGTATCATGTTGAACTCGGAGGCCTACTCAAAACCTCATACTGAACCCTTTATTTAATCTACTGAGTAAGATTGTTCTAATTCCGTTAATCCTGATCGGATACACGTGTTAAACTTTAGTAAGTTGTCCTTATTATTGAAGAGGAAGTCCGAATATCATCATCATCATCATGTCGTGACGCTAGCAGGGATATCCCTGATCCTCTCTCGCCACTTCTCCCTATCGTTCATTGCATCTGGCTGGTCTTCAGGGCTACATCCCGTATCCTCACATAGCTGCTGTATGTATGTTCTACCTGGTCGTCCTGCTTTTGCTCAGTCATATGTGGGGGTCCATAGGAGTACATCACTTATGAGCTCTTCCCTGCTTCTCCAGCAGTGTCCTGCATGTCTGGTTTGTCTAACTTAGATAATTTTTGAGATGGGAGGCAGGTGGCCGTATAGTTGGTGCCTTGTGGGGTTTTGCCGCCAGGACTTATTCCATATTGCACGCAACATTCTTGTGTAATTGCCGTCTAGCTCCATTCGTTTTGTTAGTGTCCAAGTGGTGCATCCATACAGCTGTATCGACACGACCGCTGCCAGGAAGAAACTGCGTTTCATTTTATCGGCCAGGTCTAATTTTCATATAACAGATAGTCTATCGATATCTGTCCATGCCTTCGCTAGCCGCGTGTCGATGTGTTTTTCGGTTGATGAGACGTTGCTTCCTAGGTAGGTGAATTTGTGTACCAGTTTCAGAGAGGTTCCCTCTAGTGTGGAAATGTCGCCTGTATGATTAAAGCACATATATTCACTTTTGTGTGCGTTGACATGGAGGCCAATGCCTGCGGCTGCTCGTTCCAAACTATGCAGTAGTGTTTCGGATTGGTTGGATGTATTTGCCAGTATCGCTATGTCATCGGCGTAGTCAGCGTCGTTAATTTTTTTTGCGGGGTACCTTCAGCTTCTTTTCTTTGTGAGCTCGAAGCCTTTTTTTTTTTTTTTTAATCAGTCGATCTTCTAAGCATGTAGTCTCGACAAGTCCGATTATACTAAGTGATAAAATCATCAAAATTACTCTCAGTTTGTTTTTATGGCAGATCACCATTTGTAGGTTATTTAATATCAAATCCTTTAAATACAGGTATATAAAAATATGATTTCTAAACGTATTTTGTTGATAAAATTTTTGAACAAGCCTTTGTTCATTTTTTTACTCAGTTAAAAGGTTTTCCTTATTTCTATCTTATCCGAATATTTCTATTTACAATTAATTATTTGCTCGCAAAAATGTTAATGGTTTCAAGTATTGCTATGTATCTCTAACAAATTAATTAAGCATCAGTCATTTCTTTACACAAAGTTAAATGATTAAATAGTTCTATTTCAAGCAATCTAGTTTAGCAAAAGTCATTTGTTTGCACTCCGTTTCAATGTCAAAGTCAGCATCAATATGTTGTGCCACTAGCAGAGATTTTTCTGACCCTCTCTCGCCACTTGTCTCTATCGACTATCGCTTTCGATAGGTCTTCCAGGTTACATCCTGCATCAGTACAGAGCTTGTTCTATCTAGTTGTCCAATTATTGCTTGTTCATGTGAAGGGTCTACAGTAGTATATTGCTTACGAGTTTGTCCTTACTTCTCCAGTAGTGTCCCGCGTGTCTGTTTTGTCTAATTTGGATGGTTTTCGAGATGGGTAATCGGTGGCCGCACAGCTGCTGTTTTGTGAGACATTGCCCCCAGGACTTGTCAAATACAGCTTGTAACATTTTTGTGTAATTGCCGCAAAGCTTTTTTTATAAACGCTTAGTTAGCCTCAACGTGGTGCGTCCATAGAGCAGTATTGACTCAACCGCTGTTTGGAAAAAAATTGCATTTTATCTCATCAGACAGGTCTGACTTCCATATGACCCATAGCCCATCCATAGCTGCCCATGACCTCGCTAATCGCGTGTTGATGTCATTTTCGATTGACGAGACGCTGCTTCCAAGACAGGTGAACTTGTCCACCAGTTTCAGAGAAACACCATTTAGAGTGAAGTTGTCGCCTCTTTGATTAAACCACATTAACTCTGTTTTTTTTGCTTTCATATGGAGGCCTATGCCACCTGCTGTCTGTTTCTAACTATATATCAGAGATTTGGCCTGGGTGAGTGTATTTCCTAGAAGTACTATGTCCGTTATAGTTTTTTTTACGTGGTATCGTCTGCTTCTTGCCTTTGCCAGTGTAAAGCTATTTTCTTTCCTTAGATCTTTCGATGTTTGAAGCCCATAGTCAAAGCAGATAATAAACTAGTAATATATCCCCATGCAGCAGTCTGCGTCTCTATCTGGTGAGCGAACTTTTACTTTTGTGTTTTTATATAGCATCATTATGGCTGCACAAGAATGCTGCGTGCAATCCTGAACAAGTCCTGAACAAGTCCTGGCAGCAACACCCCACAAGACACCAACTGTACGGCCACCTGCTCCCTATCAAAAAAACTATCCAAGTCAGACGAACCAGACATGCAGGACACTGCTGGAGAAGCAGAGATGAACTCATAAGAGATGTACTCTTATGGATCCCCACACATGGCCACGCAAAAGCAGGACGACCAGCTCGAACGTACATTCAGCAGCTATGTGAGGATACAGGTTGTTGTCCGGAAGACCTACCTAGGGCGATGAACGATAGGGAGGAGTGGCGAGAGAGGGTCAGGGATATCCGTGCTGCCAGCACGATATGATGATGATGATGATTATGGCTGCGATGGTTTCTTTGGGGAGACCGTAGTGTGAAAATACCCCTCTCGCCTCCACACGTTACATCATTCTTCTAACCATTTCCCTTCTTGGCCGGTGATCAACTAGTGGTTCCGAGAGGGGTAACGCACAATTCTTGCCACTACAAGAATACAGTCGAGGGAACAGAAGGAAAAAAAAAGAACAAACGAACAAACACGAACAATATGCTTGGGGTTACTCAAGAGCAGAAAGGGTGTTCTGTAACACCTTGTGCATGTGCAGACTAGCGCTACTGTGGATTCTAGCGAACTTCTACAAAGCTACAGGAATGCAGACTCATCTTCCCTCACTGTGGCTGGACCCTCATGTCATGCTGACTCGCCTCTCTGCTACGGTGTCCGGAGTCGACTGCCTCTGTCCGTGTCCCGTCGCCAACTGCCGTGAGCTCCTTTGTCCAACCAACTCTCTTCTCGCGTCCCGTTGCCACTTCCGGACCCACCGAGATTTCAAGTCCAAAAACCCTTTATCTGGTTTCGCGCTAAAACAGACAAAGGAATCGTCTGCTTGGCGGGCCACCTACATAGTGTTACAGTAGGCGAGAAGTATTTGCTCAATCTTCCCTGTGTATATAGAGTCAAATATTTTGGAGAAGTCTACAAACAATATTGTAGCCTCTAGTTTTTTGCACGTACACCTTCTAGAGTTCTACGGATAGTCAAAATTTGTGATGTCGTGGATCAATTTCTCCGAAAGCTATTTTGGTTCTTCCTAAGAATTTTCTCAATTTTAGGTTCTATGCAGTTGAGTAGCATCGCATTGTAGATCGTGGCCGCTATAGAAGTAAGGATTATACCTCGGTAATTCTTGGTCACTCTTCTTGGGAAAAGGGATGATGCAGCCCTTTTTTCATTTGTCTATTTTTTGTCAAATATGGCGTTGCAGTATCGGAGCAGTATGTCCTCGATGGTCCATGTCTTCCATACTTCTGGGGGTTTTCGTCAAAACTTGCAGCTTTACTGTTTTTAATTTTTCTAAGTACTACGTCAAGTTCTTCTTGCGTAAACTCTCCTAGTTTGATGTCTAGTTGATTGCTAATAATTTTCGTGGTACGTTCATCCGTAACGTTCGGGTTTTCAAAATTTCGAAGTACACAGTTCAAGTGTCAAACAGTTCTATTTGACCCATAGATAGGCCCATATCAGGTGCTACTACTCTGGGTCAGATTGGACCTGGGAATCATGGCAGTGAAGGGATACTCTGCATTTCCAAAGGCTCCAGCATTACTGAACCCTCACTATCAAATTTTTTAATGTCATATCCAGGAAACTCGTTGGGACAGGAGTCTTACTCCTCTTCAGAGTCGGTGTATTCTGAAGCCCCAGCCGACTGGAGTACTTCACTGCAGAAATCTAGACAAAGAATATAAAACTTTATAATTAACAACTTTTCTTGGGTTTGAATCTTAATATTTGCAGATAAAACATTCGGCAATTATATAAGTGGATTCTACCACCCTGTCGATACATCGACTGGATCCTTTGCACAAGGGTAAATATATCCTACCCCAAAAAAAGCAGTGACCTGATTATGACACTAAATTGCATCTAATTGGAAGACTCTCCTTTTGTAAATCTAGTTTATTTGGAGTAATCCTTAATAGCCATTAATTCCAGGTTCAATCTGACCAGAAGTAGTAGTTCTTATTTGGATCCTTCTATCGATCAAATGAATATATTTGCAATTTATTTATATAAGATAAGAATACTATATAACATAGATATGTTCAAAAATTTTAGAAACTGTAAAAAAAAAAAAAAAAAATCAAACTTAAACATACAATGTTCGAAATTCTCTATACCCATGCTACCAAATAACCTTGGGTGGTTGAGATGCAGAAAAAGAAAATGAATTTATGAAAAAAACTAATTTCATAACAATATGGGTCTAATGAGTAGAGTGTTCGCCAATGGTCCTGGAGACCTGAATGCAATCCCAGGTCGAGTCACACCAAAGACTCAATAACTGGTACTTGATGCTGCCTCGCTTAATACTCAGCATTATGAGGTTCAGATCAAGGTTAAAGTGGAACAATCCAGGGAAAGGAGTAGCGCCCTTCCCTACACTTCGGGTCCCCCTCGACTAAGGTCGCTAACTTTTTTACAGGCATTAGTGTTTAAAATGTGTTGAAGTCCTCAGAGATAAGTCAGCATTGATCGTCCGAACTTTTGAGAAAAGTTGAAGTGAAAGAAAAAAGAAAGAAGAAAAGATTAGAAAAGGAAAGAAAACGAACAGACCATATGTATATATATAGAGAGAGAAGGGAGAGAGAGAGAGAGAGAGAGAGAGAGAGAGGCTGTGAAAAGGAAGAGAAATATTTGGATTCTATTTTGATAATTATCAGTTGGTTGTCCGCTTCAAGCTGAGAGAAAAGAATTAATCATTTCTTTTCTTAGTTTTTAAAGAACGACTTTTTCTGGTATTAATACCTTTTCCAATTTTCCTGCGAGTTGAAACTCAATAAGATATTCATACAACTTTACTTTTAACTTATGGGTGTTCTCGATTTTAATGTTGTACAAGACTAATAAATAGAATGAATTACTCAGTGAGTTTCTGTTTTCTGTTTTCTTTCAACAAAGATATCTTCAGTTTGAATAACAGAAAATAGGCTTATAAATGTGTTTATATCTTATGAAAAACAGGAGATTTACCTACTTACCATGAGAAAATTTAATAAAAAATCTAAGGATTTTGAGGAAATCCCAACACGTTTTACAACAAAAGCTTTTGTTAATAATGATTCTGCATTAAGATATTTCCTTTTTAAAATATTTTAATAAAAATTTAAAAAGCGACTTTGCAGAACCCACACGTGAACTGCCCAATCGAATTTACCATCATTTTCTTTTTCATTTGATCTGAATAAAAAATATTTTGATCCTGAGTTGACATGTGGTTATATCTAGTGACATCAGCAAACCCATCAAATGTTGATTTTTCAAATTATCTTCATTGACTAAATTTTGTATAGCATTTTTAGTCAACTTTATTATTCTCTTCAATCGGAAATTTTTATCTTTTTTCTGGAAAAATCTCCTGTGGGTGACTTTTTTCATTCTTCTAGGGAACTGTTTTTTTCAGTTCATTGAGAAAATACTGATAAGATTGAGAAAATACTGATAAGATTGACACCTCCAAACATTGATAGATATATGGATAGATAGAAAGAAGGTGCTTGTGATGGAATAGTTACTGTCGTAGGAAATGGACCTTGTGATCCGAGTTCAAATCGTAGACTAAACTGTTTACATTTCAACGCTAATGCTATTGGAAAGGTATATATTTGATAATTCTATCTCTATCTAGGGGTAAATAGTAAGGCAGATTAAGATCTGTAACCATGGTATGATAACCGGTCAAGGGTAAGGAAAACTCTCAATTCAAACCTGTAAAACTCCTCTTAACAAATTGACCTTATGTTGCATCCTGCTTTTGCTAAGGGGTTAGTATATATATATACATATATAGTTGTAATAAAAGTAAGTTAGCGACCATAGTCGAGGGTGACCCGAAGGCTCCCTTTTCGATAGCTACTACACCAAGGTGTAGGGGAGGGCGCTACTCCTTTCCCAGGATTGCTCCACTTTACCCTTGAACCGTACCTTATAATGCTGAGTGTTAAGCAAGGTGGTATCAAGTACCATTTTTAAAGTCTTTGGTATGACTCGACCTGGGATTGAACCCAGGTCTCCCGGGCCATTGGCGAACACTCTAACCGCTGGGCCAATGTCCCGGTTAAAAATGACTGCGTCGGCCGGGAGTCGAACCTGGATCGACTGCTTGGAAGGCATAGTACAGTCATATATATATATATATATATATATACATACACACACACACACACACACACACACACATATATATATATATATATATATATATATATATATATATATATATATGTATATATATATATATATATATATATATATATATATATATATATATATATATATGTATATATACAAAGGATTAACGGAATCATCGGTAGAGAGGGGGAAAACAATTCTGAGAAATAAAACTGTGAGGGCCCTTTCGTCCGGCACTATTCATGCTAAAACCGTTGGAAAGTGGTAAAAATGAGTAATTAATATAATGTGGAAAAGGACTGGGGGAAGAAAAAAAATGATGTCACACCAGTGTGTAATGCATCCCCCTAATATATTCAAAATGTGACTGCTTCTCTGTCTACATTAGAGAGAGGCGATCTATAGCAATATAGATTGCTTCTAAGATTTTAAGTTATACTTTTCCCTAGCTCTATGGAGAACAGAAAACAGTCATTTTGATAATTGGTCCTGCAGCATCTTATGGCTAACAGATGTTCGCCGATAGCTGAGTCCATAGCCTGAAATTGCCCGGATGTCAATCGGCCTTTATTTAAAATACCTCTGGTTACATGCTTTCTTATTCGGACCTCTAAACGTTGACAAGTACGACCTATATATACCGAATTGCATCGACTATTAAATGTATAAATTAATAAACTCTGTTTCAAGATAGGCCGTACGTCTTTATGTATGGAGGTAAAGGGCGTCTTAGTGGTGAAAATGGATCTAACTTTAATAACATTATAACAACGTTACACAGACGAGGCAACTTTCTCGGCAAAGGACTGGCTAGCAGGACCACTCCAAGGAAGTCTGCAATAAACAGGACATTTTGCTGGTCCAAAAATCTTGTTCTTATTTAATAAAATGTAAACAAAGGCTGCTGCTGCTGTTGCTAAAAATAATATACCTTAAAATTCCCTTAGCCAACGTAGTCCGCTTGTAGCCGTGTGGTCTGAAACCTTAGTCTATCGTAAAGTTGGACGGGTTTCGATCCCGGCTTCGAGCGTCCTGTGGGTCTAGCCACACTGAAGAGTTCTGATAGAACGAAACAGTCTGTCTGTGGATGATAATATATTTATATATATTGATCCGAAGGGAAAATATTTTCTGTTTACATAAGATAAGTTTAAAATTTAACTGGTTTTATTTTAGAGACGTGTACAGTTTGGAGGTAACTTGTGGATTTTGTTTCTCCAAATTCCGAAATATAATATTTTCCAGGGTTAAACCACACACACACACACACACACATATATATATATATATATATATATATATATAATTGGGTAATTATTCACTAGGCTCTTTTTCTAGAATCGGAAATTGATCAGTTAATTTCTTTTCATTCTAATTATAATTTATATAGCTTTTATACTATTATACTATTAGCTTTTATATTTTTATTGAACTTTGTTGGTTATTTAACGCCAAATCCATTTTTATACAAATAATCATTTTTATTTCAAAGAATTTAGTTTAGCACGAATACACAGTTTAATTGTCGAAAATATTTCTATTTCAAGCAATTCAGTTTAGTCAAACAGTTCAAATTCAAACAATTCCGTTTAGCTTAAGTACAGTTTCAATATCAAAAAGAAGTCCCATTTCAAACAAACCAGTTTAACATAAACACGCAATTTAATTCTTATTGACTCATACATAGGACGCTATTAGGTGCTACCATTCCGGGTCTTTGTGGACCTGGGAGCGATAACAATCAAACGGTGTTCTGCATTCCCCAAAGCTCAAACATTATTGGAACCTCACCATCAGATTGTTTAGTGTTATATCTAGGACACTCGTTGGGTGGGTCTTACCCTACTGCAGATTAGCAGTCGGTGTATTCTACAGCCCCAGCCGACTGGGCTATATTCGGAGTTGTTCCGGTGACATAGTGACAAAAGTTCTAGGCTGCAACATTGTAATATATAATTTAAAACTCAAATCTGGCTCTTGCGTTCACTTTCGGACTAATACTCTTGTGACAGGCATGAACCCGATAAATCCCTAGCTACATGTTAAATATTACCACTTCTATTGTTTAAGAACGATAGCTTTAGCACTAAATAACTGACGAAGATTGATACGCTATTTAATAAAGAATCAAGAACACAAAAATGTAACTTGACTTAAACATCATTGAACAATAACCTATTTTCAAAATCCACGACTGAGTCAACTGATGTAAATGTTTTATTTTGTTTCAAACATAATTCATAATATTGCCTTATATCGACGGGTTGAATAAAACGTTTGACTTTCCGTCCTTAATTTTTTTTTTTTTTGTCAAATCCTTTCTTTTTCTGATTATCTCGTTTTTAGTCTTGTCATAATCTCTTTTATCCCTGGAGAAAAACTTCTAGCCAGATAAAGTCACGTAATCTGTTTATCACGAGATAATATTTGTTGGAAATTGTATTTTTCTAATTTAACACAAGCATTTTCCTCTTCATGTTTTTTTTTTTCTTTCATTAATTCGCGCCAGTTTCCCTATCCGCAAAACAAATGATGGCGGAAACAGGAGGTTAATGTTGGTCCAAAAGCTACACACCGGATATAATTGATTTTCCAAATTGAGAATTGAGTATTTCCCGAAGGGATCTTCATGTTCGCTAATCTTGCACAGGTGTAAATATTGTCAAGAGAAAAATCCACTGATTGCTACTACTCTATCTGACAACACCCCTGACAACTACTCCTGATAAACAAATACTGGCTGTCCGTATCGATATCGTTTACAGTTGCCGTAAATGTCGAGCAGATAATGAGGCACACATCGAAAATTGGAAAATTTGAGATTTGTTAGGTTTTTAGCTTATCTTCTTTTTCTGTCGTAAGAGTTAAAGCTCTGAGATAGTGTGTCCAATAGTAGAATAATACAGGATACGATATAAATTCCTACTACATTTTAAACTGATGTCTGTCTTATTCAAGTTGTTACACATCCAATATTAACGCCATTTGCGAAATAGACATATAATGTTCGTAACGATAGAACATATAAAGAACAGAGGAATCTCGAAATTCGAAAACATATAACGACTTCTTGTTCAGATATGAAACCTTTTTATTAACTTTGAGTTTAAGGCTTCGACATAACGAGGAGAGACACAATCTCGCTATGACGTCTTTTTCATTTGGCCCCGTGCGGCACCCACAGCGCGCAAATTCGTCTCGCCTCAGCAAGCCCCAAAAGTCGACCGTCTTCGTCCAGTGTCTAGTCTCAACTCTCAGCTAACTTTCTTTTAATTCTCCATAAAACCTCTGCGCGCTTCTGGTGCGTGACGTCACTCGCACACCGTCACCCGTTCCGTCATCTCGGTCTATTGTGACATCTCTGAGTGGCACGTCCGCCCCGTGCGTGCGCTACCACCTACATCAAGGTTTGCACC
This sequence comes from Sepioteuthis lessoniana, assembly GCA_963585895.1. Taxonomy (NCBI): domain Eukaryota; kingdom Metazoa; phylum Mollusca; class Cephalopoda; order Myopsida; family Loliginidae; genus Sepioteuthis; species Sepioteuthis lessoniana. Next base: position 64,996,663 of record OY757923.1, on the reverse strand, counting down.
TAACTAACCCATGTGCTGAGCCGAAAGGTTCTCAGCCTAACTAAACTCAAAGGCATGAACCGAAATCCATCGGCCAAAGGGTACTTGAGCTAATGGCAATGATAGTTCCATCTACCATAAGATCTGAAGAAGTCCTGTTAATTTTGATTGTGTTTTTGGATTTTTCAAAAACGCATAACAGGATGTAAATAAATTTATAATCCTTATGTGACGGTATGGTTGTTTTTTCTTAATAATATATATATATATATATATAGATGCATACATATACATATATATATATATGCGTGTGTGTGTGTGTGTAAGTGTGAGTATATATATATATATATATATGCGAGTGTCATTCAATAAGTGAGTGGAATTTGCCTTTGGACTTGGAAGCACAGTTTAGAGTTGCACCATATTTAAGGAACTCAATAATGATAGATCGTTTTTTTCTGACTTTGGTGCCCTCAGCTAATTCTTTACCAGAGTGACAGTGTATTTCCACGTTATGGATTGTCTTTTCCACTCAGGCTTGTAGTAGCAAACCTACATCAAGTCCATTTGTATAGAATTTTAACAAAAATATTCACATCTGTACACTTCTTTGATTCTTCAGTAAATCTAAGATGATTTGATTTCTTAACATTCAAAATTAGATTATAGACCTTAGTTCAAACATTTAGTACAATGTTTGAATTGCTACATTTTAAATAACTTCAAAAGAAATATTTTTATGGATTAAAATAATGTTTGACAAATTTCAAACAATCTAACCTTTACATATACGTAAAAAAAATGAAAGAATAAAAACACTTCTAAAAAATTATTCCGATAAAAAACCAACTTGTTTATTGACTGATACTCGAATAGTATATATATATATAAAGTTGACGACCGTAATCGAATGCTGCACTATGGCTCCTTTTCAATTGCTACTACACCGAGGTGTAGAGGAGAACGCTACTCCTTTCCTTCGACTGCTCCACTTTACTCTTGATTGGTTCCTTAAAATGCCGTGTGTTAAGTAAGAAGGCATCAAATACCATTTTTCGGGTCTTTGGTATGACACAACCTCGGAGTGAACCCCTGGTCGCCTGCACCATTGGCGAATTTATATATATATATATCGGAATAGATCGCCATATAACAATAATTATATACAGTTTCGTGTGTATAGTTAATGTTTTTACTTCAGATGCATTCAATCCTCTTTCATTTGCATGTCTTTAAAGACTTGGGTAGAACAGTTTTCAAATGACAAACTCTAAGTCTCATCAATTCAGCTTTGAATGATGATAATTTTTCTGTTTAACAAGCTTGACAAAACAAACGTCAAAACAATGATGATGAAATGAGCAGGACTATTTAGCTTTCAAGAAAAGCATTACAGACTCTCAGGAATGTTTATATTGAAAGAACATAAGAATATTAGGATTTGCTTGGTAAATAATCTTTCATTTTCATAATCATTAATATATACTTCATGTAAAGCGTGCATTTTAGATACAATATCAGAATTTTTCTAGTTTGCTGATAATTTGCAGAGCGCTGCTTCAACAAAATATTCAGCAATGTTCTTCTTTGAGTATGAGACTTAGAACTTTTGAACAACCATCATATATATATATATATATATATATATATATGAAAAAACAAAAACCGGTTATATTAGGATTATAATTTCATTTCCATCTTGTTAGGTGTTTTTGATATAAATTTCATTTCCATCCTGTTAGGTGTTTTTGATATAAATCAAAAACACCAAAATAACTAACAGGTCTTCTTCAAATCTTATGGATTAAATAATTCAGAAAAGACACAGGAAAGAAGGGTGGGAGGGAATAGAAGAGGGATGAAGAGTTTTCTCCTCACTTAGCCCACTTCCGGATTAAAAAAAAAAGAAAATTATTGCCGGTTGGAATTATAGTATATCAATTATTTTTTAATTTTATTTTTTAAATTCTAAATAAATTTCGACTTAAACTCAAGATTTAATACTAATTCAGATAAATACAACTTGCTTTAATAAGTTTACATAAGGATACAGTACTACTTATATTATATTAAATTAAAGATTTAAAATTAAAATTTTTAATTTCAAATTTTATTTTCGTGCCAATTCATTAAACAGTACGTACACATCACAATGATTCTTCTCATTTTATTTTTTTTTGAATTTTTATTTATTTACCTTAAATCTCAATTTAATCCTATCTTTTTTTTATTTAAGCATTATTTATGCAAATTTGTCAATAGTTTAAATTTAGTGCTATATCTACATCTAGCTATTAATTCACATTTAACAATTTTTCAGGGTCTGGGTGTATCATTATTTGTATTTTTTCCTCTAGGAATAGTTTACATCAACTATCAAAATTTTTTGGAGTATTTGACTTTTTCACTATGGACCATTGAATCTCAGGGGTTAAACCTTTCTTTTTCAAACCCCAAAAATGTGCTGTTTAGTGTTTGTGAGAAAGAAAATGTATGATTCGCGTATCTAATTTTCCATTTCATGCAGGAAATTCCGATATAAGTTTATTTTATCCTTAATATTCTCTTTTGGGTAAATAATTCCTTGGTATACGACATTATTTAAGTTACATAATCCATTCATAGGACAATTATTTCGAGTTTTACTATTACATTTGTTTTGTTTTCTATTATTATTATTATTATTATTATTATTATTATTTGTTCGGTCCTGAAATTCCTTAATTATCTCTTTATTATGATTATTGATTATTCAAAAAATAGGTTTTTCTATTAAATATTATATGTAGTATATTATCATGTTAAAAGTGCTTACCTATCAGTTTAAAAAAAATACCTACATTTATACAAACTAGTCTACAAAAAGGGAGGTTAAACCGTATAATTTTTTCTATTTCTATGACCATACTTCTTATTTTTTTTCTTTATTAATATCATTAGGTATATCTTCTTCTTGAGAGGTAAACTCATCCGTAAAACCGCTATTTTTAAGGGTATCCCTATATATCTTAATACTCTCTTGGAATATTTTCTCGTTTGCTGATAAACTTCTTATTCTCAAATGTACTGCTTTTGGGACTTGCTAGGGGTGATTCGAGTTTACATTTTTCGTTTTTTCTTTCTTTACAAGGAAAATTTAAATAATACTATATATATATATATATATATATATTATCCTAAGCCGAATTAGCCGATGGTGGAAACAATTCTATTTTAAGATTTTCTTTCTTCAATATCCATTTAATTCATAATAGAATAAAGAGTTCAATGTAAAATAATAACAAATTAAAATACAGAACAAATAATACCATATAAAAGAAAAGCTTTTAAAAAATCGCTCATTTTTTGGTGAACATATTTATTTCATCAGACCCTTTATTTTTTTAAATGTTAGATCTGCATCTTCAGACAAAGAAATCATTAAAATATGGAAATAGAGAATTCTGCTCACGCAAATTGACAAATAGGGTGTGGGCATCTAGCAATTTTTTTCTCTCAAGAACTGGTGGGCATATCTTGAAAAAAAATCAGAAAATCAGGATGAGGTGAGCTTAAAGAAGAGCACCATGAGAGCAAAAACAAAAAGCTGCCAGCCAACAAGAAAGTCCTCAAAAGTAGAAAGAACATTTCATTGTTCTACTTGGAAACCCTCCTGAATTCACTGATAAACCTATCAAAATATTTTAATAACAAACTAGATATCAACCCAAGAAGACCTTGACGTAATGGTGAAAAATATTTAAAGCAGAAAGGTGACAGACAACGACGAAAAACCTCTTGACGTATGGAATACAAGGAAATTTGATGACATACTTCTTCAATAATGCCACTTTGTCTATAAACAAAACAATAGAGAAATGGACAAGGTGCTGGAGCTTCCCTTTCTCCAAGACAGATGACATCTGAATCACTAAAATTTATAAAGGCATAATACTTGCTACTTATATCAGGAGATCATTTGTAAAGATCAAGACTGTTTTCAACCTCACAGATTCTGACTATACTTCAATTCCAGGAAGGAGTAAGGGCAAACAATCTCGAAGCAATACTATTTTTCGTAGATTTCTCCAAAGTATTTGATTCAGTTCACAAAGGGAAAATAGAGTAGATACTACTGGTATATGGTCTCCCCAAAGAAATTAGAACGGCACTAATGATGCCCTTCAAAAACTCGAAAGCAATAGTTCGTTTACTTGATAGTGACACCGATTTCTTCGACATTGTTGCAGAAGTTTTGCAAGAAGATACATTAGCGCCTTATTTGTTAATAATCTGACTAGAATACGTACTTCAAACGTCGATACATTGTAGAAAATAAAATGGCTTTACCCTAAAAGAAGAAAAAATCTTACGATACAATGCATGTATAATATGGATGTAGACAACGCAAATGATCTAGTGCTTATCTCGTGTAAACATTTTAAAGCCGAATCCATATTGTATAATCTGGGGCATGCAATACGTGAATTCAAATAAAAAAGAATTCATATGTTTTAAACGAGGAGCCATCTCCATGTAAGTGGCAGGTTTCTAAAATTAATTGATAATTTTACATACCTCGGCAGCAACATATCCACTACTGAAAGTAATGTCAAGATACTATTAGAATTCATGTAACCATCTTGTTTTCAGTGGTGTGATACAAAAAAAGTTTGAAGAACATGATAGGGATAGATGAAGAATGAGAGAGGGAGAGTCAAGGGCGACTTGATGATGGTAATGAGGATATTTATAATGGCCACCCCGAGGACAGATGCAACTACCACAGATGGTGACCCAAGGGTCAAGAATATTTTCGGCGTCGAAGAATCAGTACCCCTATCTCAGAGCACCTATGCAGTAAATTACTGTTATATACTGCAGCTGTGTCTTGGCGAACAACGAGGAACACGTCTGTACAAAAATATAATCTTACATTTTCATTCTGTGACGTCGACAATTGCGAGGAGGAGACGTGTAATTAGAGAGAAAATTCACGTACGGAGGAGCTGTCGGGAGTTTGAACAGCAGTAGGAACTGCTTCAGCCCAAAATACTAGAACTAATATAGTCTTCAAACTCCCACGTGACCCCCATGCAATGCTTCTTTCTATTGGCTATGATGTTCAACCGAATCTGCAGGTCAAGGTGATATTCCAGTACTTACTAGTCGAAGATATAAGGGGATACCCTTGACTGTCGACGGGTTGAATTGAATGCAAATGTAACGCTCGCAAGAAGTAGGTGGACGTCGAATTATTATATAACCCCGGCGACAGGAAGTTCAGATCTGTTGGAGAGATGATGCTGGAATGAGAACCATGTCCCAGCAGAGGCTGGGCGCCAGGTCCCCGGTTGAGCAGCCCGGGAGAACGGGAAAGAAAGGCTGTAATAGCCAGAAGAGTTTGGAGGGTCAATATGTTGCAGTCTTTCTTCGGTCTCCAACTCACCTCTCCCACACAAAACCCTTTCTAATAAAGTAAGAGGTATATTTTTCTAAAGAACTGTTTCCCTCGTCCTTATTGTGTCGTCGTAATGTTTCTGAATGTATATGTGTATAGTTAGTCATGGCTATAGAACAATAATAAACTCTTCTAACAAAATTAATGACTGATTTGTTTGTACTGGTGAAGTTTTTGTTTTTGTCTTTTTATTTTTTTATTGCTTTTTTTTATCAGCCACACTTCTTGGATAACTGAAGAATGATACATCAATGTGTTACAGATCCTCCGGAATAACATTAATCAAATTTTAAATTTTAAGTTTTTCCCTTTTCCTAAAAGGGTTGCCGTAACAAAGCTAGAGAGCCTAATGTATCCTACTATTAACCCATAGCTTAGTTTTGTTTGTCGAGTCATTCGCACCTAATGACAGGTACGAAAAAGAGTAAGCTATTTAAAGCAACTCGGTGTCATCTCTAGAAAGAGCTGCTTTGCTGTTAAATACGGACACAAAGACGAGGCTTATTCGTAACTATTCAGTCAGTAGCCATGTGTATGTCACCACCTATGGGTGAAGTTCTGTGGCATCTTCCAGCGGCATTCATTGCTATCTCTCCATGGTATATTTTTTTCATCAATAAAATGGGAAAGAACTCAAGCAGGAAACACAAAGTATACATTTGTACAACCAAACAACTCTCACTTTTGAATTGTTTTCAGGAATCATTGCTCGTGCTGCACAATGCAGAGTTTTTCCACTATAGTAACCGTGCCTCTAAAGGTGCTCTGGGTGTCATGCATCAGTTGGTTGGCTGGCTGGTTGGTTGTTTGATGGATTTTACAGCATATCAACCTTTGAAGGTCATTTAATGCCAAATCCATTTTATACAAATAATCATTTCCATTTCAAACAATTCAGTTTACCATGAGTACACAGTTTTCAAAAAACATTTCTATTTCAAGCTATCCAGTCGGGTCAAACAGTTCTAATTCAAACAATTCATTTTAGAATAAGAATAGCTTTTGTCCACACACAGATTCTCATGAATTGTTTGAAATAGAACTGTTCTGGCGTTTAATGCCAGAACAGTTCTATTTCAAAAAATTTCTAAACAGTTCTAATTCAAACAATTCATTTTAGAGTAAGTATAGCTTTTGTCCACACACAGATTCTCATGAATTGTATGAAATAGAACTGTTCTGGCGTTTAATGCCAGAACAGTTCTACTTCAAACAATTCAGTTTAGCATTAGTACGCAGTTTAAATATCAAAACAGTTCTATTTCAAGCAATTCAGTCTAGCATAAGTATGTATTTTAGTTCTACTTCTCCCATAGATAAGACACTATCAGATGCTGCCACTACGGGCTAGAGTGGACCTTGGAGCGATGGCAATGAAGGGGTACTCCGTATATCCAAGACAATGATCCAGCACTACTGAAACCTCACCGTCATGTTGTTTACTATCATATTCAGGACACTTGTTGGGAGGTTTACCCTTCTGTAGAGGTACAGTCCGTGTATTATACAGCACCAGACGACTGGGCAATCACGCATCAGATGTTATGGTGGTCACAAACATGTTGCAGATGGTCGGTATCCACAAGGGAGTGTTCATTCCTCCTTTGAGAGGTCTTCTTTTTTGTTCTGCTATGTAAGTAGCAAACGCTAACTTACGTACCAATGAAACCTGGTGAAAGATTCAGGTTATATATTCAAATGTATATAAAGAGAGATAGACAGAGAGAGATATGTATATAGAAAGAGTATTGAGAGAGAGATGGGTGATAGAAAGGGGCCCCTGTTTTGAAATGGGTACTGTCCGAGAAGGTGGACACGACGATTTAAGTTCAAATACTCAATGAAGTTGTTTGCATTTTACAAAGCGAGAATGCTCACTGTGTTGTATAGCCATGAACACTATACATACATCTATACATAGAGAAACATATTCAACACAATAAAGAGGAGCGACACAGTTCTTTAGAAAAATATAACCCTCACTTTATTTGAAAAGTTTCGAAAGGGTTACTTAAGGTTTTACTGTGTGGGAGGTGAGTTGGAGACTGAACAGAACTGCAACATATCGACCCCCACTCTTATGGCCATAACAGCATTTCTTTCCCGTTCTCCAGGGATGCTCAACCGGGGGTCTGGTGGCCCGGCCTCTCTGGGACATGGTCCTCATTCCAGCATCTTCTCTCCAACTGTCTCAGGCTCTGAACTCCAACTGCAACTGCTCAATCGGGGGCCTGAGGGCTCCCTCAGCTGGATGCTGGATGCTGGTTCTCTCTACCGCATCTTATCTCCAAATAACTCGACCTTCCTGTGCACCGAGTTATACTATTGTTTTACGTCCACTCAATTCAACCTGTCGACAGTCAAGGTTATCCCTTTGAAACCTTCGACCAGATGCTCCTGTTATTCACGCAGGTGTATTTCCTATTTCGACAGGTCGTGGTCAATATGCAACAATTGGAATGGCATGAATCTAAATCTTCTCCCTCAAGCTACGGATAAATAGTTGGGCAGACCAAGCTATTTAACCTTGGTATGACAACTAGTCTAAGAAAAGGAAAACTCTGTTCACAAACCTGTTAGACTCCGCTTAAAAAATCAACCTTGTGTCGTATCCTTCTTTGTGAAGGTGTTTGGTTATATATATGTATATAAAGCATAATATGACTACGCATACAGTTATGGGTATGTTGAATGATAAGTGAGCCACATTCTACTTTTGAAGTCTACATGTTTTTAAAATGTTATATTTACAGTTCACGTTAAAGCAAAAATTGCAATAGTAAATAAATTTCTTCCATAATTTGATGATACAAAACTTCGATTTAATTTCGCCAAGTAATTCAGTTACAAGTGAATCTTTAAACTCGACACCAGGTAAACAAAAATAAAAGACAAGCTATTTCACGAGACTTGATGCCAGACAGACAATCACGTTTGGAATCAGTTTGAAAAGACGAAAACTTCGTACAATAAAAATGCTGTCGTCACAGAAATCTGAGAGCGATTCCTTCTTCATTACCATCGACGTCGGGACGTATCCGTCAAAAAAACGCTGTTAGACACCATTCTTGTATTTACTCACCACCTAATATAATATTGTCTTTTACAAGTATGTTGAGTGTAGTTTTTTTTTTATCTATTTACTCCGCTGTTCCTCATCCACAAGAAGGATAAACAAGAATATCTCGTACATCGATACACACGTATGGCCACACTACGAGTTATAAATATGGATACACTCGCGCACCGAGGGTCGCGTTCACATAACTATAGATACGCACCGACTTCTAGTTTCTTTCTTTCTTTCTTTCTTTCTGAACATGATATAAAAGATGGACGTATAATTTTCTACACAAACATGTGTAGAGTGTAACATGTTGTTTAGTGAATATTTTTGGTCCTCCAATTTGTAGTAGATGTTTATACTTGGTAAGGGCAAATGAAGTAAAAATGTGAGACACGACGCGTACAAAAAGAACATACAAAACAAAGCAGTACAAACAAATTCAAATTTATATTTCAACAATACATGCAATGAAATATTTTTAAACATTAGTGTTCTAATACTCTTAGTCAAATATGTGTGTGTGTGTGTGTGTGTGTGTGTGTGACTAAAACTAATACTACAAAAAAGGACTATTCAACAAAAATGTCCTATGCTTCTTGACTAAGTATTTCTAACGGCTGTTTCTTTCAGTGGTTTGACGAAATTTCTGTGTTCGAGGCTGAAAAAAAATCTCAACGAAAAATTTTGACGAGGAAGAGAATGGTAGCATGGAGTAGACATATTTGCAGCGGTTGACTGCAGGAAGTCAAATGTAAAAAAAGAGGAAGAGTGAGATGACTCTGTTAGTCAAAACGGAGAAAATGAGTGTTCTCTCTGGAAGTTACACAGGAAAGAGTGTGTTGACCCTGTATGTAAAAATGTTAAAAATAGAATGGGGTTGGAAGATGAGAGTATTTATAGACAATTCATGTCATGCAGTAGGCTCCAAAAACGCGAGACAAAATTGAAGTTGCGGACGTAATTTTAAGCACTAACCTCGTGGATTTCCTTGCCAACAGGTTCCTGAGACTGATTAGTTTACCGACGTCCGCCACTTTTGTTTCCGGGACAAGTGGCATAACGGCCATTTTAAAATATAGGAGTGTAAATCCTATTCATGTGAATAGTAAAGAGACGCTTTTTTTTGCAAGCAAAATCCTTTATTATATGATCAAGACTATTCAAGAACCTTATACTTGTACAATGCAAATTACAACTTTTGATCAATAGATTTATATTCTGGTTCCGACGTCAACGTTCTCTTACCTGCTACCCTCTGTTGCAAATGTCTAGCATGTTTGTTTATTGTTTAGGTTTTATGGTATATCAACCTTTTTAGGTTATTTAAAGTCAAATCTATCATTATACAAATAAACAGATATATTTCAAATAATTCCGTTTAGCATAAGTACACAGTTTAATTGTCAAAAACATTTCTATTTCAAGCTATTTATTCAAAGTTTATTCAAGCGGTTTATTCAAATAGTTCAAATTAAACAATTCAGTATAAATACAGTTTTTGTTTACACAATTAAATGTCTAAACAGTTCTATTTAAAAGATCATAGTTTAACGTAAGTAGAGTTTCAATGTCAAAAATAGCTCCATTTAAAACAATTCAGTTTAGCATACAAAAACAGTTATATTTCAAACAATTCAGTTTAACATGAGTACGCAGTTAAAATGTCAAAACAGTTGTATTTCAAACAATTCAGTTTAGCACAAGTGCACAGTTTAGTTATATTGGATCAAGACATAGGACCCCATCAGGTGTGACCACTCCCGGCCAGAGTGGACCTGGGAGCAATGGCAATAAAAGGGGTACTCCGCATATCCGAAAGCTCCAGCACTACTGAAATCTCACCATCAGATTACTTTTTGTTATATCTAGGACAATCGTTGGGTGGAGGTCTAACCCCACTGCAGAAAAGCAGTCAGTGTATTCCACAGCCTCAGCCGAGTGGGCAAATGTCTAACATGATTGCATTGAAAATAGAAAGCAGCTCTACATAAAAACATTTTTTCTGATTATTTAATAGAATTCATGCCTGGGCATTTGTGGAATCCTTGTATGATAATGAAGAACGGAACTTTTTTTCTGATTTTTATATTGACAAGGCTTTTTTGGCAATATAATTAACAACCACCCACTTTTTATTTTGCTGTTGCAATAAACCTAAGAAATTAAGGGTTATCTACTTTCACGCGAAATTTTGAATGGTAAGTTATCACTGGGTGGATACTATATGCCAACGAGAGAACTTGCCAAAAGGGATAACCCCTACGGGATGATCATTTTGGTAGGATGAGACTCACTCTCTCTAAAGCATATTGGACTTTAAAAAATTGTGTCACATTCTAGAAGTCGTCAGAGAAGTCACCGACAGGTAAGGCAACGTGATCGTCCACGGGATCTAAATCTCCCAAGTTTTGACCATAGTTGTCAATTAAATTATCAACAGAATGTTAATGACGTTAAGAAATGGCTTTCTTATGGCTGCTCTATGATAATTACCAGTGTAATAAAGATAGAGTACTTAAGCTTTTTTTGGAATTACAGAGACATACTCAACCACCAGTGTTGTCTTCCAATTATGATTTTTAAAATGATCTTCTTTAAATAGACAAAATGTCTCCATTTTCAGTCATTGCAAAATTTCTCATATAACATCTGCATTTGAATATAGAATATTTCATCCTGAAAATGTTTGCAAGCATCAAATACTATCCAAACTGTAAATTCTATATTCAATATAAGATCTTCAATTTTATATTCAATTTAGTCTTGTTAAATCACTTTTTTTTAAATCAGACGCTTGTCGAATCAGTGGACGATGAGAGTTTTAAAAAAATAAATAGGCATATAATCCTGTTGAATTTGGTTTGATTTGGTTTTATGGCATATCAACCATTGTAGGTTATAAAAAGCCAAATTCTTTTTATACATTTATATGAAGAATATGATCTCTAAACACATATAGTTGATAACATTTTTAAATGAGCCTGACCTTCTTTGGTTTGGTTTGGTTTTATAGCATATCAACCATTGTAGGTTATTAAAAGCCAAATTCTTTTTATACATATATATTCAGAATATGATTTCTAAACATGTATAGTTGATAACATTTTTAAACAAGCCTAAGCTCATTTTTTCCAGTTAAATGGTTTCAAATACGAATAATTCCATTATCTATTAATCATTTGCTTGCACACAATATGTTTTCAAGTATTGTTATGTATCACTAACAATTCAAATAAACATCAATCATTTGTTTACACACAGTTAAAAGATAAAACAGTTCTATTTCGAAGAATTCATTTTAGCTTCAGTACACAGGTTAAATGATTGAACAGTTTTATTTGACCCATATATAGGACTTTTTCAGGTGCTACCGCTCTGGGCCAGATTGGACATGGAGGTAATGGCAATGAAGTAATACTCCGTATTCCCCAAAGCTCCAGTATTACAGGAACCTCTCCATCAGATTGTTTGGTGTCATGGACAAGACACTCTTTGGGAGAGTCTTACCCCTATGCAGAGATGCAGTCAGTATATTCTTCCGCATTATCCATCCAGTTAACTGAAAGAATTAAAATATAAGAACTGACACCCAAACAAATAAATACTACATATAAATAAAAGGTTATAATTCTCAAGATAAAAAATAAGCACGGTTGTATTACAAGCGAATGACTACCGAGGCGCGAATTGATAGTGTTTAATCTCTCTTCTTCTGTGCTAGAATACGCTTGATTTAGCACTCCGGTACAAGGTTCCCAAGTGGTGACTCGGACCGAAATATGTCAGCCATATAAAGTGAAGGTAGAGGTGAAGTGTTCTTTGAACCCCAGTGTATATATCATGGTATTTCCTTATTTAGTTTCTTTTTCTGTTACTGTTGATGACTGGTGTGTGAATGCAAAATTAGAAACAAAGGATCCGAGAAGAAATTATTCTTCGATGGACAAAAAAGCTACCATGAAGTAATCATTGTCTATTGATCATTTTTTCACCTTCCACGGCTTCAGCAACGAACCGAAACCCAATAAAACAAGGAAATCTCTATGCTGAAAAGAAGTTGTTTTCATGAGTTTCACTCCTCGGCCACCAAATTACATTACTGAGATAGCACCGACCACGCTAAAGACATTCCTTTGGAGGAAAACGCAGGAGCAACCGCACGTTTCAAAACGTAAAAGTCATTTGAAAGAAAAAAAACCCAACAACATAAATACCTTTGAATATATTTGACGATACATTAGTTTGCTAATTCAAAATATAAAAACGCAGTACTTACTTACCAAGTCTGCTGGGTTTGTAGAATACACCGACTGCTTCTCTGGAGAGAGGTAAGATTCCCCCCAATGAGTGTCTGGCCCAGAGTGGTAGCACCTGATTAGGTCCTGTTTATGGGTCAAATAGAACTAAAATGTGTACTCATGCTAAACCGAATTGCTTGAAATAGGACTATTTTGACATGTAAACTGCGTACTTATACTCCTCTGAATTGTTTGAAATGGAACTGTTTTTGTATAAAAAGGTGAATTGTTTGAAATATAACTTTTTTTAACATTGAAACTATACTTACGCTAAACTGAATTGTTTAGAATAGATCTGTTTTGACATTTAACTGTTTGTAAACAAAAACTATATTAATACAAAAAGGAATTGTTTTAATTAGAAATGTGGGATTAAATTGAATAGCTTGAAACAATGTTTTTTTTTACAATGAAACAGTGTACTTATGCTAAAATGGATTGCTTGAAATGGAACTGTTTATAAATATATAAATGGATTAGAATTAAATAACCTACAATTATTGATATGCAATAAAACCCAGACAAGCAATACTTAGGGAAGAACAAAATAAAACATTCTATGTGTGTGAAAGTAGTGTGGCACGGAAAAGTAATCAATTTTGCTACGTAAAAGTCTTAATATTCAACGTATTGTAAAAAATTGACCCGACTCCATAAGAGGTAATAGTGAAACTGTTTATCAAATAGTCAAGAGTCTATTGATAAAATATATCTCACAGATATACTGTCTTATCTCTCTCTCTCTCTCTCTCTCTCTCTCTCTCTCTCTCTCTCTCTCTCTCTCTCTCTTCGGAGACCCCATGGTGTAATAGTTAAAGTACTGGATCACGGCCTCAAAGTAGGCGAGTTTGAACGTCAGTCATGCTAATGCGTTTACATTCGGATTAATACCCATGGGATAGGTAAGAACCTCTTCATCCCCCTTGCAACAGGTTAAAATGTACCACAGCTGTTCTTCTACAGGAATTGCTTTGACATTAAATAACCTCAGAAGGTTTACATGGCATTAAACTAAGAAATTAAACCAAACTAAACTCCCTCTCTTTTCTTCTACACAACACATATATACGCCCCTGTTTATATATATCTGTTATATATTTCTTCGTGTTTTTTGGTTCACACCAGAAACGCAAAACAGGATGGAAATAGATTTATAATCCTAAAATAACCGGTCTTTGGTTTTATTTAAAGAAAGAATACACACACACACACACACACACATATATATATATATATATATATATGGTGGGTATATGTATTAATAAAGCAGAAAAAACAGAATAATCCAAATATGTGAAATTATTGTGATGTAAAGTCGACGATCAACGTTTCGGTTTCAGTAACCATCATCAATATTTGATTTAATGGTTGCACAGATCAAACATTATAAAGAGAACATTCCGATGAAAATTCACTTAATAAGTTTATGGCATATATATATATATATATATATATGGTTGGTTTATATATATTAATAAAGCAGAAAAAACCCCAGAATAATCCAAATAGGTGACATTATTGTGATGTAAAGTCGACGATCTATGTTTCGGTTTCAATAACCATCATCAGGACTTTGATATCCGGATAATTTTTCCCGCAGTGATTGATACTTATCGAAATAATGGAAGCCAAAAAAAAATATATAAAACGAAAACTTAGCGTTCTTAATTCAAAACTATTAACAAAGTGTTTGGCACGTGGAAAGATATTTGAAAATATTGGAATGTTTCAAGAGGTGAGAAAAATTCTCCTTCCTTTTCAAGAAATACCCAAAGATAGGTAAGTTTTTATATACACAGATCGTTTTGAATTCATCTATGATAGATGTCATGTATAGATGTCATATATTTGGTGTTTGTTTTTCTGAAAGGACAGTATGAAAATAAACATGGATTATTCTGTTTTTCTGCTTTGTTTATACTGTCGGATTTTGATCCATATTTACTTTCATATATATATATATATATATATATATATATATATATGTGCGTGGAAGTAAATAATAACTATGAGGGATGACACTGGAGATGTTAAATCAAGGATTAATGTTTAACAGTGTAAAATACACACGGAACATAAATTCAACACAATATTTCTAATAATATTAAAAGCCGTAATTTGAACAAACAAACACTGATTCACTAATTAAACAGCCAACTTTTTCTTGTTATACAACTTTTCCCTGGGTTTTTGTATTTTGCACATTTAAACATCCATAATTGATTTAACATCACTAATATCATCCCTCATAGTCCTGATGATGGTTCATTAGAACCGAAACGCTATAGTGTCGACTTTGCTTTTCAATAGATATCTCCTTCTACTTGGATTATCTTGTTATTAATTTTTCTTTATATATTGTCAGATTACACTCCATTATTTACTTCCATATATATATGTATATATATATATATATATATATATATATATATATATTTGTGCGTTTAGTATTGTGATGTATAATACCATGTAGATATGTTGAAAATGGACAGCTGTGTGACCAACACAGTCATCTTCAGATGATGACTCTGAGATTAGACATGGCATCGGCTCCTGTGCATCGTTACCAGTAACCCATAGTACAACAGCAGTATTTAACAATACCACAAGGCTTAATTGATTTTCGACACATCATGAGAATGCCAGATCAAGATACAGCTTGTTCCTGTAATGCTTTGTTTTATTCACAATTTTCCAGTAACGAACCATTAATTCAATGATGTAAGATTTTAATTAACTGACAATGACATGTCATTATATTGAACGTGAACAAAAATAGAATTTTTGTAAAATTCACATGCTGCAGACTAGATATCAATAATTAGTAGCTAATTAAGTGTTATTAATTATAATTTTATATATAAAACACATAGTAGAACCAAATATTTCGAGTAAGTTTCACCTTTTCAAAATTACTAGGCAATACTACATCAATAAGTTAGGCTACATATTTTTTTCTGAGAGATGATAGATGAAATATATGGATTAGTAACCTTTTTTTTCATTGCAATTAGATCACTCAAAAAGCTATCCTGAATAAAACACTAATCTGAGGTCCCACTTCTGAAATTCAGGTAAGTGTGAACTCCCCCTTCAGGTCCTCTCTGACTAGGAGTGGTAGTAACCTGTTAAGGTTCCATCTTTGGGTCAAATATATTTGTTTGAAATTTATTTGTACTAGAGAGAGATACTTGAAACAATATAAACATGTGCAAACAAATGATAATTAATATTGAATATTAGTAGTTACCTGAAATCATACTTTTGTAAAAATAATTAGTATCAGGAATAGTTGAGTTTATATAACTGTGCAAATTATTGTCATTAAGAATTGTTACTTGAAGCTTAGAGTGTTTGCGAATGACCCAAGAGAAAGGAGTTCAATCCTTGGTCGAGTCATACAAAAGACTCAAAAATGGTACTTGATGCCTCCTTGCTTAACATTCAGCATTATAAGGTATGGATCAAGGTTAATGGGAGTAATTCAGGGAAAGGAGTATCACCCTCTTCTACACCTCAGTGTAGCAGCTATTGAAAAGTAAGCCTTTGGGTTGACCCCAGCTACGGCCGGCCAGCTTACTTACTTATTAACCCTAACCCTAACCCTGTCGGAGGTAGAGCTTAGAAATATTCTGTAAAGGACAATAGTTTGGTTTGGTTTCATTTAGTTTGGTTTTATGGCATATCAACGATTGGAGAATATATAATGCCAAACCCAGTTTTATACATATAAACAGTTCTCTATTAAATAATCCAGTTTAGCATAAGTACACATTTTTTGTTTACACGCCATTAAATGTGAAAACAATTCTTTTCAAACAATTCAGTTTAGCGTAATTATACAGTATAGATCTATTTGACCCATAGATAGGACCCTATAAGGTGTAACCTCTCCAGGCTAGAGTGGACCTAGAAGCAATAGTAATGAATGGGTACTCTGTATTCCCCAATGCTACAGGAACCTCACCATCTGATTGTTTAGTGTCATATGTGGTTCGCAGTGGTAGCAGCTGATAAGGGTCCTATGTATGGGTCAAATAGAACTAAACTATACTTATGCAAAATGAATTGTTTAAAATAGAACTGTTTTGACATTTAAACTGCGTACTTATGCTAAACTGAATTTTTTTGAATAGAACTGTTTTGACAATTAAAATACGTGCCTATACTAAACTGAATTGTTTGAAATAGGAATGTTTATATGTATGAAAAGAATTTGGCATTAGATAATCTGCAAGGGTTGATATGCCATAAAACAAACCGTATCTAAATAAACGCTGGTAATGTCATTTCTATACCTGAAAAGATAAAAACATTAAACCTTGAAGATAGAATTATGAGTTCTTTCTACACATGCTGTTAAAATCGATGATCATTTGAACGAAAATTAGTCAAATTATTTGATAACGAAATGACATAAGTTTTTCTGACTCACAATGTATTATGTTTAACTTGATCGCCAGAATTTTAAATATACATCAGATGAAACTGAACATCTAAATATATACAAATGTAAATGTTTCTATTACGTGTATATATGGCTTTTAACTGATTTTCACATCATTAGCATGTTTCCATATTATATCGTCTTGGTATACATATGTACTATAGCCACAATTAACGCCATGTGCGAAATAGACATATAATGTTCATAACGATAGAACATATAAAGAACATAGGAATCTCGAAATTCGAATACACGTAACGACTTTTTGTTCAGGTAAGAAACCTTTTTATTACTTTTGAGTTAAAGGTTTCGACATAAGAAGGAGAGACACAATCTCGCTTATTAATTTGGCCCCTATCTCGTGCGGCACACACGGAGCGCAAATTCGTCTCGCCTCAGCGAGCCCCAAAATTCGAACCTCCTCTTCGGCGTCTAGTTTTCAACTCTCCTAACTTTCTTTCAATTCTCCACAGACCTCTGCGCGCTTCCGGTCACCCGTTTCGTCTCGGACTATTGTGACATCTTCGAGTGACACCTTCATCCGCCCGCGCGATCCTGCGTTAACACCTGCATCAATGTTTGCACTTAACTCACCCATGTGCTGAGCCGAAAGGTTCTAAGCCTAACTAAACCCAAAGGCATGAACCGAAATCCCTCGGCTATTATATTACACATATACTATTATCATATTTATCCAACCCCTCCGCTCGAGCAGGATATGACACAAGGTCAATTTTTTAGCGGAGTTTAACAGGTTTTAAATCAGAGTTTTCCTTCTCGTAGACTAGTTGCCTCACCAAGGACGAAGAACCTAGTCTACTCTACTATTTACCCATAGCTGGAGGGAGAATAATTGGATTCATACCTTTCCCAAGGGGTATTAGTGCTATGTGAAATGCAATCAATCTCGTCCAGGATTTCAACTCGTGTCACCGTGTTCATTTCCTACGACGATAACCATTACACCTCCACATATATTATTATAGTTCGCATATATACGTATGAGCTTCCACACATACACGCTTCTTTTTTCGTTTCTAAAGAGTCGAGCCTCAGCTGTTGTAAAGTCAATATCTATTTGAGCTGGGTGTTTAAATCCAATGTGTATTATATTTTTACTAGCGTGTTCGTTTAAATCGTTAATACACTGAATTCGGGACGTGAATCTGTGGCGTTTTATTTTCTTTTTTAATATTCAATACATAACAAATTTATTGCCCGAGAATCTTTAGGTTTACCTGAAGGATAATTACCTCTTACTCTGCTTGTTCCAAATGAAGCAATTTTGCATTGTACAAACTTATATATCTACATTTTCTTTTTTAACTACAGGAATGTTATTGTGAATTGAATTACACAGGACATACGGTAAGACTGTACAGCTGTTTCGACCTAATTAGGTCTCATCAACAGTGTATACCAGGATCTCCACCCCTGGAGATCGAACCAGCGAGCACAGATTGCAGAGCCGATACTCTACAACTGACCCATCAGTCCATATCGCAAACAGGTGACGCCAAATTAACTATTCATGGAAATTGTTCGGCCAATCAACCTGAATGTGTTTTGCAAGTTACATCCGTACTCTGTACAGACGACACGGTCACCTCCAGGTTCACGTCTTCCCAAGAGGAATAGAAATACGCAGCCGAGTAATTATTATGACCTCAATATATAAATAAATATATATATATATATATATATATATATATATATATATATATATATATATATATATATATATATATATATGGTGGGTATATATATAATATAAAGCAGAAAAAATAGAATAATCCAAATAGGTGAAATTATTTTGATATAAAGTCGACGATCAACGTTTCGGTTTCAATAACCATCATCAATAGTTGATTTAATGGTTGCACAGATCAAACATTATAAAGAGAAAATTTCGATCAAAATTCACTTAATAAGTTTATGGCATATATATATATATATATATATATATATATATATATATATATATATATATATATGGTGGGTATATATATTAATAAAGCAGAAAAAAAAAACACAATAATCCAAACATTATTTCAATACATGGATTGATCCAAACTTGACAAGAAAAAACAGAAACTGCGTCTGAAAAAAATTGGAGATCAAAGATAAGACAAGAAAGAAAAAACAAACAAACAAGAGAACATATCAAAAATAAAAGAAAATTCAAAATCAGTATTACAGTAAAAAATCTATCAACTTAAAAGAAAAGTTTAACTGGTAAAGAAAAACTGAGAAAGTTTCAAACTATTATATAAAAACGCTAAGTTAGAAACAAAACATTAGAACTAAAATTGATTGCTAACAAATATGAAATGATTTGTATTGCAGAAACGCACTTGTCCGCGAAAAATGTAAAACAAAGGGAAATAGTAATACTAGATTTTGAATTAATTGGGGAATATAAGAAAAATAATACAAATTTTTGAGAGTCTGGTATTTAAGTTTATAACATGGTAGAATATCTAAATCGAATCAGATTCGAAAAAGCTGAATCATTTGCCTTACGCATGACTGATACTAAAAAAAGGATTTTTTAAATTATGATATCTGTATGAAGATCTCCAAATTTATGTGAAGATGAAGAGGATAAACTGCTAGAACAACTGATTTTTAATTAGCGATTGAGCATATGTGCAGTGAAGTTAAAAATAGCGTAGACACCGAGTCAACGGTTCTAGTTGACTGTAATTTTCACGCCTATGCAATCATCAGGCCAAGAGGATCCCCCATGGTGGTTATCCCTTTATATAATTTTTTGCAATGCATGATAGGAAGTATAATGTACTTTTGTTTTGGATTAGTATTAGTGTTATAATCATTGTTTACGAAGAAATTAACTTTTCTTTTTTCTTTTTATAAAATGCTCTATTTTTTCTATTATCAACTCATAGTAATAGGATTGAGGAAGAAGTGAGTTCCTTAGGGAGTTGTTGAATTTGTTTTCCTCCACAAACCAACGGGACATGAAATATTGTCTTTGAACAGAAAAAAAATCTATCAGTCTTTTCGAAAGCCTGAGGATGTACATAAGTGTATATGCCTACAACACACTTGATTTTTATACGTATATTCAAACAGGTTCAAAGATGCATGTTTTTGTCCGTACACCAGGCTCTAAAACTCTTTCTTTCTTTCTTTCTTTCTTTCTTTCTTTCAATCTCTCTCTCTCTTTTTAAATCTATCTCTCTCCTTCTCTTTTACCAATGGTCCAGGAGACGTGGGTTCAATCACAAGTCGAGTCATACCAAAGACTCAAAAAATGGTACTTGATGCCTTCTTGATTAACGCTCAACATTATAAGGTACACATCAAGAGTAAAGTGGAGCAATCGAGGGAAAGGAGTTGCGCCCTCCCGTACAACTCGGTGTAGTAGCTAATGAAAAGTAAGTCTTCAGGTTGCCCTAGACTATGGTCGCCAACTTTACAAGTTTACTTTATATATAGATAGATATATATAATTTCTCAAATGTATAATCTATGCCTTTGTCTCTCGGATATTAATTAGTGTCACTCCGTTAAGATGTCACTAGGCAAAAAGTTTAAAGTCTTTTCTTAAAACATTTGACGCACACACACATTTATGAAAAGTTTCAGTGATTTGACTCGATAACAAAATTTTCAAGGCTCTACAAGCTTATTTAGACTTATGATTAAAGTTTAGTGCTGGTTGTTTGCATAAATCATTAAATCATATATTCATTGAAATCTAATTTCTTAAAATAAGTCTTAGACATCTGTTGGCTGTAAGATTGTCAACTGCTTCTTTTTTTTTAAGCGTTCAATGATGAGGATAGCAGAATGCATAAGATATCTCACACTTACAATTTATCATGTGAATACCAAAGTTGAATTGAATTAAAGATGATTTCTAAGAAGATCGATATTGACTCAAAGAGGGAAAAAAATCATATTGTCGCTTGATGGATAAATAGGTGCGTATTTTGCCGAGTGATTAGAGAAAACTAAAAAGAAAAAAAAAAAGAAGTTGAGGATTGAGAAAAAGAAAGGCGGAAAGCGAGAAGGATGGGTTTAAAGAAAAAAATAACAGAAAAAAAATCTAAGAAAAAAGAAGATTATACAAAATTGAAAAAAATTAAAATGTAGCCATATAAGTCAACAGCCAAAAGAAAGACGTTTGGACAGATTTTAACATCTCTTCTGTGAAATAAAAGCTTGGTCTTGCAATCCGGGATCCAGTCTCTAAATCGTGATTGAAATTAAAAAACGTAGTTTACTCCCCACTGAAAAAAATGTAGGCGGGTTTCTTTTTTGCTGTAAAACCCGGTATATATATCACGGGGAATCGTGATTCGACCTGTGTTTCTTTTATGGTGGCTGGGGTGTGAGCGCACGAGATGAGACTGTCCTTCGAATGATAGAGAAGCTGCCACATGGTATCTATTGTCAATTCCTACCTGGTTCCTCGACCTCATAAAATGAGTGTAGTAGGTATGAATAACGAAATAGCCTAACGCTAAAACAAACCGTGGTTTGTCTTTAATCTCTAGCTGACAAATAGCCTTAGCAACATGGTAGTTTACTACAAACTATGCTACAGACTTTTATTCGGTTGACAACTCAACTGATATAATTGAAATGAAATATGGAAAGAATAAAAACCTTAAAAACTAGCAGAGAGAAATAGAATAGATAAAAAGACAAAAAAATGTGTAAAAAGGAAAAAAATACAAGTAAAGAAAGACAAAATTTAAAAATGAATGAATGAAAAATTATCGATTAACGAAAAAAGAAAGAAATATGAATTGTAAGAATAGATGTAAGCATAAAACAGAAGGAAAAATTAGAAACCTATTAAAAATTTCAAAAAGAATAAAGGAAGCATTCTTAAAAATATCTATAAAAAGAAAATATTTCCTTTTCTAAAAGAAAAAACATTTTACCGAATAAAATCAAGGAAAAAAATGAAGAATAATGAACAGAATTAAAAATAAAAGAAAAAAAAAGCATTTATTTTAAAAAGAAGAAAGACAGATAAATGTTAATGAATAAATCTCAATACAAAATAAATAAATAAATAAAATTGTTTTAAATGTATAAATGAAAGTTATACGCAGTAAAAAAGAATTATTAAAATATAAAACCTACAGAGCAATAATCACTTAAAGAAAAAGTCAGACTTTAAAGTAAGAAAGATGAAATGAAGAAAGAACAGAAATGAAAAATAAAAATAATAAAATAAAAAGTATCACTATAAAAAAATGTGTGATAGAAAGCGTCTGACAGAAAAAAAAGTAACTGAAGTTTTTAGGCAATTTTTCGGATTCCTTTTTGCGTGTCTGCCATTGTTAAACCAAGAAACTTAAGTAAATTGTGCCTAAGGTTGAAAACTTTGGAATTATTGCTATTAAATTCTATTACTAAACTTTTAATATAAAAGACCGATGATTGCTTTTTCTTCTCGAGAAAAAAAAAACAGTTGTTATCGTGACGTTATAAAATCCCAGCTGACTACCAAGTCACTAATTA
Source organism: Sepioteuthis lessoniana (assembly GCA_963585895.1). NCBI lineage: Eukaryota > Metazoa > Mollusca > Cephalopoda > Myopsida > Loliginidae > Sepioteuthis > Sepioteuthis lessoniana. Next base: position 64,973,927 of record OY757923.1, on the reverse strand, counting down.
ACTGCAGATCGGAAAAAACACCTGCACTCGCATTATATTTCCGATTAGAATAAATGTCTATGAAATATAAAATTTTAAACTGAGATGGATGAATGTGCTGTACTTTCAATAAAATTTCCGAAATAACAATAAAAATTCTATTGTGTTTACTTGTACTTAAATAGAAAGAAATCTGAAACAAAAATAACTTAAATTAGCCCAAAGTAAAGAGTAAGCGCTCGGAGAGGAATAGTTATTATCATAGAAAGTGATCTTGGCTACTCGTGTTCAAATCTTGAACCAAGGAGTTTGCTTTTCATTTACCTGTACCATACCCATGATACGGATATGTGAAACGTACATAGAATGTTCGTTACATATATACATAGAACATAGGAATCCCGAAACACGAAAAACTCTTACGACTTCTTAGTTCAGGAACGAAATTTTTATTACCTTTGAGTTTAAAGGTTTTTCGACATAAGGAGATTATATATAGTCTACGTTATATAAAGGCAAGACAGTAATACTTAAAATACAAAAAACTAAAATGCCTAAGGGAAATAAATTGTCCGAATTTGACAAAGGCGGGATTACAGCCCTGAAAAGAGTCGGAAATCTCGGAGAGAAATTTCAAAGGCTTTAAGACGTAGTAAAACTGTTATCTACAATTACTTGAAAAATCCAAAGAAGTATGGAACAAGACAAGCCAGAAAAATTATCATTACAATTCAAGAGAAGAATTGTTCCCGAAGTAAAAAAGAAAACTTCGTCAACATCAAAAATACTGAAATCTCTTGTGGATGGTCCTTGCAATACAAAATCAAAAGAAATGACTGGAATCTGCTCGTCAATTTCAAACCATGAGTGCTAAAAAATGGCGAATAGGTGTTTTCTAGAACGAAAAGAAATTAAATTTAGACAGTCCAGATGACTTTCAGAAGTACTGGCACACAAAAAAATTTTCAGAAGAGAATTAATCAAAAATGTCAAGTGGAGGAGGAACTCTTATGCTCCGAAGGGCTTTCTCATCTTCAGAAAAACTTAAACTACAATTTGTTAGCAGTCGACAAAAAGCAGCAGATTATATGAAGATGCAAAATGATTCATCTCTCGCACAAAAAGGACGTCGTCTATTTTGAGAAGAATGAATTTTTCATAAAGATAATGCTACAATCGACAATGCATCAATAACAAAGAAGTGCTTGTTAGAACAAAAAATAAGACTTTTTGACCACCCAGCGTGTTCTCCAAACCTCAAACCAATAGAAAATGTGTGGGGATTGATTGTTGCAAAAGTTTATAAGGGGGTCGACAGTGCATAGTAATTTTTGAACTCAAAAACGCAATATTAGACGCATCGGAAAAAATACCTTCAGTTCAACTGCAAAAATTAGTTGATAATATGCCAAGCCAAATTTTTGGGGTTATCAAAGCTATCGGTTGATCTACAAAATATTAAATTAAAAAATTTGCCCTTAAAATCTGCTCTCTGTTCTTATATTTATATCTAAACAAAATTTTAAAATTAAGCATACATTCTAATATACATATAAAAATGAACTGAAATTTCTTTATAGTTTAAATTTAATTGTCTTTATGCCTTATCTTTCATATATCTGATTTTCATTATGTAAAAATTGTAAACAATATCTTTTTCTTCATTTTCAATGGTGGTCTTATATTTTTGTCCAGGGGTATATGTGATTTCTAAACATATTTTGTAGAGATTTTTAAACGATCATGAGCCCTTATTTTTCACTATTAAATGGTTACACTTAATTCTATAATATACGAATAATTCAATTTACTATTTAATCATTTGTTTACACAAAAATTAATGTCTTCATGTGTTGCTAAGTATCAATAACAATTCAATTAAACTTAAGTCAATTACAGACAGTTAAATGCTCAAACAGTTTTATTTCAATCAGTTCACACAGTTTTAATGTCCAACAATTCTATTTGACCCATTGATAAGGCCTTATCAAGAGATATCACTTCGGGCGTAGTGGACCAGCGAGCGTTGACAATGAAGGGGTACTCCGCATTTCCATAAGCAACAGCATAACTGAAACGTCACCAAAAGATTCTTCAATGTCATATCAGGACATTCGCTGTAGAGAGTCTTGACCCTCTGCAGAGATGCATTCGACCGACTGAGTCAGTTTATTAGTCACGTATTCCGACATAAAAGAAACAATTTCCACACAAGAATTACCAGCGTGGACCTGAGAGTAACAGCAAGAAAGGGGTACTCGATATTTCCTAAATTTCAAGAGTCGAGCCTCTCCATCGGATACAATTGAGTGTCATACCTAGAATACTTGATGACGTAAATATGGTTAAAATACACTTTCTAGGCGAGGACTTGAATTCTCTTTCACAATATGCTTAGTACCTTACGCTATCATTATTCCCTTTCAATATCTATTCAGCTCAGTAAGCCGGAGATCTGTAATTTTTTTAAATTTTAGGATGAGTCAAACGATTTACAATATTTTGGTAACGTTAAGAACAATTCAGCGGCTCCTGATGCTTTTGCAGAGGCTGAGAAGATTACGAACCACAATCGACTGAATGATTTTGCGTTCATCTGATACTCTCCTCGCAAGACTTGCCTCTGTTGCTTGAAGCGCAGCTTTTAAATCTAAGGTTTTAAGCCTAATTGACCTTACCGTCGAGGGTTTTGGGACCTAAGTGAATTATTTTCAGCCTTCTGGTTCTTGTACTTTGATCAACTGTGCTTTTATCTTTTGCTCGATTGTTTTTATTACTTCCACAGCGTAATCACCCAGTTAGAACTTGTAAGGCATAAGATACCGTATTATAGCACGTTGCATATTCATCTGTTCAAGTTTGAAATCACACATGGAAGGAAGCCCTGGACAATATGTTTGGGAGTAAACTATCCCAATGCTAAAAACTAAAATATGTTCTTAACACAGCTTGAACTGTTTTGTTTACCTGATCAAATAACCGCACACGAGCACATACGAAAATATTGCGAAACTTTTGTCTCATCCTATTATGATAAAATATTGCGCTTCTTCCAACAAATCTTGTTGCGGAGCCGTCTTTGTTAACCCACCCGACAAACTTTTAGAAATGACTGAAGTGACTCAGGAAGGACAAGGATAGCAAAAATATAGGATGGAACGATAAAATTGTCGCCCGAGAAAAGACGACATGATTCCATTTCCGTTTAATGAAAACCGCTTTTCTTTTTTTGTTGCAGAAGAAAAGGGTACTCGATATTCCCTAAACTTCAAGAGTCGACCCTCTCCATAAGATACAATTGAGTGTCATACCTAGAACACTTGATGACGTGAAGCATGGTTAAAATAGTCTCTCTAGGCGAGGATTTGAATTCTCTTTAACAATATGCTTAGTACCAGTCGCTATCAATATTCCCTTTCAACCTCTATTCAGATCAGTAAGCAGGAGATCTGGAATATACCAACTGCATGTATGCAGAAGGGTTAAACCCTCTTAATTAGTGTCCTTGTTATGACATTAAACGATCAGCTGGCGAGGCTCCAGTTATGGAGCTAATGGGAATATTAATTACTCTTTCATTGCAATAGATCCAACATTCACTCTGGCCCAGAGGGGTGGCACCTGATAGGGTCCAATCCTTGGGTGAAATAGAACTGTTTAAACTGTGTGCCAACCAAAATTTACATAAACTGATTAGTTAGTTTTATATATCAATACATGAAACAATTTGACTCTGTGCAAATGAATAAATAGTGCTTTTCTAGTTGGCCAGTTGTGTACAAATCCCAAGAGCGATAGAAGCCTTCTATCATGTCTCTAAGTGACACAATGTTCAACGGGCGAGGTTAGAGATGCGACGCTGTACAACTCATGCTCTCTACCGATCAAAGTTATGACAATAGGACCATTGCCAGCACCCTCAGAATGCACATCCGGAAGATTCAACGCTTGAGGGTACAGCTCAACGCATCGGACGATCCTTTGGAGGTGATGGACCGGAGGGATACCGCCAGGAAGACCCGGACAAAGGAGTTCATCGAAAAGGTCCAGGCAATCATTGATGAAACTCCCCAGCGACCTATTCGGCAGATTGCCAGAGAGTTAGGTGTCTCACACACAACTGTGAAGGAGGACTTGAAGTGTAGGTCCTACAGGCGCCAGACAAGCCAGATCTTGACTGAGAACAAAAAGAACCTCAGGCTAATTAAGTCCGTCAGGGTCCTCCCCTGACCTGAACCCGCTGGACAACTTCGTTTGTTCATACTTCCAGAACATCACCAAAATGACCTCCCACGACACCAAAGCCAGCCTGATCGTTGCCATCCGCCGAGTATTCGCCGAGCTCCGGTCGGCGCTTGTGGAAAAGGCATACTCCCAGTTCCGGATCCGTATCGAGGCGGTGATTGAGGCTGAAGGCGGTTACATTGAATAGATGTCACCTCTAATACATAATCAAGTTACCTGAATTGATTTTTTCAATAAAAGTTTTTAAATAAAGCTGCAGTGTTGTTTTCTTTAGGACGACAATTTTATCGTTTCACCCTGTAGATAGGAGGTTATAACAAAGTTATAACATTTATAATTTCGAGAAAAATTTGACAACCTTAATGAATTAAAAATAGTTTTGAAGGTTATTCTTGGTAGAGTTGTAGATTCTTAGTCGGTTCGAGCGGTGGCTACTACTCAAAGTCAGATGTCGCTAGGGCGTAAGATTATCGGTTTAATATATGAATTTGAAAAGTTTACACCATCTTGATTCAAACATATTAACTTTTGAATACCAAGTCTGTAAAAATAGAACAGTTTATATACATGAGTAGTATTATTTCATCAACTGAGAGTGATGTCAACGTACTCATAGAAAAGACACAGACTGCAACTAACAGATTCGCGCCCTTATGAAACTTGATCTCTTTAAAATAAAATTTGAATTCTTTCAATCTATTTCCATGTCAGTTTTATTGTATGGCTGCACCACTTGGACTTTGATACCCCACCCCCGAGAAAAATCTTAATGGGAACAACGTAGAAGCAATACCCGACACCACAACAATTTTAGGGCTATATAACCTTCCATCTCATAAAACGTCCGAAAAAGCAAGCAAGACACACTACACACTGTTGGAGAAGTAAAGATAAATTCATAAATGGCACTTTAAAACTAAAACACGCGAAACTTTCATTCATCAGTTCTGTGGCGATACTGGGTGTTGTCTACAGGATTCACTATGACGATAACCAATGGAGACGGATGGTGCGAGAGACTCAAATGAATCAGTGCTATCGGTACGTCCTGATGATTACGATGGTTTTGACGATTGCAAATTATATAGGACACTCTCCAACAAACGATAACATTCTGAGATTCATCACTTGAAGGAAAGATTAAAATATTTGGATCCCCACCTGACCTGTTTCATTACCATATTCGCTAAAATCCAATTATAAAATTGGATTTTAGCGAACATGGTAATAAAACAGTTTACGAAATTGTGATCAGTTTGACTTAAATGCCAATTCGCAACTATCAGTAGAACATAGAAATTTCTGATGGCCTTACAAGTGGATGAGTAGGTTCCCTCCTCCCATTAAATAATATTTTCCTGGGTATTACACGAAACCACAGCTGATGATGAGTTTTATATTCTGGAGACATGAGAAGTGAGTATCAGTTTATTGCTTTTACTCCTACTTCCACGCTGATCAGGAGTAGTAGTTTCTGGTTTGGTTTGGTTCTTTGTTTAATTGCATATCAATCCTTGTAAGTTATTTAATGGCGAAGCCATTCTCCTAGAAGAACGGTAGTTATACTATTTAACCCATCGCTCGGAGGATAAGGGAGTTCATACCTTTCCCGAGGGTATTTGCCCGAAAGTGAACGTGATAGGGCGACTGGAGTACGAACTAGCTTGCTACGATTCCTTAGTCCATCACTTTATCCATTACCCCACGATGACACCCCCATAGTTTTAGGTTGGGACCTATCTACTGGTTAAATAGATTTATTTAAAAATCATTCGTATTCAATAGGACTATTTGACACCATGTAAAATCCAATTATTTGTATCACGAATGGTTACTTAATGTTATATTTTCGATAACTGTTATTATTGTGTGCTAACAAATACTATCATTAAAAGAAAATAACTATTGATAACATCTTATTTATTTTCGACAGGAAACATCTACAAGTGTAAAAAAATTAATTAAACGAAATAGAAATACTTGATATGATATTGTTATATAGGCTTTATTTTTGCTCTTGAGTTTACTTTTACGGCTTTGATCAGGTTTCCTCGCTTTGTCTGTTTCCCAGTGCCTTTATCTTTAGTTTGTCGCCGGATGAGTCGCCTATCGTCAGCCGCTATCTTATTGTTATCTGTCGTCTCATGACGCTTATCTGTCCCCACTATCTCTCTCTCTCTCTCTCTCTCTCTCTCTCTCTCGTCTTCTTGCTCATTGTTGTAATCCCAACAGTTTCAGTTCTTCTTTGCTCGAATATTAACTACGGACACTTTGTAACATTACCGTCCAAGTCCACGATACGGCCAAAATATGAATACGTGAAATAGACATATTCATACCGGTACGCAAAACGTTCATAATGTCAATAATGCACACATATAACATAGGAATCCCGAAACACAAAAAAAACAAAAACTTACGACTTCTTAGTTCAGTTACGAAACTTTTTTTTTATTACTTTTGAGTTAAAAGGTTTTTCGACGTAAGGAGAGAAATACCATCTTTCTATGCTGACTTTTCCATCTGCCCCAAACCACGTGTGATACCCGCCACAAAGCCTCGCCGAGCAAGCGAAAGTCACCCTTCTTCTTCGGACGGCAAGACTCAACTCTACTGACTTTTCTCAAATCTCCCAAATCCTCCGCGCACGCTTCTGGTGCATGACGTCATTCACATCCCCGGGTCATACTCCTATCTGGGATTTTTATTTTGACATCTGTAAATGACACATCCTCCCCGCACGCGCGTCAACACCTGCGCTTAAGTTTTCACCTAACCCATGCACTGAGCCGAAAGGTTCTTAGCCTAATTAAAGCTAAAGGCAAGATATATAAAACGAAAACCTTCGGCCGTTATATTACAACTTGAGAGTACAGGTGGAACATAACCACTCTATTTGGACATCTATTTCAAAGCTAACTAAATTGCTCATCTATTTTCACAGCATCGTCTGAAAACGTTATATCTTAACCAAACATTCGGTGTGGATGCAAACTGGTCCTGTCACTCAGAAAAATAGCTAACGGTACATAACCAGATTCGTATGCTATATTATACGCCAATAATAGCTAGCACCTATCAATTACCTAACAATACAATTGTGGGCACCGAATTCCATAACCTCTTGGCATAAAATACGCCCAGATGGGTTGACATTCCCTTAAAATCAATCAATCAATAAACCAAAAGTCAATGTAATAAAATAGATAATATTTTACGACAAATAGGCAGAGAAATTATTATTTTCTTTACGTTTCTCCGCTCAATTTCTTTCATTTATCAGTAACTGTCACTTATCTACGTGACTTTGATGATCTGCAATTTAGACTTGTGAAAGACAGGACAAAGAAAAAATAAAGAAACGAACAAAAAATAAAAGAGGAAAAAGAAGGTGGGGTAGAAAAGAAAGAAATGAATTGTAAGAGACAGCGAGAGAGACGGGGGTAGAGGGAGGAAAGAAAAGAGAGACAGCTGAAAGAAAAGAAGAAAGGAAAGAGAAATGAGAAGAAAGCGGAAAGGAAATAGAAAATTAAGGAGAGAGAGGAAAAGAAAAAGGAATGAGATGAAAGATAAATGTTGAATAGAAGATAAACAGAGATAGAGAGAGGTAAGAAAAGGTAACAGAGAAATAAAAGAAAAGGAAATAGACGGAAATAAACGAAAAAGGAATAAAAATAAGAAGAGAAAGGGGAAAAAGAAAGAAGGAAAGAGAGGAATGGAAAGGAAAGAGGAGGGCAGATAATAATGCTGAAATTCAATCTTCACTTCTGGTGGAGATTTCTCCTCATTTGAAAGGCGGTTAATATATATATATATATATATATATAGAGAGAGAGAGAGAGAGAGAGAGAGTGGGAGTGAATTAAGGATGATTCTGTAGCCAAACATGAAACACGTTTTGTCTGACTGCCTCAAAAGGAAGAGTTTGACTTTCTATGATCAAGTTCCGCTGCAGAATATATTACATTAGCAATTAGAGAAAGCTGTCTGCATTGAAATTGAGTTTTCAGACTTCAAAGCATTACTACTTCCAAATGAAAAAAGCACTACTGTCTCAACCGAAAGCTTGATACGTCAATTTATAAGTGAATTTGAAAACTAGAAAAATCAGTCAGTGTCTATTCACAGGCTTGGTACCTTCTTCCTCGTCTGAATTGAAATCTCAATCTCTTCTGAAGCTAACAGTGCAAGCGAATTCACGATATCATTGTTTAATCTTTAAAAGGCCATTAAAATAACAGCGAAAAGCAGACCTTGATAGAAGGATGAGAGTAGGTTAAGATATACAAGTATCATTGTTTGATTGATTGATTTAAACGGCATATGGAAAGTTATTTTACGCTGTGATGTTCGAAAATTGCCTAAATTGCCTAAATTGTAGTTTTATATCTACATTGTGTATAGTTTTGTCGGAGGTTTTTTTTATAGTTTGTTGATATCAAGTATTCCTATCTAACCATTTTCAAACGTCTATTTCACAGATTGATAAGACCCTAACAAATACCAACTCACATGGCCAGTGCGAATCTTATAGTAATAACAATTAAGTACTGCAAAACTAAAGTTTCACGTCAGATGCAGATTAGTGCCACAAACTGGGCACACCTTTTTGGGGATAGTTTTACAACTCTGCCGAAGATATAACAGGCACATTCTAAACTCCATTGTGTAAGCAAGATAGATAGATAGATAGAAATGGGTACGTTGAGATGAGTTGTGATCAGTCTGGGGTAGATATGAATATATTCTCATAAACACACACACATGCACACATTCTTACACACACACACACACACACATATATATATATATATATATATATATATATACAAAGTATCATCTCCACATTTCTACTTCCGTTTTTGTGAGGTATTTTGTATTTGTGAGGTATTTTGTATTTGTGAGGTATTTTGTATTTGTGAGGTATTCATCAACAGTTATTTATCCCCTATGCTCTTCTTCTTCGCTGGCCACAACCGTGTAGCTTTCTAATTGCTGCATCAAACTCTAGGCCGCCGAGGATGGGGTGGGTTTGACCCTATTCATTTTCTTCAGTTCATTAAAGAAAGCCATTTCTGTAAGATTTTCTGTAAAATTTTCTATGTGTGTTCTTAGATTTTACACGACTTCACTCTCAATCTCTTCTGATTTTCGGATACATTTCAGTAACAAGATATATCTACTGACAAAGTTCAGTAGCTATGAGTTTCTATCATGAATTCCGAATCAATCAATCGAACTCGTTTGATTTATATCTGTCATAGACAAGCGTATAGTAGCTAAAAAAAAAAAAAAAAGAAATTACAATAAAAACAATTGTCGGGGGTCTCGTAGCAGGTGGGATTTTCTAAACAATCTACAACCGTAGAACAAATGACTATAAACAGATGAATATTTACATGTACTCCAAATAAATCTGTTAACTATCTCGGCTATTGTGATCTAAGATATCCCTTTTAATTTAATTAGGAACAAGATTATTAAATATGATAAAAGTAAAGAACTTTTTATCGTAGATATCACGAGCCTTTAATTGACCCTTAAAATGGTCAAGGGGATTTAACTTCTTCAGAGTCAAAGGTCCTAATTTTTGGATTAATATACGAAATTCATCGAATCATCATCTAGTTTATCGTTTTTTGTATAGCCACATACAACTGCACGTGTACATATACAAATATACACAATAACATAATCAACTGATAATGCCGACTTCAATAACGACCAAATACATTTCTTCATAAATATAAATCTCTCACACTTTATTTTCGAAAGGGTGATGTCTGTTGTGTGTGAGAAATGAGTGGAGACAAAGACGGACTGCTATATTGACCCCAGTTCTTCCTCGCCCATAGCAGCACTTCTTTCGTATCTTGGCTTGGGTTGCTCAACCAGGGGTCACTAAGGGCCAAAAGCCCTCTGCCTGGAGCTGGTTCTAACTTCGGCAACCTATCTCCAACTGACTCAAACCATCCGGGCACCTGGTTATATTATTTTATAACGCCAACCTGCTTCCGCTGTTCTTCCACTTATTTACACAGGTGCTTCTCTTGATTGACGGCTCGGTCTAGGGTCAATATATAACACGTTCCTTGAAGCTACTCTTAATAACCGAAAGTTTAGCATAAATAACTATAACTAAGAGTGCCCAAAAGTTCTGACTGCTAGAAGGGGCTGCTTGTTTCTGGACAAAATAATTTCAAAAATGTGATGCTTCCAACAGTTCTTACATTCTGTCTTCTTCCAACAGTTTCAGAAAATCTGACGCCATCTTCTCCTTTTCCCAGCCACGAGCAGTGAATGCACCAGTCCTTTTAAAACCTCAAGTCTTTTCTTCTTACTAGAGAGTAGTAAGGACACAGTTCTTACCCCCAGAACACCGCCCTTTAGTCAACTACATCCAGAACACCACCACGAAGACGAGGCCATATTTGCAGACAGCCAAATGCAGCGAACTCACAGAGTGACCAACGAGTCCACGAGCAGATGACTCAGCCTGGACGACAGTCGACTTCACAAGCAGAGGTAGGCAATTATAAAAGTAATTAACAATAATTAGTATTAAAATTAATGGCTTGATTACTTGAATGATAGATAACATTTTTTCCTCGGTGGGCAATTGAGAATTCATAACTAAGTAGGTTTTTGTTCATTAAAATATTTTTACGCGACTGCTTTTCCAATCTCAAGGAAAATCGAGTTGCATGATGAAAAATTAAAAACACGCAGACTGATTTGAAACTCATCAGAAGAGAACATATCAAGTCTAAAAGCTTATTAATGAAAGTATTTTTTCTCGGTGAACTAAAATTGCACATTAATTTTTGTGTCATTTCCATTATGATAATAAATTAAAATTTTCCAATTTTCATACTTGTTCACTGTGATTCCAAATGGTTTGAAAAAAATTACTATTTAAGCACTACGCCATCCGAAGTATTAATTACATAGTGTTATAATTTGAGTTTTATCGTATGAGATCATAATAATTGATTTCGATACTCAATGGATGTCACATTTACGTAATAAATTGACGTGAATTGATAATAACTGGGAATGTAAATCTTAGTTTTTTGTTTAATGCGATATCCTGGTCTCTTTGTTAAACGTTATATCTTGGTTCCCTTGTTAGATGTTATATCGATTTTCTTGGCTTATTTAATGTGAAATCTTTCCTTGTCAAACAATAGTAGTGTTAATATTTAATGCATTGTCAGTGCCGAAATAAGTGGGTTAATTAGTTACACAAGGTTATTAATCAGGTTGTGAACTCTGTTGCATAACTGGAATATATAATCGAATACTCCGATGCCACATAATATTAGGTTAGCCCTTATGTTATAGGGTCCACCCGGGTCGAAGAATAGTAGGGGTACTATTTAAAGCATAATTTGGACGGGGATAAATAGGTTAATAGCATTCCTAACAGTATTAGACCAAACTTGAACGTAATATCACGACTGGAGTTTAAATTCTCTCACTACGATATCGCAATATAGCAAGTTAGCCATTCTAGTCCAGGGTCTACCCATTATGACATGTCACAATATCAGTTAAAAATAACGCATACATAGATCCTAACTTAACACACCATCGAAGCTATGGTTTAAATGATACCACAACATGTCTTCTTCCTTGATACTTTTGGTATTTCATAATCCATGAAGTTTGATATCCCATTAAACAAAAGTGCCAATCCAAATCATCTTCCTCCCATGAATGAATTAGTGTTGAATTTTACCAATGGATTAAACATTATCTGCCTGGTAATTTTATTTAGAGAGTCAACATTTTTGTCGTTTCGAAGGGTGAGACACAATTCCAACCATTAATGAAAATAATCTTTACTCGTGTTAAAAAAAGAAGCCCACCAGAACTATATTCAGCAAAAGAGACAATGGTTAAGGTCAAATTAAAATTTTTAGTTTGAAACAAAAAAAAACTCAAACCACACTGTTTGATGAGGGTCGTGTGACTGAGCAGTTATCATCAAATGATATGGACTCATTGAATGGAGTTCAAATCTTTCTCTTGATTGTTCGAGTTTCACTTCACACAAACTCTTTATGAAAGGCCCGAACCCATATATTCTATCTTCAGGTTATGCATAAGTCTTACTGTAGTCTGGTTATAAAACTAGTCTACGAGCTGGAAAACCCTGAATTAAAACCAGCTGCACGCTTCAAAATTGACCTTGTGTGGATAAATGCACTCTTTAGCAATAACACTTTGTATTTACTGGGATAAGAAGAAGTCTACTTTACCAAGGTGCTGTTGTTGGGGTAATATTGTGTTTGTCAGCGTGTATGCTCCCATGTCTGTATTAGATAGTAGCAAACGAAAATTTTAGTAAAACGAAAAGTCAACTAAAATAAACAAAGAGCATAAACAATAAACAGAAATTTTAAGAGCAACAAAATTGTCTTTCATATATATTATTATTATTGTAGAAGTTATACAAGTTGCCGAGATATGATAAGTTTATTAAAACTGAATACTTTTCGAAAATGTGTTCCAAACTGCCAAACTCCCTCACTCTGACCGTTATAACAAGTATATCCTTTTCAGAATTTAAAAAGAAAGTCGGTTGGTTAAAAGAAGTACATGTTTTCTTTCTCCACTAGATAAGGGTCAGGACGAGAGTATGTGTGCTGTTCCTAGCTTGCTGGCTTTGCATGTCACATTGGTTAGTCGGCATCAGCAGTCTTTGATTTATTCAGCATGGTCGACCGTAAAAGATATTCTAAATTCGACGTTAACGTTGGTCAAATCCGTCCTTGATATATATGTATATATGGCTGAGGGTTAGAGGCTTCGATTGGCGTTTGAGTTAACCGGGTTTCGATGCCAGCTACGGGAAGCTAGTGTTACGTTCCGCTCTCTGGTCAAACAAACGACAACACGGAATATATATAAAACAATATATATTTATTTTCTCGACGGATGCTTGTGTGAAGTAGGAGCAGTCAGGAGAGGAATTAGAATCGTTCGTCTATGAGGCTTGAACTTTTCGATGTAAGTAGACGATGGCCGAGACAACGCACACTGAGTGACGACGAAGTCAGCTTCATGAACAGCGGAATCTTTTCACTGCCTTCTGTTCAATTCGTCGGCCTTATATTACCTTCAAACTCTCTCGCGGATATATGGACACGCCTCCACGCCTCTGCAATTTCTTCCGATATCTGGCGATCGGGATGTGTCACTTCCGCTATCTTTGGAATGGCCTGTGTGATCGGCATCGAGCGGAAATAACTGTCATACAGTTCACAGGTCACTCTCTTCCGGTGCATCACTCTGAAGTGGGACCTTCACCTTGTCCATTATTATCAGCCGAGCTCACCTGCGCCATTTCTTTCGATTATTGGCCATTGTGATGTGTCACTTCCGCTATCTTCGGAATGGCAGGTGTGATCGTCATCGATCGGAAATAACTATCATGCAGTTCATAGGTCACTCTCTTCCGGTGCATCACTTTTTTACGGCACAATGAGAATTTCTTTTACCTTCTCTCATATTGTGAGCCAAGCTGTATTTTACACGAGCATGTCTAGCCACAGTGATGAGTTCGGATAGAACGAAACAGATCTGTCTGTGGATGACTATATATATATATATATATATTTACTAATCAATTATCTACCAGTATTCACGGTACCAGAAAAAAACAAAAAAACACTGGCCAGGAACAAGAGAAAAAAATATCTCGAATCACGGTCCAGAGGAAAAAGAAAAAAGTTTTTTGGGTAAAAAAGAAAGAAAAGACCAACCTCGTCCTACTCCTTGAAAAAAATCAAGGGGTACATAGTCAGTGGCCAAAAGAAAACCAAAAAACCCTCCGCGAATACTGCAATGCTATAATTACTAAAGTGCTCAACATTAAACAATGGAGCCAATTATAGAATTAACTTAAATCGCTAGTCGAAAATCTTCTACTAAAGTTTCACCTTAACGGATCATCAGGAAGTTTCGCCTAAACCATTCTAAGGAGAAATTGCTTTGCCTTTATTCACCAAGAACCTCCACCTATCCTAAAATTTGCATATTAAAAAAAAAAATCTCATAGTTAGCAAAAAACAAAACCAAAAAAAACAAAAAAATAGGATAGGTGGAGGTTTTTGGTGAATAAAGGCAAACAATTTCTCCTTAGAATGGTTTAGGCGAAGATTTTCGACTAGCGATTTAAGTTAATTCTATATATATATATATATGTTGTCCCAAGCGCTTTCGTACCTTTCATCGGCCATCATCACAGGTTGTTTGTATGAGTAAAGAGTGTTTTTTTTTCAAGAGATTTGAAAATCTTTTTTTGTTATTTTTATAACTTTACAAAATTATATAAACGCAGAGTTGGATAAAACTGAGATGCTGATGATATCGAACGAATTTAACAAACAGAACTCTATCAACGGAAATAGAATATTATCAAGAAACATAGAATATTTAAAGAAAAAAGACTGGGGGTATTTCAAAACATTGTTGCTATTTTCAAAATCAATTTTATTGATTCTAGGTTTTTGGGTTTTTATATGTTGGACTGCTAGGAGTTGTAGTCGTAGAATATTAATTTCGTGCGCTATTATAGTGGTGTTTTCGATTAGAAGTTTTCGAAATTTAGATTTAAAGAACTCATGAACAAATGCTCTTTGCACATGCAAACAATCCCTGGTGATGGCCTATGAAGGTTTTGAAAGTGCTTGGGATAATTTTGATAAATTCATCCACTAATTCCAACTTGAAACCAAGATTCTTATCAGGAAACTTGAAAGGATCATAATAAAATTATATAGACAAAATGTGTCTTTATTATTTAATCAAACTTGTTTATATATATATATATATATATATATATATATGTATATATATGAATTTGTATATATGTACGTGTAATTGTGTAATTGTTTACACATACTGTTTTCGTATGTGTATGAATACGAGTATGTATGCGTATACATGTGCATATACACCTGTATGTTTCGTTTGTATTCGGGTATATATTCGTGTATGTATTAGCATGTGTGAGTGTGTGCATCGTTTGCCTACATTTATATATACGTTTGTGTGTTAGTGCGTGTCATTTGTGCGTGCGTTTGTGTGTGTGTTTGGTATAGTTCATTTCAGAGATCGGTCATTAAGTGGAATTAAGTTTCTTTTAGGATCCTTAAGTTAATTATTAATGTGGTAAGCATTTGAAAGTATCGAGTGTTGTATTTTTAAAACTTGTCATCGGACATTTGAATATTCATTAACAACTTGAATTGTAATTGTAATCTAAAGAAGAAAGGATCATAAACTAAAGTAATACCTCATCTTCATTTCCATGGAACTATAAGAGATAAAGAGAGCCAAATAACGCCGTTTGACGAGGTTCACGAGACTTAACGTTTAACGTCATAAAACATGAACCTGATGAACTTAATTTAAATTATAGACGAGGCTATTTGCTTTTAACTCTGCACTAAAGCCATTACTATCATGATTAAAACAGTTAAAAGTTCTTTGAAAACATTCAAAAGTTGTTTGAAAATGTTCAAAAATATCCAGTGTTATATTTTTTAAATCTGTCATCGGACATTCAAATATTCATTAACAACTTGAAATTCATTCAAAAGATGAAAGATTCGTATAGTAAAGTAATACCCCATCTTTATTTCCATGGAACTATAAGAGATAAAGGGAGTCAAATAACACCATTTGATGAGGTTCATGAGACGTCATTTAACGTCATAAAAAATGAACTTGACGAACTTAATACAAATTCCAGATAAGGCTATATGTGTTTCACTCAGCACTAATGTCATTACTAACTTAATAAAAAAAAGTTAAAAGTTATTTGAAAATATTCAAAAAATATTGGCTTTAAAGTTACTCGTTATCGGATGAAATGACGTAAAAATAATCAAACCTTACCAGAGCAAACCCTCTATGATCTCAATTATGAGAGTGTAAACAGATTTGAAATACAAGTGTCATTCAATGACTGAGGTGTTTTTTGGAATAATGAGCCGACAATATAAAACGCTTTTTACAGTTGCACCTTTTACAAGAAAATCAATAATGATTGATCTTATCGTGTCCCGGAAAACTGTAAGCATGAACATCTTTATTGACATTTGAGTCCGGAACTTTTCCTTACCGAAAAGTCAGTACTTTTCCACTCGACAGACGGTCGTTTCGACGGAAGTTTGTAGTGGTAAACCCATGTTTATCCCAACTGTAACTATTTTTTGACTTGAACATGCTTCTCCATATGCATCTCACATTCTACTATAAATTTCTCATTGTTTGCAGATATCATTCACAAAATATCTAATGAGAACTTTTTTATAACCCTAGAGAACACTGTTTGATTTGATTATTTATTTATTTATTTAAAGAAATCTCGTATATTCACCATAAAACAGACAGTCTTTGTGGTGAGGACGATAAATGTAATGTTCTCTTTTGTCATATATCACTGAAATTTCCCTGATTCAAATCCCGAGACTCAGTGTGGTAAGTTAAGTGAACAATTTTGATATGGGATATATACAGAATTGCCTGAATTGACAAGATTAAGGCGAATATTTTTGTAGATTCGTCTTTCTTGATCACTTATATTGTGTCGCTTTTATTGAGGTTTATTTTTCATGTTTCATAGATAATCTCTTTTTTCTTCATTCATATTTTGTCTTTCTTATTCTGTGTTTCTCATCTTTTCAAGATTTCGCTTCTTTGTTGCTGATCCCTGCCACTTGTATCAGATCTCTTTCCCTTCTTCGCTACTGGTCCATGTCTTTTGTGTCAGATCTCTTTCACTTCTTCGCTACTAATCCATGTCACTTGTATCATATCTCATTCACATCTTTGCAACGGATCCGTGTCACTTGTATCAGATCTCTTTCAATTCTTTGCTATTGATCCATGTCACTTGTATCAGATCTCTTTCAATTCTTTGTTGCTGATCCCAACAGCTTGTATCAATTTTGAATTTATTTTGTTTGCTTAAATCAATTCCCTATATTCAGTTGCCTTATCGGCTGGGTCTTCAGAATACTCCGACTACATCTCTGCAGAGGGGTGAGACTCCTTCAAAGAGGGCCCTGTTTATGACACCAAAGAAGTTGATGGTGAGACTTCAGTAATACTGAAGCTTTGGGAAATGCAAAGTACCCCTTTATTGCCATTGCTCTCAGATCCAATCTATTCCGGAGTGGTAGCATTTGATAAGGTCCTATCTATGGATCAAAAACAACTAAACTGTGGACTTATGCTAAATAAATTGCTATTTTTTATAGATTTAACTGTGAGTAAACAAATACTATACCTATAGTAAACTGAATTGTTTGAAACCTTTATCAAACTGACTTAATTCGGGATTAAATGACATAAAAAGGGTTGTTACTCTGTAAAACTAAATAACTAACTAAGCCTCTAACTATGACCGTGTTTAAAACATACACGAGGCTGGTAGTATTTCATATTGTGTGAACAAAGATCTGTACTTATGCTAAACTGAATTGTTTGAAATATAACTGTTTATATGTATAAAAATCAATTTGTTATTAAATAACCTACAATGGTTGATATGTCATAAAACCAAGTTAAACCAAATCCTATATATATATATATATATATATATATATATATATATATATATATATAGAGAGAGAGAGAGAGAGAGAGAGAGAGGATTTGGCATTAAATAACTTACAATGGTTGATTTGTCATGAAACCAAATCAAACCAAAGCCATATTAATCAGTTGAATTTTCTATTGTTACACTGTCGTTTTCGTTTGTAATTTGACGTTTTAGTTTTTAAACACATGTATGTGTGTACGTATGTGTGCGCGTGCGTGTGTTTGTGTTTTTAAGTAGCTATCTGTGTATGTATGTGTGTTTTTATGTGGCTGTGTGTGTGTGTGTGTGTGT
The DNA here is from genome assembly GCA_963585895.1 of Sepioteuthis lessoniana. Lineage (NCBI taxonomy): Eukaryota > Metazoa > Mollusca > Cephalopoda > Myopsida > Loliginidae > Sepioteuthis > Sepioteuthis lessoniana. The sequence continues at coordinate 64,955,791 of OY757923.1, read as the reverse complement.
GTGTGTGTGTGTGTGTGTGTGTGTGCTGACTGATTAATTTCAACTGCTTCTTATGCCTCGAGGTTTGGAAATTATGTTCCTTGTACTATTATTTTTTGTGTCATTGTTATTTAAGAGTACGAATAATTTAAACAGATCTATTTAACTTATTGATACGACCTTTATAGATATTAAAAGTCCGTGTCAAAGAAGACATAAGAGTAATGACAATGAAAGCCTATTTTATACTCCCTAGATCTCCAAACATAGAGCCTCTCCATCAAATTCAGTTCAGTTTCATACCAAGGAACATCCTTTTTTACGCGGGTTTACAGGGGATACAGTCAGTATATTTTAAGTCTTGCTGTGAATTATATGAAGGCAGAGGCAAAGTGAAAATATTAGGGTGAGGTAGGAGTGGTATTTATCAACGAGAACAATTTCATTTTATCACGTCCATATGATGATGTTCAAAGATGAGACTTATGAATGCACACTGTATATCCGGCTTACTTCCGGGTGGGTAACTTTCAATCGGAATGTCAATTTTAAAAGTGGACATCAAATAGTCGGTTTTTTATTCGCTTTCTTCTTGGATTATCTGCCTATAAAATCGACGCAGGAAGCATGTGATGCCAATAAAATGGGCCCCAATTCGCGTGTGAAAGGAAGAAGAAAACAATTAAATCCAGAAAAAAAGAGTCACGAATGACTCTTTGACGTTGTTTATTCTATTGGTTAACTTCTGGTGGCCATGTCCTTAACCACCTAACGAGAAAGCAGACGCCATTAAGTTCCCTGGAGGTCAACATCACACGCGATGGACATAAAACGAAAAACGAAAAGTGAAAATATTAGTTCTTTAAGAAGACGAAATAATGGTTAGCATTCATTGGAAAAAACATTATCTCAGAAACTGTAATCCAAAAAAAGACTGTCAACTTAAATAATTCAACTCAGGAGTCTTTGAATTCCTTTCTGACTTTATACCAATTCGACCTCCCTTTCCAGATACAAACGCAATTCTTAGTTTAGATTAGTTTAAGATGTTTCATGGCATAGCAACCATTGTAGATTATTTAATGCCAATCTCTGTTTATGTACCATAGCCAGATACCGATATGTGAAATGGATATATTCATACCGGTACGCAAAACGTTCATAATGTTTGTATATGTATACATAGAACATATGAATCTCGAACCACGAGAAACACTTACGACTTCTCAGTTCATGTACAAAACTTTTTATTACCTTTGAGTCTAAAGGTTCTTCTACATAAGGAGAGAGATACACATTCTTTCTAGTCTGGCTTTTTCATTTTCCCCACCCCCATCTCATGCGACAGCTTCCCAAGGCCTCCGCGAGCAAGCGAAAGTCAACCCTTATCGTCCGGTGTCTAGTCTCAACTCCCTTTACTGACTTTTTCAAAATCCACAAAATCCTCAACGCACGCTTTTGGTGCATGACGTCATTCACATCAACTGGTCAACCTTTCTATCAGACTTTTATTTTGAAATCTATGAACGATACATGCTCTTCGCAGGCGCGTTAACACCTGCACTCAAGTTTGCACCTAACTAACCCATGTGCTGAGCCGAAAGGTTCTCAGCCTAACCCATAGGCATAAAACGAAATCCCTCGGCCATTATATTACATTTATACATATGTATTTTAAGTTTGTGAGTAACATTTTTGAAACAAGCAATTGCACTTCTTTGCACACAGTGAAATAGTTTCAAGTATGATTGATGATTAAACAGTAACTATTGACTCATAGATATGACTCTAACAAGTACGACCACCCCGAGACAGAGTGGCCCGGTGAGTAATGGCAATGACGAGGTATACACCATTCCCAAAATATCCAGGTATAGAGCCTTGCATTCAAATGGATGTGTCTTACCATTTTTCAGAGATGCAGTCGCTGCACTCTGCTGCCCAAGCAACCTGGGCCAACGCAGTTGTTACATCATCAGATATTTCATCGTCGTTTGAATTAATAGTCCAAGGTTTGTGCTGAAATTTTAATTCATAATTGAACGGAGAGAAATATTAACAAGAATTTGCAGTTGATACTTATTTACTACGCTTACCCAAGTTGTGGTACAAGGATGGATATATGGAGTACCCATTGAAACTTCAACTCACAAGTAACGATCTGACATTTTAGCCTGATAATCATTACATTGTACGAGGTGTACTAAACAGATGTTTACTTATATATCTGTTATATAGTCATCTACATCATCATTCAGCATCACAACGACACAATATCAAAGACAGACGCAGGAATGAAGGACGCATTATAAAGACGCATGAAGGAAGACACGTGAAGGAAAACGCAGGAAGCTTCTTTACAACCTATTTACCTCTCACTTTATTGCAAGGGTTCGAAAGGGTAGCATGTGAGAGGATGCTGGAGACTGAACGTAAACTTCATATTTTGACCCCACTGTTATGACCGTCACGTTGTGTCTTTATTGTTCTCCTGATGTTCAACCAGAGGTCTTGGGGTCCACTCCATCGGGGCTTTTCCGAGAGCCCCCTCGGTCGGGTGTGGCCTTCCCTACCACATCTGGTCTCTACTGTCTGGAATTCGACTGGCAACTGCATCGGGGGTTTCCGAGGTCCCCCTCGGTCGGGTGTGGCCTTCCCTACCACATCTCGTCTCTAACCCTCTGGGAGTCTGCTGGCAACTGCTCTGGGACCCAAACTCAACTGAGTTAAATAATAACTCAACGCCCACACGATTGCCTACTGGATCTTTGAATCGGATGTTTAATTGTCATCAAGCGGAAATAACTGTCATGCAGTTCAGAGGTTACTCTCTTCCGGTGCATGACTGTAATGGCAGAATGGGACCTTCACCTTTTCCCATATCATAAGCCTTAATCCGCCCACGCGATCTCTTTCGATTACTGGCCGTTGGAATGTGTCACTTCCTTCCGGTGTATCACCTTGGAATAGTATTTTTGGGCCGGGTCGAAGGTCAAAATATAACATATCCATCTCAGCGTAGTGTAAGCGTTTACAGGTGGGTCTCGCAAGTCAACTATCATTAATTAGAATATTCAGTGCTGGTTAGATCCATAATAGGTCTGAGTTAAATCTAAGCAAAATCCTTGGTATTCTTAGTATATAGGTATTTCAGAACATATAAATTTACACAGCTTCTCCTCAATTAGCTGTATGTGACACAAGGTCAATCTTTTAAAGTGAAATAAAGCACATTTGAATTCCAAGTTTTCCTTTTTGTAGACTGGTTGCCTTACCAAGATTACATATGCCAATCCGTGCAACTATTTAACTTGGGATAAGGGAGAATGATCCATACCTTTTTGAAGGACATTAGCGCGAAGGGAATCTCACAACCTCGTTCAAGTTTTAAACTCCTGTTTCCTATTCCATTTCCTGTGACGATAACAGTTACTCTAAAAACCGTGCCAATTTATTAATGGATCCAGCTATGGGTAAATAGTAGAGCAGATGAGTCTCTTTAACATTGGTATGGCAACTGGTATAGGAGAAAAAAAAATTTTGAACTCAAACCTGTTAAAATCCACAAACATGTTGAAGTCCACTGACCTTGTGTCGCATCCTACTCTTGCGGAGGGGTTGGGTAAGTACATATTTATGATTGTACACACGGATGATTTTTGCCAGTAAACTAATTAGTTGACTGTTATCTCGCTTGAAGAGAGAAATACTGGCTGGCTTCCTGGTTACTTGATTTGATTCGTGGCAATCAAAACATTAGCTGTTATACTTGAATATCTCTCAGTAAAGCCGGAAGTACAGAAGCAACTATTTCAGACTTGATATATACCAAATACAAAGGAATTTTAATATGTCCAGCGAAGTAAATAAAATTACCTATTGATCTGTGATGTGTCACATGAAATACTTCTCCACCAATCCCCCATGTCACGTGTTTTTGAATTGACTAATTCGTTTTGTCCGGCTTTTTCCTGAATTTATATATACAGACGTTATTCAATAAGTAATAAGAATTTTTTCCCAAGGATTTTGACAGCAGCATGCATTATTTGCTTTTGCACTTTTTCAAAGAAAATCTATAGATTAGTTTTTTATGACACTGAAGACTGTCAATATTACTTTCTTTACTGAATGTTGCGCCCGAAACAGTTCATTCACCGGAGAGTCAGTATGTTTCAGCTTCTAACTGTTTAGTTTAGCATAAGTACAGTCTCTTGTTTACACACAGTTAAACGTAAGAAACGGTTCTAGTTCAAGTAATTCAGTTTAGCATTAGTACACCGTGTAGTTCTATTTACCCCATAGATAGGAATCTATTGGCTGATACCACTTCAGGATAGAGTGGACCTGAGAGCAATAACATTCTGCTTTCCCCCAGAGCTCTAGCATTATTGGAGAATCAATATCAGATTGTTTAGCATTATATGCAGGACACTCTTTGGAGGAGTTTTACCACTTTGCAGGGATGCAGTCGGTGTATTCCGCAGTCTCAGTCGAATGGGCCAAAAACAGTTCTATTTAAAAAGTCCAGTTTAACATGAGTACAGTTTTTGGTTACACGCAGTTAAATGTCGAAACAGTTCTATTTCTCTCAATTCAGTTTAACATAAATACACAGCTAAGTTCAGTTTGACCCATAGATAAGATGCTATCCGGTGCTACCACTTCGGGCCAGAGTGGATCTGGGAGCGATGGCGATTATGAGGTACTCTGCCTAGCCCAAACCTGGAACATTATTTAAGATTGTTTAGTGTCGTATACAGCACACTCGTTAGAGTAGTCTTACCCCTCTGCAGAGAAGCAGTCGATGTATTCTACAGCCAGTCGACCGGGCCACCTTGGTTTTGATTTCTTTATCATTTCATTCAAAGCTACTGTTCACGAATTAACAACATATTCGGATGACATCTTCGTTAGAAGTGATATCCAAAACATTTCCTTTAACCTGTTCAATGCAAGGTCTCATTTGGATTCGACAAATACATTCGCTGGGGAAAATTAATTATATCCAATCCCATATTATCCCATCCGATTTGCTGCCTTGTGAAATTTACATTCATCTCCAAAAATATTACAAACTAAAATTATTCTACAAAAGCCAGTTACCTTCTTGCACTAGTCGGTTTAGTTTCCCACTATTACGAAACCCTAAGACCAAATATTATTGCCAAGTAAAAACCTTTTGATATAAATCAATTCCAAATACTAAAAAGTTCACATTTTTGGGAAAAATTTTCTGAAAGGAAATTGTTTTTTTTTTTTTTTTAATCTTTAAATTTCCCTTAATTAGTGATTAAACTTCAGATAGATAGATAGATAGATAGATAGATCCGCTGACCTTTGACGAAACGTAATCGTTACCTTCCAATATGGAGCTGGCTAAGTAAAAATTTACAAATTTCTTGCCCTCTAGTGATATATGAACTGATCCAATTTTTTTCCTCCCATTAATAAGTAGGAACAAAAAGTCAAGTTAATATCCATAAAAACAATCAGGTTCTTGGGACTTTTCGCTTGATTGTAATTTTGGAACAGCCTCCCCCTCACACACATAAAGCCTTCTAAATAACAACATAGTAGAAAAGATCGAATATATGGTCCTCTGTCCTTCAGCTTAGAACTCTCTATCATCTGCTAAGAGGTAAGTATCCCCTCCAAAATTAGTGTTCTGGGTATGACACTAAACTGCATCTGATTGCTCAGGTCAGGTTTGGAGGCTCAAAGAAGTGTTATTACTCCCAGGTTCACTGTTACCCGAACTGATTGCATCATCTATTCGGGTTCTATCTATTGGTCAAATTGATTTATTTCAACTATTATTAGTATTAAAAAGTAATTACTGAAACGATATTATTAGTAGTATAGCAGAACTTGATAGATTGCAGTACTTGATATAATTGTGAGCAGACAAATAGTTATTTGATAAATACACAAATGCAACTCAAAAAGAAATGTGATGCAACATTGCCAAAGTAGCACATTTGCAATCAGGTATTTAGAAATAAGTAAAATGCTGGCATTAAATAACCAATGAAAAGTTGATAAGTCACCAAACAAATAAGCCTAATCAAAGACTATTGGGCTTAGCAATGAATTTTATATAATGTTTGGTTGGTTGGTTGGTTGGTTGGTTGGATTTCATAGTATATCAACCATTATAGGTTATTCAATGCTTAATCGATTTTTATAGATATAAAAAAATTCTATTTCAAACAATTTTGTTTAGCATAAAGATATTGTTTAATTCTATTAGATTCATATACAGAACCCTATCAGGTGCTACTACTCCGGGTGACAGTGGAGCTAGAAGCGATGGCTATGAAGGGGTACTGCACATTCGCCAACGCTCCAGCATTACTGAAGCCTCATCGTCAAATTGTTTAGAGTAATATCTGGGACAATCTTTGGGGAAGTCTTACCCCTCTGTAGAGATGTAGTCGGTGTATAATGCCGACTAGGCCAGAATTTTGTATGAAATGTATTTCTTGATATTTAATATTATTTGAAATGAATGCAATTTAAAAAAAAATATCAAAACTTATTAAATGAGTTTAAGTATGATTTAAATTTTTTTTCTATTTTTCATTTTTACTAAAGAAGATTCAAGGGTTTATATATATATATATATATATATATATATATATATATATATATATATATATATATATATATTTGTTGTGAACTTAGTGTATGTATGTGTGTGCTTTTTGGTTCTACATTTTATTTGATTTAATTGGTGCTTTCTTTTTAACAACTTTGAAAACCGATCAGATTGGTGATGTTTTTGTTTAGACGAGGAAGTCCGTGCAATTTCATATTGAAAATCGAAACACAATTACTGCTTGATAGAATTACGTATCGAAATTTCCTAGTATGTAGTTGGACTTTGACGATAACAAAACAGTTACAGAAAACTACAAAACAAGGCTTTAAAAATTATTTTAAAAAAAAGGTTTATAAAATTGACAATACAAAATCAGTAATAACAGTTTCATAAAATTTTTGAGTTTTGTTGATATATCCTAAAGAATAGATAAAAACTTCTTTAGTAATAATAAGCGAAAGGTGAATTGATTGATTTTAATGACATGTCAACCTGTCGCGTATCATTTTAGACCTTGGTGTATAGGAACCATTTTCATTGTTCGTTTTACTTCATCTTTGTGCTGTTTTTTTTAGAGATTTTTCCTCGCAGTGAATAGATATCAAGTAATCTCATCTAATACAAATGATTCACCCAGAGTTAAATGTTTTCAAGTAACTGTTTCTATTTAATAAGAATAATTTGTTTGCATGAATGGTTTCAAATAGCTAATAAGGATAATCTTTAGTAAACAATCGTACGCATTTCAAGGTTTGTTTAGTATTCTTTTCTTAATGGCATATCACACTCCAAGGGATATATAATGCCAAAACCATAGTCTATTGACGGTGTTGAAGCTTCTGGGAAAGCAGTGATACTATTTAACGCATCGCTGGGCCATAAGTTTTTTTTATGTTTCCCAATGATATAGTTCGAAAGTTAATATAGCAACACGACTGGAGTCAAAACTCGAGTACTTTAAGGACGTAGTCCAGCACTTTACCCATTGTAAGTATATATATATATATATATATATATATATGTGTGTGTGTGTGTGTGTGTGTGTGTATAGTTGCAAGTAAGTATTCCTAACCAACACTAATAATTTTCAAAGAGTACTATTTAACTCATAGATGAGTTCCAAAGAGGGCCAGAGTGAACTTTAGGCTAAAGGCAATGAAGTGTACTCCATACTTTCTCAAGCTCAAGAACAGGCATATGAATTTCAGAGTCATATGAATGACACCCCCTTTTATGGGGGGAGGGGTTACTTGTATCTGTACTAGGGATACTAGTCGGCTTATTCTAAACCCAACTGGCAAGATGAGCGAAAGGTGAATAAACGCCTCTCATAAACCATCTATAAAACCGTGAATTCGACGCACATTGCCTGCTGAATTTGAGTCACCATATTTATTTTTTTATCTTTAATACATGTGAGTTATATATAGTCTCTATGTGTGTAGATGCAATACGCTTTGAAGTAACTTATTTCATGTGCTCTAAGAGCAGACCCGAACAAGTTATAAGAACGGAACCTATTGAAGTCAGGGTATTTATTTCTGTTGGTATTAAATCTCAAAAGATACAACTCTAGACTAGAGAGGAATAGAAAAGTTATTGAATAATTATCAGAATCTAAGGATCTAAAAACGGTAAATTCAGAGAGGACTGCAATATCATTTCTCACTGGAGGTGCCACCAGGTCTGGATAATTCAAATTTCTGCGTCAGATATTGGATAGACCTTAAAATAAACCAATGGCGTACTTTGACACTGTTTATGTCATGAATAAATTTCATATACTGGATAAAACATAACCAGTTTATTCTTTATTAAGCTTAGTTTGGTACGAGCACAATGCTAATCAAACTGATCACGAAGGGTTTGCTAGTTCACATAAGGTACATAATTTTTGTTTCGCAAAATATTTAATTCATTCCATATTAGAAATTAAAACAATTCCCAATCCAGTGTCATATAGCCCAAAGCAATGAATAAATGACACTTTCTTTTTACAAAAATAAGTTCGTCTTAATTTCTCTCAAAAGGGGGGAAATCTTTAATAGGTGCGAGAGAGACAAACGGAGACAAACACTGATGAAGGCTGACGAAGGCAGACATCAATATTGACCCATAACTATTTCTTCTCTTGACCATACCACACTGAGTTATCTTCAAGACCTCACTTGGCACTTCTTCGGCTTCTCTGCCGAGGGGTATTCGACCTGTGACTGACCGCTCTCTTCTCGCCGCAAGCTGAGACTGACCCTAGAATGAGACTTGCGTATCTCATGTTGGCATCCGCATATATCGTTTCAGAACACCCACACATTTCCGTTCAACCACAAGACTGATTCCACTTATTTTCACGGGTGCGTCCGGTGAAGAAGATCTCCGTTTGACGGCTCGGTATTACTTCAGTAAGCAACATATTAGTATGGAGTTTTCTTTCAGACTGTCACTAATCATCATAATTTCTCAATTAACTTTTTGTATTGCTATCTAATGTAATTTTATCTCATAAAAGTATCTTGATATATATATATATACTAATTTACTACCAAACAGCATTTACGGTGACAAAGAAAAAGAAAAAAAAACCCTCCAGAATTCAGAGATAACAATATATCTCTAATAACTGCCTGGGAAACAACTTCCGATTAGATCATGTAATCTTCCGCTTATTTACACAGGTGCGTCTCTGATTGATGGCTCGTCAAGGGTCAATTTGCAAAAACTGTTTTACAAATCTAATAAATATTGAACTATTAAAAGCCTTTAATCATGTATGTTATGGAAGACTGCACTTAAATATATTTCTTTGTTTTGTTTTATTTTTATTATTTTCTTTTTGTATTTATCGTTTAGACGCTTAGTTATTGTTTAGTTATCGTTTAGGCGAACAAATCCTTTGATAAGTTTTCTCTTCAGTTTTCTCTTTCTCACATTCAATTGCATTAACGTATTGAGGACTCTGATCATTGGTGTTCCTTTGATATCATTTCAAATTTGGATTGCTTTAGAACTGTTTGAAATGGAACCGTTTTGACATGTAAACTGCATACGAATGCTAAATTGAATTGTTAGAAATAGAACTGATTATTTGTATAAAAATGGATTTGGCATTAAATAACTTACAAAGGTTTATATGCCATAAAATTCAACGAACCAACCAAACAACCAACTAACCTGGTCCCCTAAAACTTTTTATATCATATAAGAACTCACCCTTCTTTACGGAATGGCGACTAGGCTGGTGGGATTTTAGTTTAAGAAACAAATACTCATATGGAGAAAAATCTGGTGAACAAGAGTAAAGAAGCAGAAACATGAAACCACGGTTGGCTGCTTCATGTCTTGCATCCAGAGTGAAGTGGATGAAGCAAGTGCACTCCAACATCCATTTTTTCTCTGCGTCTCGAATTGATTGATCCTTCAGTTGTCTTAATTCTGATGCAAAATAAAGTCCACAAATAGTTTTTTCCAGGTAAAATACCATCGTTTTACCTTCAAAATAAAAAGAAGAACAGAAGGCATCTCCTTTCCAAATGGGTCCTGCCTGCTTGAACAAATTCCAGTAAGGAGAACCTAGATTCCATCTTGCGTTACTAATTTGTGGTGGGAGCAGGGTTATTTATGCACTGAACCAGATCTCATGCCTATTAACTTAGCAATCCGCGAGTAAATAAGACGTTTATCATTCAAAAGCATGAAGTGAATGTCATCAAATTCTTCACCATTTCTTGAAGTCTCTGGGCGTCCTTACAGAGGGCCAATTTTAATATTGTCTGTGCCCGGATTTAGCTCCGCAACCACACTTCTTCACAGTTGCGTAGAAAAAGCGGTTTTCAAGTGGTATTTGTACCATATCCTCATGGATTTCCTGAGGTTTCATACCTTTCTTCTGTAAATAATTTATGACAGTTCAGGGCTCTATTTTGTCTATTTTTATATTTGCCACACGCATGTAACTTTTGTATGGACTTCATCTGCATAGAAATTCAGACGTAAATTTGTATTAGTTATTATCTCATAAGCACTGATGGTGTATTTCCACAATAAAAATATTATCATTATGTCTTTTCTTTCTGGATGAGGCATAGGACTTTTTTATTGATCCCCCAATATATATATATATATATATATATATATATATATATATATATATTAGTTATGAATGGTAAAATATGATTAATTAGATTGATTGTTTTAAAATGAGACAATTGAATTGCTCAGAGTTCAAACAGAGTGGCGATAATGCGTTTTTTTTTTAAATTAAACTGACGTATTATATTGATTATAGTTACAGTCTTCGCAAAGTTCAGATATTGAATATTGGAGGTTAAATCAAATAAATAATTGTATTTAAAAAAAAATTCCAGTTTTGAGTTTTCAATCTGGTTTGTAATGTTTCTCTTCCGTTTTATTAAAACACGTTGCAAAAGCCAACCACTAGTTTCATGACATATAGATATTAATTATAAATCATATTGTTGTATCGTCATCTACTGCATCATAACGACACAATAATAAAGACAGACGCAGGAAGACTTCTTTAACAAAATATTTACCTCTCACTTTATTGCAAGGGTTCGAAAAGGGTTACTCAAGGTTTGCGTGTGAGAGGGAGCTGGAGACCGAACAGAACTGAAATATTTTGACCCCCACTCTTATGGCCGTCAATGTTGTGTCTTTCTGGTTTTCCTGATGCTCAACCGGAGGCCTTGGGGTCCACTCTGCTGGGTGCTGGCTTTCTTTACAGCATCCTATCAGCAACTTCTCTGGTCCCCAAACTCCATCGAGGGCATCCTCGGCTGGGTCAGGTTTTCCCTACCACTCCTCGTCTATAACCCCGTCTCCAACTGTAATTGCAACTCCAACTCAACTGCCTTGATTTCTGTCTTGACTGAGCTATATAATAGTTCAACGCACACTCGATCGCCCACTCGATCTTTGAAACCGCATGTTTAATCGTCATCAAGCGGAAATAACTGTCATGCAGTTCAGAGGTCACTCTCTTCCGGTGCGTCAGTCTATGAGAGTATCATGGATTTTTTTAGCTCGTCCCATTTCATCAGCCAGTTTCCGCCCACGCGATTTCCTCTCACAACTGCCATTAGAATGTGTCACTTCCTTCCGGTGCATCACCTTGAATGGCATTTTGGGCCGGGTCGAAGGTCAAAATACAACAATATCACCTCATTGGCATTTTTTATGATTCTTACAATATCTATGTTGTTGGGAAAATACTGTCCAATTTTTGCGTAAACTTTTCAAATTCTATGCTTAATTATTAAAGTATCATCTTTGTTAATTTTCAATAACTTCTTTCGGGATTGGATTTAGAAAGTCATTTGCTTTTAATCGTGAACGTGAAAAAAGTAGTGATGCGTTTATATTTTAGGATTGCTTTGCCGGTTGTTTTGTTTTACAGCATATCAACATTTTTGAGTCATTTAACGCCGATTTAAGTCATTTTTATGAAAGTTTCAAACAATTAAGTATATTATATATAGAGATTTTTTGGTTACACAAAATTGAATGTAAAAACAGTTCTATTTCAAATAATTTAGTTTAGCATTAGTACACTGTTTAGTTCTATTTTAACCATTGATAGAACCCTATCAGGTGCAACCAATATGGGCCAGTGTGGACCTGAGAGCCACGCCTATGAATGAGTACTTCGTATTCCCAAGGCTCCAGCATTACTGGAGCCTTACCATCAAATAGTTTAGTGTGTGAATTGTTAGTGGAGCGTTATCCCTCCGCAGAGATGCAGTCGGTGTATTCTGCAGCCCCAACCGACAGGGCCATACTACTTGGAAGGTTGAGAATAACATTTACTTTTATTCTGTATTTTACATGTATTAGAAAAACTTTCAAGGCCTCTGTCAGTACGGAGAGGAATCAGTGCTTTTTCAAGGCAATGTCGAGGTCGAAAAAATCTTTGCCTTTGGGGTACTCGTGTTCAGTAATTCATTGACCACACCCATTGTCGCAGTTAGCAGTATCATTGAGCAAACACAGTAAATAATGACTATTTGTGCCACCTGACACAAAATGATAAAACTCTTCGGCAAGCAAAGGATGTAATTCCAAGCTTGGTCATAACTTTGTTTCATGATAATGCTCGGTTACGTGATGGTCAGGATGACACTGAAGAAGTTCACTGATTTAGAATATGAGACTTTGCTGTATCAACACACCACAAAGCACCAGCTATACGGCCATGTGCCTCCCATCACGAAAACTATCCAAGTTAGACGAACCAGACATGCAAGACACTGCTGGAGAAGCAGAGACGAGCTCATAAGTTATGTACTCCTATGGACCCCTATTCCGTTTTGTGTGTATTAACATGGAGGCCTATGCTTGCTGCTGCTCGTTCCAAACTATGCAGAAGTGTTTCGGCTTGGTCAGGTGTAACGGAATATATGTGCTATAACCAAACGGGGGACATCTCCACTCTAGAAGGAATCTCTCTTAAACTAGTAGACAAATTCACGTACCTAGGAAGCAGCGTAGAATCAACCGAAAAGGACATCGAAACGAGGTTAACGAAAGCATGGACAGCTATCAATAGGCTATCGACTATATGGAAATCAGACCTAACCGATAAAATGAAACGCAGTTTCTTCCAGGCAGCGGTCACATCGATACTGCTATATGGATGCACTACATGGACGCTAACAAAACGGCTGGAGAAGAAACTAGATGGCAATTACACAAGAGTGCTGCGTGCAATCCTGAACAAGTCCTGGCAGCAACACCCCACAAGACACCAACTGTACGGCCACCTGCCCCCTATCACGAAAACTATTCAAGTTAGGCGAACCAGACATGCAGGACATTGCTGGAGAAGCAGAGATGAACTCATAAGAGATGTACTCTTATGGATCCCCACACACGGCCGCGCAAAAGCAGGACGACCAGCACGAACGTACATTCAGCAGCTATGTGAGGATACAGGTTGTTGTCCTGAAGACCTGCCTAGGGCGATGAACGATAGGGAGGAGTGGCGAGAGAGGGTCAGGGATATCCGTGCTGCCAGCACGATATGATGATGATGATGGACCCCTACATATGTCCGGGGAAAAGCAGGACGACCAGCTCGAACATACATTCAGCAGCTATGTGAGGATACGGAATGTAGCCCTGAAGACCTGCCAGAGGCGATGAACGACAGGGAGAAGTGGCGAGAGAGAGTCAGCGATATCCGTGCTCGCGGCACAACATGATGATGATGATGATGACATTTTCTCCTTATCTTCCCCACACAGACTAATATGTTTTCAAGTATCTGGACGCTAAAAGCATGAATTAAAAAATGCATTTAACGATCAAATTCTTTATAGATTTATCAGAAAGACAGAAATAATCTTGTTAATTGATAGAAGAAATGAATAGCTGATTGGGATTATATTTTGACTGGTTAAAACATTAATTAAATTCATTAATTTAGGAATAAAACTGGGCGTTATTTTCCGAACAAACGAATAAATGAAAACAATATGATACAACTAAATGAAATTTTGAATACTATTCTTTCATAGTTAACTGAGCGTATATTGACATAAGGCTACAACAGTTGAGTAACCACAAAAGACCATATTTACAGCTTGTGTTTTGTTTTTCTGTGAAAATAGAGTGTAATCTCTAAAATAGGAGCACAAACAAAGCAAGAAAGTCACAAAATTAAATCATAGAAAGCCTAAATCGCTAATTCTGACTGGAAAAACTGTTAGTATCTTGTGGGTGTGCATTGAATTGAAAGAGATGATTTTTGTTTTTCCAATGAATGATTAATGTGGATGGGTGCAGATGAATAGGATAAGGAGTGGGGATGACAATGACAGAGATTAATGGGACACTTGTGAATCCCTATGAGGCTTAACTGGAAAAATAGAATTTTCAATTTGTATTCACATTTTCTTTCTTAATCGACTTTCACTATCTCCTGCATCATCTTATTGTTCATAGTCTGTAAAAACAGAAAAATAAACAAAAAACGTATACTGGTTCATCCAAAAAAAAAAAAAATGAATCATCATACAAACCCTAATCTACTAAGTTGTATAAAATCTATTTTTATTTTTTAATCATTCTTTAGCTTTTGTGCGATTTATGATACGTGTGTATTGTTCTAAATATCATATATTCTGACGATTTATGGTCATCTGAATGTTTTCGTGTGATGATAACCAGGTTTTCCTCTATCTTGGGTTTTTTAGTTAAAATCGAGGCCACAGTACCAACAACAGATGTTTGTCTTGCTTGCGTTTGCACTAAAAGAGCGAACGATTACTATTCGGACACTTTGTAGTATATTTACGCAAGAAAATTTCACGACGAGTTAGAATTTTGTTACTAGAGAAAATTTTATAGAATTTATACAAGAATCGCATGAAACTTGAGTTCATAAGTATCCTAATGAGGAGGAAAAAGTATTTGAAATTATTCAATTATATATATATATATATATATATATATATACATATATATATACATATATATATATTCCTCTTTTTTATCATGCAACGTGTGAAAGCACGGGCGATACCCGGCCCTCATCAGCCGCCATCCAGGGGTGATAACACAGTTTCGGTAGCTCAAGGTGGTGCTGCCACTCTTGGCACTACCAAGCAGATTTTGCCACTGGACAGGGTATCAAAAGAATTATATATATATATATATATATATATACACCGGATCAAATAAGAGCAGAGACAACAATGGACGCCCATCTTCATTTTTAGTGTGCTGTTTGTGATTTAAAAAGAAACGTGTTTACTTTCGGCCGTTGATGTTATTACGAGTTTACAGTAAACATTTCTTACGTAAGCACACGGGAATAGTGGTCCCGTGTGTATTTCATTCATGCTGAAAAATTCTCGCTTTCGACCAAATCCAACTTGATGCATATTGCGCCGTGCTCTGAAGATGATTTGTGGCAACTTTCAATATATATATATACATATATATATATATATATATATATATATATATATATATATATATATATATATATTTATATATAAGAAAATGGAAGTTTTGAATGAAGATTTACATGTTTCAGAAATGCGTTCAAGGACCCTGTCAGTAAGGATAGGACCCAGGTCCCTTTCAAGGCATTGTCTAGGTCGAAGAAAATTCTTTGACTTTGGCGCGCTTGCGTTCTTTACTTCATTGACCACACACCATTGTGGCAATTATCTGAATCATTGAGCAAACACGTCAAATAATGACTTTTGTGTCCCCTAGCATCAAATAGCAAAACTCTTCGGCAAGCAAGGGATATAATTCCAAAAATAACATTCAATCAAAAACTGATAAGCGTTTACTTTTAAGGTTTATTTCAACGTACAAGTCAACGCTCATCAAGCACTAAAACTGGTATATTTCAATACTGTTTATTTTTTCTATTTCTTGGATTCTACGAGCAACTTCAGTAGTTTGAAGCTGAGTTAATTTAACTTTCTAGACTTTCAATATTTTTTTCTTCATTTTGACGTTTGCTTTGAAAAAATGCATCTGTTTATTTATTGACATTCATCACTGAAGTATTGATCAGTAAAAATAAAACTCCAATAATGTGATGGTTTATACCATAATGAACAAATGCAGCAAATTAGCACAAGAAGAATACAAGATTTGAGGGGACAGAGAGGGAAAGGTGATCTACTGTGCCAGAGATTAAAATTCGACGACACTACCAATTCGTATATGCACAAACTAGTACCGGTACTGCGTCTAAAAATTCTCTGGGATTTTAAAATGCAAACGGGTTACCTTATCCAGTTGGCTCAGTCGGCTGGAGCTGCAGAATACACCGACTGCATCTTCACAGAGAGGTAAGACTCCCCCAACAAGTGTCCTTGATATAACACTGAAAAATTTGGGGAGGTTTCAGTAATGCGGAAACTTTAGGAAAGGCTGAATGCAGGGTTCATTGCCATCACTCCCAGGTCTAATCTGGACTGGAGAGTTAGCATCTGATGAGGCCAGATAGAACTGTTTGGTATTTAAACAGTGTACTTATGTTAAACAGAGTTGTTTTTGATTAAACTTTTTTATATTAAACTGTGTAAGCTGAAATATGTGTACTTCTTCTAAACTAAATTGCTGAAAATAGAATTGCTTCATCTTGTAACCATGTATAAACAAATGAACTGCAGTATGGATGCACTACTTGGACGCTAACTAAACGGCTAGAGAAGAAGCCGGACGACATTTACACAAGAATGCTGCGAGTAATATTGAACAAGTCCTGGTTGCAACAGCCAACAAGTCACCAACTATATGGCCACCTGCCTCCCATCACGAAAACTATCCAAGTTAGACGAACCAGACACGCAGGACACTGCTGGAGAAGCAGGGACGAACTCATAAGTGATGTACTCCTATGGACCCCTACGTATGGCAGGACGACCAGCTCGAACATGCATACAGCAGCTATGTGAGGATACGGGATGAAGCCCTGAAGACCTGTCGGAGGAGATGAACGATAGGGAGAAGTGGCGAGAGAGGGTCAGGGATATCCGTGCTAGCGGCACGACATGATGATGATGATGATGTTAGTGATACATGATAATACTTGGAACTGTTTAACTTTGTTGATATACTAAACTGAATTGTTTGAAATAGAACGTTTGGATCATTTAACTGTGTGTAAACAAAATGATATGTTCAAACAAATGACTAACAGTGCGTAAACAAGAAACTATTAAAATGAATTGTTGGAAGTAGAAATGCTTGATCATTTAACTCTGTAAGCTAAATATGTATACTTGTTCTAAACGGAATTGTTTAAAATAGAATTGTTTGATCTGGAAACCGTGTGTAAGCAAATTACTAATGTTTAATTGAATTGTTAGTGGTACAAAGCAATACTTGGAACCATCTAACTTTGCTGATATGCTAAACTGAATTGTTCGAAATAGAACTATTTGATCATTTAACTGTATTTAAGCAAAAAGCTATATTCAAATCAAATGACTGACTGTGTGTAAACAAGAAACTATGTACTTATGCTAAAATGAATTGTTTGAAGTAGAACTGTTTGAACATTTAACTGTGTATTCGTACAAGATAGAAATCCGTGAGACAATTTAACTGTGAAAGAATTAATTCAGGTTCGTTTAAAAATATTAATATATATTTAATAAATATTAATAAAAGATTTGGCAATAAATAACCTACAATGGTTGATATGCTATAAAACCCAACCAAACTATATATATATATATATATATATATATATATATGCGCCCCTACCCCTGTAGGGTTGAGCTGTCTTGCGAGGGAAGTAAATGGTTGCCACTAGCGTTACGCAAGGCTCTTCAAATAAATTGAGCTCTCAGTAGCCGTTAAGCAGGTATATGTAAACAAAAACTAATGTGATACATAAGCGTTTAAATTTCCTTCGCTTGAGGTAGTTTCCTCGTGGCTGAGTGGTAGAATCTTGGATTGGCGTATGAGTTAACCGGGTTTCGATCCCAGCTTCGGGAATCTAACCTGTCTAGCCACACTGAAGAGTTCTGATAGAACGAAACATGTCTGTCTGTGGACGACAGTACATTTAATATATATGTATAAAGAGAATTTGGTATTAAATAACCTCGAATGGTTGATATGCCGTAAGACCCAACCAAAGCAAATCATATATATATATATATATATATAAAGAGGATCTGGCATTAAATAACCTACAAGGGTTGATATGCCATAAAAGCAAACCAAACCTAATCCTGTTCAGAAGGCCAGACTAACTGTTAATCAATAATAAGAAAAGAACTTGTCATCAAGTGGATTTTGCTGTTTCGTCATCCCACTGTATTGAAAAAAAGAAAGCGAAAGTAGGTACATTTTTTTTTTATTTTGCCAGAAACCTGAAAAAGTCTGTATAACATGAAGGTAATGCTGATACCCAGGGGCGGAGATGTGACTAGTGCTCCTCGTGCCCGGCACGACCAATAACTCAGTCAATGTTATTCAAAATGAATTAAAAATCATCCATTAATTTCAAGCAAACATACTTAGTCTGATCTCAATTAAATTACGTATCTATTCAAGTTTCGATAACTAAGTAGCCAAAGGTTCATAAATATATCTGGGAATAATACAACGATGCTATTTTGAACGGATGGTCTTTGTCCAGCCACCGTCAGATCCATTGAACATCCCATAAAATCGGCTATAATGTTGAACACGCGCAATCCGTGCCAGGCACTAGACCCTTATCATAACAGTAATGTTAGCGAAATCTCGCTTTTGGCTGTAGCCAATAGGAAAAGCAACTCAAAACACCGTGCTCAAAAAAATTAGCACAATGTTACTGCTGACAGCTGTCTTGGGAAGAGGGAGAGGGACCGAGAGAGAGAAAGAGAGAGGGGGGTAGCAGATTATAGCCGACGTCATCATCATCTCTATGGTAAATGCTGGTTAAACGGCGTGTTTTAATTCGTTATTTCACTAACAGATGTCTATTTCTTTAATGAATGTTGCATATATTACATTTTGTAACTAAAATTTGTTTATTTGAATACATTTTCAACAAATAATCTATATTTTTAGCGAAATGGAAACTACTTGCTATATCTGTGTATATTGTCATCAATTTCTTTATTCTAATAAACATATTTTTCTCGTCATAGTAATGAACATCTTCTCTTTTCTTTTATACTTTTGAAAAGAAAAAAATTATCTTATCTACTGTATAAACAAGACTACAAATTATATAGTATTTTGATTGTTTACAAAAAAAACACCATGCAAGGTACGTTTGTCAATCTGTGCTATACTATGGAGAATCACGCAATAGCTACTATGATGACTTACTTTGGGTCCACGGACCACGGGTTGGGAACTGAAGTTGACAGAGGGCGGGGGGAGGCTGGCACGAGTAGCAAAAATAGGCTAGAGTCGCCACTGCTGATACCAATGTGGTTGGTACCAGTGGAAGAGTTACCAAAGGCTAATAAAGCTACCCAGAGGAACTAGAGATCAGAGGAAGGACTATAAAGACCACAGCATTGTTAATATCGATTAAAATACTCAGAAGAGTCCTGGATACATGTGAACATTTGCTGTAACTCAGCAAAGACAACCAGTTAATGCTAGCGTTAAAAACTCTCAGAAGTATAATAATAAAATAAAAACGGTGATATTTTAGTTTAAAAAAAGACGGATTTTGGAGGTATTCTATATAAAGTGAGAACGTATTGATTCAAATAGTGAAAAGAAGATTTTTGTTCTTTGTTAAAAATTAAAAGTTGTTTCGATGTAAAAGAAATCTTCTGATTTCTGTTGACGCCTTTTTGCCAGTGTTTTTTTTTTTTTCATACAGAATTTAAAGTACAAACCTTTTAATTGTTTGCTCACTGGTGTTGCTGGGATAAATTCCAGCTGGCAAAAGTCTGTTTGAATTATCTGAACATATATGTTTAATTGGAAAAATACTTCAATTCGAGAATTATTGATTAAATTTTAGAAAATAACTTTTTGACCCCGATGGTGAATCAGGGCCCGTGAGGGAATGGCCTTTTCACCCTGCCTGTTTTGCGATTCGAGAATCTAATTGAAATATACTAGAAATTATTTCTACTCAAATTTTAAGATGGACATTTCGGAAATAGCCTTCTGATCCCGGCAGGGATTTGTGTGAATCGTAGTATCAAGTCAGATTTGCCTGAACTGAATTTAACATATTTGCTCGCCTGATTTAACTCTTGCGGGAGTCGACGAGAAGTGGCTGAATAGAAGCGTTTTCTGAATTCTCTGTTGCGTAAATAAAAGATAAGATTTGCTGCAGTTATAGTTTTATTCTAATCCCTTCCCTCTCTTCAGTCTAAGTGATTATGTGTTACCATCTTAAAACTTTATGCGCGTAATCTCTGAACAAGTATTAAATTCTGTTAAGTTAATCACTGATATTCTTCGTTTTTCCCGCAAGTAAAACTCTCCTCTACTTCTTCGATCACAGTTTTCAAAATATCGCATATCGCCGAAAATAAAATAAAATTCTTACTATTCGTTGAGTATACGACAAGTACCAAATTCATTTCAAGACGTGACCGATAGACTTGATATTGATTTCGCTGCTTGAGTTAATTCATGTAACCAATACTGACTGAGAAGAGGCTCCGATCCAAGAAAGGACAAATTAGAGGTTGGTTGGTTGGTTGGTTAAGTTTTGTGATATATCAGCCATTTTAGTACGGTTCCGTTTAGTTTTATGGCATATCAGTCATTGTACGTAGATCAAAGCCAAATCCTATTTATACATATCTATTGAATATTCATGACTGTAAATACATTTTGTTTATACCGTTTTCAAATGGTCCAATATTAATTCTTTTGCACACAGTTAGATCGTTTCAAGTATTGCTCTGTATTACAAACTATTCAATTAAAAATCAGTCATTTGTTTTCACTGTTAGATAATCAAAACGTTCAATTTGAAACAATTCAATTTAGCATACGTCATTATTTTGCACTCAGTTTAATGTAAAACAGTTGTACTTGAACCATAGCTAGGACCCTATCAGGTGTGACCACTTTGGACTTGAGTGAACCTTAGAGCGATGACAATTTATTAGAACTCCGCAATCCCCAAAGCTCCAGCATTATAGGAACTTTATCATCAGATAGTTTAGTGTCATACTGGATTAAGTAGGGTTCATAATTGTCCCAAGGGCTTTAGTCTGAAAATGAACGAAATAGCACGACAGGAGTTCGAACTCGCTTACTTTGAGGCCAGAGTCCAGCACTTTAGCCATTACACCAAAAGCTTTAGTTTTAATCGATGTTTGAATTTTACTGATTAAAAATATAAGTTTTTCATTTCTTTTTAAATCTATATTTCATTAGTGTTATAGTCAAGATCTCTATATACATAAGTAGTCAACGACGAAAAGGAAGGAACGAAGGAAAAAACTTAAAGGAAGAAACCGTCTACTAAGAACTGATGCGGTCTTTCTTTCTTTTTTTTTTTTGGCTAAGCCCGGTTTAATTTAATTAAGATATGTGGTGATAAATCAAAGAATTTTGTAAAACTCCTTTTGCTAGTAACGAGCAGATTTGTGTTAGTAAGTATAAGACGGATAAGACTAGAACTGATAGTTGTAATTCATTATCAAAGACAGTATTTGTTTAGGTTCCTGCATGACTAGAATGTGGCACAAAGTCTTTTTATTGTGGGAGCTGGCCACAAGTCGAAGCTTACTTGTCCAGCGGGAACAAGAATACCTTAACCCAATCGGCATTTCGCTATAAAGTGGCGCCTAACTTTTGACTTAGAATAGATCATAAAGATACTGGGAAGAAGAGTTTTAATTAAGTTGATTTTACGTCTTTGGGGACATAATGACTTCCACTGTGTATATGAACCAATGAATAACGGTTTACGGTAGATAAAAGTTAGAAAACCTAAATTAGTGCGTTCAACTAGGACATCAAACAAACGAAAGCAATTATTGTCTTCAAATTCACTTGTAAATTTCAACACCGTATGTAATTAGTTGATAGCATGAAAAATTCGTCACCTCTTAAATCGCGAGGAAAACACAACAGACGTTTCATCAACTTACCGTGCATAATAAAATGAATTGTTGGTGGCTTCAAATGATCTCTCCTTCTGAAACCTGACGAAAATAGTAGCCATTGCTCTTCCAAGTTCGCACCCCTTAGCAATTCCATTGATGTGCTGATACATGATATTGTTGAAATTAAACTGAGTGCATTTAGTAGCAATATACATTAATATCAGAAATACAGTCTCAGGAACAGGAATCGGGTTCACGTGACAAACGAGCATAAAAAGGAGGTATTGGGATCAATATATGTATTATGAATCATCTTGGTAAAGGTGAATGAGTCATAAATACAGTACTTTGAGTATAATTGCTCTACAGGTTCAAGTGTGTCGGCCAAAAATTTAGCAAGACGGTGCTAGGCAGAATTTACGATAGATAAAATAGGTCTTACAGGAATGTTGGGAGTATTGATTATAGGGAGTTCATATAGCCGTGGTCACTGGAATCAATGGGGCGTATCCTTTGTAAATGCTTTTAGGGATTAAGTGGTCTTTATAAAACTAAGCAGCTGATGTAACTCACGCTGCACTTGTATGGCGATTTTGTCAAATTCGATGGCTGTACATTGGCGTATAGATTTAGAGGTGTCGTTGAGAATGTCAGCCATATACATATACTAGAGTCATTCAAAAGTTTTAAGCTTCATAGAGAAAGAGAGTCATAGCTGAACATTTTTGTTGAGACTACCCTCTATCACTTTTTATAAAACGAGTGAAACTCATTCGGATTCTTCTAGTTTTATAAGAAGTGGTACTATATCGTCACAGCTGAAATGTCAGCAATGATCTTCTTTCTAGATGAAGATTAGAACTTTTTGCGCCAGCATCTAATATATATGAAAATCAGTCGTAACCATAACAACGTTCTCAATCGCCTTTGGTTGGTTGGGTTTTATGGCATTTCAACCTTTGTAGGTTATTTAACGCCAAATTTATTTTATGTAGTAAATCAGTTCTATTCCAAACAATTCAGTTTACCATGAGTATACAGTTTAATTGTCAAAAACATTTATATTTCAAACTATTCAGTTTATTCAAAATGTTCTAATTCAAATAATTCAGTTTAGCGTAAGTACAGATTTTGTTTACGCACAGTTAAATATCAAAACAGTTCTATGTTAAACAATTCACTTTCGTGTATTTATTTCATAAAAAAGTAATATTTTCAATGTCAAAAACAGTTCGGTTTCAAAGAATTCAGTTTAGCATAAGTACGCAGTTAAAATGTAAATACAGTTTAATTGTCAAAAACATTTCTATTTCAACCTATTCAGTTTAGTCAAACAATTCAATAGGGCTCTATCAGGTGGACCTGGGAGCAATGGAAATGAAGGGATGCTCCGCATTCCTCAAAGCCCCAGCACTACTGGAACTTCACCATCAGATTGTCTAGTTTCAGATCCAGGGCACTCATTTTTTGGGGGGGGGGACTTACCCCTCTGCAGTGGTCCAGTCAGTGTATTCTACAACCCCAGTCGACTGGGCCAATCGTCTTTGGATATATCAAGGTAATGTAAAATAATTGGAATTAATAAAAAAAATCAAATCAGATTAAGACGTTTATTATCATGTTACGCAATCGGTGGTTATAAAGAATGTTGTCACTTGATTCCGTAGGAAGGAGCAAGGGATATGATAGTTGCAAAACCCACGCACATTTATTTTAGATGTTGTAGACTTCTTCATTTTTCCAGTCGATGAAGGAAAGAAAATACTCTTTTAAATAAGCCGCTATTTATTTAACATGAGTACATAATAATTCAGCTTTACGGCTCGAAAGCCTGGCTTTTCTTCGATCCCAAGTATATTTGTGAATCTTAGAAAATCTCTAGAATTCTGCGTGCTAGAGAAGAAGAGACGAACTCATAAGTGATGTACTCCTATGGATCCTTTCACATGGACGAGCAAAGACAGGACGATCAGCTAGAACCTACACACAACAGCTCTGTGCCGATTCAGGATGTAACCTTGAAGACCTACCTGAAGCGGTTGACGATAGAAACGGGTCGGTGAAGAGTTTCAGGGATATTCCTGCCGATGGCACGACATGATGATGATGATGATGATGCTTCTAGTCAATTAACGAACCTCCCAGCAATTCCTCAACATGTCTTGACAATTATGACCCTTGACCCGTTGCATACCAATAATGCTTTCGCAAATGTATGATACATTTGGAAGGCATAATTCCAAGGGTGGAGGGGGCTTCTGCGTAATATCCATTTCTTTTTTCTTTTGAGGTGGGGGTATTGGAAACCCCACAAGTTGAGTTTGTGAATCTTGTAGATTCTATAACTTTAATACTCGGCTCCAAAACAGTCTGGCTTCATAGTATTAGAGTTTTTATAATTGATTAAATCTAATTTATATTTTTTTATTCTTTCAGCGTTCGATACAAAATGTCAGTCGCATAAACAAAATGTTTGCTATTTGTAGTTTATTACAAGCAAAAAAAAAAGTAACTGTCGTCGGTTATCGGTTTGCATTTCTAGCAGTAGACATTAATCATAACTTTCACTAAATTTTACAAGTTTATTTCATAAAAAAGTAATATCTTAACAACGGGTTTCCAACCTTATCAAGATTGCAGACATTTGTTAAGCATTGGATTTTCTGTGTGGATGTAAACAAGTTTCTTCCTAGACTGCAAGATCATTATCAATTTGCAATGGCTTTTTATTTTAAAAAAATCTAGTCCATACGTTATCAGCAGGTTTACACAATTGAATGAATAAGTTCTTACCGTATTTATGGCCAGTTATTCCCTGTTTTTGGTTTTATTTGGTGTTTGATCATTTGTATGTACTCTACAATGTGTGGCTTGTGTCACTAGGAAAATCTTGAAGCAGAGAACCAATGCTTTCGATTCAGAGTTTTTCCCCTCTACCGGTTGCTATACGGAGGATAAAGAAGCCATGAAGCCCAAGAACAGACCTAATAATAGTCAAGAAAAGGAGAGAACCTGCCAAGTAGTAGATATTGCCCATCCGACTGACCACAGGGGAAAACTGAAAGAAACCGAACAGAGAGATAAGTACCGAGACCCTGCAAGAAAACTTGAAATACTATAGAACATTAAAGTGACGGTGATACCAATTATAATAGTCGTACTAGGTATTGTCACAAAAAAATGATTCAGGGACTGGAGGACTTGGAGATAATAGGATGAGTGGAGACCATTCAAACAATAGCATTGCTGAGATCTGCCAGAATACTAAGAAGAGTCATAGAGATCTAAGGAGACTTGCAGATTCCGGTGGAAAACCCTCTGCTAACACTGGTGAGAAAAACTCTTAAAAGAATACAATAATAATTTTTTTCTTATAATTATTGTTAATATAATAGTTAATATCATGAAGAATTAAAATTGAATAAAGAAACTTGCAGTCACTTATTCTCTTGTAAAGTTTCTTAACAACATATATGATAGCTAGTGGAGGTGCCCGTGGTGTAATGGTTATCGTCGCAGGAAGTGGACACGGCGACACGAGTTCAAATCCTGGACGAGACTGATTGCATTTCACACAGCACTAATAACCTTGGGAAAGGTATGAATCCAATTATTCTCCCTCCAGCTATGGGTAAATAGTAGGGCAGACTAGGTTCTTTAGCCTTGGTGAGGCAACTAGTCTAGGAGAAGGAAAACTCTGAATTCAAACTTGTTAAACTCCGCTTAAAAATTGACCTTGTGTCATATCCTGCCCGAGCGGAGGGGTTAGGTAAATATAATAAATGATAGCTAGTGTAACATGACGTCGAACTAATTAAAGGACTGTTGGCAACAAATAAATCTTCAGCCACGTTCCACTACAAAATAGTCAGCTTACGTAAACCTTAATCTTTACCCGACTTAACCTTTACCCCAATCAAATGCTTGGACATTAACACCATCGTTCAAAGAAAAACCCTAATCTTATATGAAGCCTCTCATACAAAATACTTAGTTTTTTCGAAATAAACTAGACAATTGTCTGAAGGAAATCACTGGCCCTTGCATCTTCCCCACCCCTATTTTTGCAAAGTTAGTTACACTTAGACGCCGGACATATGAACGCGAGAAAAGACCCTAAATAAAAGTAAAAAAGAAAAGAAATTTAAATGGAAAATATCCCTGCTTGATCTGAACATGAATCCACAGGATTTTGATTTAACGAAATAAACTTTATGAGTATAAACATAAATTCTAAATTAACTCGTAAATAATCACCTCTTTCTGTAAACACTTTCTTAGTAAAACAATAACTTGGATTTTTTTACATAGAAAGTAATATATTTACAAATTCTTTTATTGTCATTTGAAAGTGTCTAACACCTCTGCAGAGGGCAAAGACACCCCCAACAACTTTGACCTGGCACCAAACAATATGATGGTGAGGTTCAACTAATGCTGGAGATTTGGGGAGCCGTAGTACCCCTTTATTGCCATCGCCCCCCGGTCCACGCTGGCCCAGACTGTTAGAACCTGATAATGTTCAAACGAAGGGCAAAGTAGAACTGAACTACGTACTTATGCTAAACTCAATAGATTGAAATTGAACAGTTTTTGTATTCTAAACTGAATTGCTTGAACTATGACTGTTTTTGACATTGCTCGTGGTGTAATGGCTAAAGCGATGGACTGCAGAATCGTAGTACGCAAGTTCGTATTCCAGTCGCGCTATTACGTTCACTTTAAGGCAAATACCCTTGGGAAAGGTATGAATCCCCTTATCCTCCCAGCTATGGGTTAAATAGTACCACTACTGTTCTTCTAGCAGAATGGGCTGGGCATTAAATAACCTACAAAGGTTGATATGCCATTAAACAAAGAAACCAAACCAAACCAAGCTAAATAACGCTGATGATGTCTGCACAAAAAACAATTTATTTCACCTTTTAATCAATGAAAGTTATTGTTTCTTTTCAAAGTAGAGTTGAAGGAAAGAATCTTTTAAGAAATAATAATCGGAGAAAATGAAATGCTAGCGAAGTAAGCAAGGGTATCAATTTAAGGACAGAATTTGTACGAAATTAAATCAATAATCAGGGAAACTGAACAGTTATTAAAATAAGCAAAGAAGAATTAAATAAATTATTAAACAGAGCATACATCGTAAGATCTAAAAAAAATACCATTTTTCGATCACACCCCGTCAGGGAACTTCGTAACAAGCTAGCAATAACGAGGAATAAATCAAGGTAGTTGACGACGATGACAGATGGCACACAAACTTAGACTTTCTATCCTTCTTTAACACTACCCGCCTTTACTGGAATATTGCCATCTTATATGATAAAATGGTAATAATAAAAAGCAACTTCCGCATTTCTTTTCTTTCCTTGTTTTTTTTTTTGTTCCTAGAACTAAAGAAACAATAAAACCTTCCAACCTAATGTCATAAAAACGCTGCTTTTCAATTTCACATTGAAACAGTTTGGTTTGGTAGGGTTTCTTTGTTTAATTCCAATTCAATCTTCGAAGCCTATTTATTGCCAAATGCACCGTTCTAGAAGAACAGTGCTGGAATTATTTATCGCATAGTTGGGGTATATAGGCCTTCATATAACGTTCAAAAGTAAGCCTTATAATACGACTGAAGTTCGAATTCGTTTACATTCGTTTACATCAAGGTCATAGTTTAGCTTGTAAACCACTACACCACCGAGACTCTCCCATGTATTGAAACTGGTCGCTTGTGTACTTGTAGGGAATACATAAATAAATAAGAAATAAAAATAATTATTAAAAATATGCAGAAACTCCCAGACATATAATGTTCATATATATATAACATAGAACATAGGAATCTCGAAACACGAAAAACACTTACGACTTCTTAGTTCAGGTACGAAACTTTTTATTACCTTTGAGTTAAAAGGTTTTTCGACATAAGGAGAGAGATACCAATCTTTCTATGCTGACTTTTCCATCTACTCCCATACCACGCGCGGATGTTATCAATATATGAGTTATGATCATTCTAGGTACATTTCACGTATTCAGGTATGGCTATGTTACAAATGCATCCAGTATCGCTCATAATTTGAACTCATGCTACCGTATCCATTTCCAACGATTATAGCCATTTTATCATGAAAGGCTTCTCCCTATGAATGTGTTGTATTACCTACCGGCACAATGATAAATAGGCATGAAGAAAGAATGACTATAACACCTTTTTTTTTATAAAAAAAATAACTCTCAAAATTTATTTCTCGAAAGTGATTATAGCAAGCGTATGTGTGAGGGAGACAGGGAGACGTAGGGAGATGAAGACAGACTACCATATGGACCCAAAACGTCTTCTTCTTCTTCTTCTTCTTCTTCTTCTTCTTGATCATACCACACTGTGTTATCTTCAGGGTCTTACATCACTGTCTCTTCGGCTTCTCGGACAGTGGCCATTGCGTGCCGTCACCCAACAAGGCAATTGGCGGCCAGCGTCCGTGACTGACTGTATCTAGACCCAATAATCTAGTTTGAAGACTTACTCCTGTAAGACTCCCTGTATCTGCTGTTGGCCGTGTACATATAATTTCATAAGGCCCACGTATTCCGGTTATCATCCACGTGACGTGCTTCCACTTATTTACACAGGGGCTTCTTGTGATCACATTCTTTATACAGCTAGAAGATCGGTCCGGTCAAAGGTCAATATGCAACGTATGTATGTATGTATGTATGTATGTACGACGATCATTAAATAAGTTTCCAGACTTTTTTCGTATGGGCACTTTTATTGATAGTACACACAGGAAACTCTAGTCCCCCTTCAAGTAATCTCCTCCAGCATCAATGCTCTTGTTGTACCAGTCCAACAACTTCTGGAAGGCCCCATGGAAGTCATCTTGTGTGAGTGTGTCAATGACCTTCGTCATAGCCTCTTTCATCTCCTCAATTGTCTTATAACGACAACCTCTGAGCTTAGGGGATAACATAGAGCAAGATCTGGAATATAGGGAGGTTGAGGAGCTGTCTTGATGCCCATCTTGGTCAAATAGTTTGTACCAAGGATGGGGTTGTGGACTGGTGGAAATGCCACTGACCCAATTTGATGAGTGCTGGCTTTTTCCGACGGAATCTCTTCCTGAACTCCCTTAAAACCTCAACTTAGTAACCCTAACCCTAACCCTTTGGCCAATCAACTCTGGTGTATTGACTTCTTTACTCCTCCCACACTTCTCATAATCCCTCACAGACTCCCTGCTTTCCTTGAATATCTTATGCCACTCAAAAACTGATAGCCGATTCATGCAAGATGGTCGAAAACAGTCTGAACCATTCCATACGTTCTTGTGGCTTTTTTTTTTCAAGTTTAAAATAGAATTTCATTGCATATCGTTCTTCTAAAGTGTCCTCACGTCCCGATTGCATTTTTGAAATTCACCAGCAGTGACAATCAGGATTTAGTAGGGTGTATTCTAATTGCTGCTGTAGCTGTTCAGTTGAACCTGAAAACATAAAAATTGGTCAGTCATCTCATAAGATAAATAGCAATAACATACTGAAGAATCTACGACAATCTTAAATGCCTGTACAAAAAAAGTCTAGAAACCTATTGAATTCAGCACGTATGTATGTATGTATGTATGTATGTAGTTGATTCATAAAATTCTAAGCCACCTTCAAAAAGAAGTGAATAGCTGAAGATTTTTGCTGTGATAACACATGGCAACGTCTTATAAACCTATTTAAAAAATTAGGGTTATTTTCTAGAATATCCAGCTATGCTCTTCTTACGCGGTGAGGCCAAGAACTTTTCGAACGGCATTCGTACGTCGGTATTTCATGGATGTGTGTGTACAGTAATATGAGAAGTATAGCTAAACGAATTTGGAAAGGTCAGGTAAATTCTGATAGGTGATAGAATTGACGGAATTATTTCTCGATGGGGATGAAAGAGTCTTTAATGCCTTTTATTAAAAGAAATCTTTAGTGCTAGAACAGTCAAAGCTCCGTATGAATAGTTTTATTTTTAAGTGCATTAGTTTTGGGAGGTCAACACGAGAAGAGTTGCCGTTCTTTATCAAAAAGCATTGGTCCTATGTATTCAAGGAAGCAATGAAACTTGCTGTAGCCAAACCAGGGTTGGCTGTGCTGCCGGGCTGCCTCCACTCTGTCCACTCTGGTTGAACATAACGTAGACATGATAGTTACAAGTTCACCTTTGGATAGATTGGAATTAGAAATGCCATTGAAAAAAAAAACAGCTTCCAAGTTCATCACGGAAAATGTCACCCATTTCTTATCGTGAAATACTCGAGAAGAAAAAAAGAAACAGCTTTTATATTCACAGATTTCCTTATTTGATTACTTTAATTTTTTTTTCTTTGTCAGGCCGACTCATGTCTTCTACGGTTTCTGACAAACATGCTAAGCAATAAATCTACTTATGGAAACTATTTCAACGTGCATTGGTGTAAAAAATTGTTAGTTATTTGGCGATATAGTTCAGTCCGTGTCAAAAGATTACCACAAAATTGTTTAATACCGGAACCAGATATCCTTTTTTTTTTCTTTTATTTCCACTCCACTATTTGCCTTCAGGTAAATATGCGTTTATAAAAACATTCATATCTTCAACTACTCAACCTTATTATAGATAATTTGAACACAGTTATAAAATTTCATGTAAATATTCCTATTCGATTTTGAACATTTCATAGGCTGACTAAGATACTTTCTTAAAATATGACCAAATGAGGTTTATTTTTCAACATAACTCCCCCTTGCGGTTTTGCACACTTCTTACATCGGTGTTGCAGTGCTTGGATCCCATTGATCAAAAAAGCCATCAACAGCAGATATGACGACATTATATAAACTTTTCAGCCAATGAACTTTTCAGCCGTGGCACATTTCAGCCCAACCTCGAATGTCTTCAACCGACTGTTTCAAACGAAAACTAATAATAAACAAGCCTTTGCATGGCTTTAAGTTATTATTCCCATCCAGTGAAATTATTTGAATTCAATTAATGACTTCAAGTATTCCAATGTAATGTTGTATAGTCACAACCAACTATACATACACATATACATGCAGAAACATAACGACGCAATAACGACGAACGGAGACAATTCTTTAGAAAAATATACCTCTCACTTTATTGAAAGACTTGTGTGTGAGAGGTGAGTTGGAGACTGAACAAAGACTGCAACATATTGACCCCCCACCAGCTCTTCCGGCCATAGCAGTGCGTCTTTTTCGTTCTCTTGGGCTGCTCAACCGGGTGCCTGGGGGCCCAGCCTCTCTGCTGAGAGCTGGTTCCCACAGCTCGATCTGAAACACTTACTTCAAGCTCTGAACTCAAACTGCCTGACTTTCTGTCTCACCTGGGTTATATCATTGTTTTACGTCCACTCAATTCAACCCGTCGACAGTCAAGGTTATCCCCTGATGTCTTCGACCGGATGCATCTGTTATTTACACAGATGCATTTCTCATTTAACAGCTTGGCGGGGTCGGAGGTCAATATGCGACAGTAATTCTAATATTTTGCGAGGAAAGAAGTATTAGATTGATTTAGTTTCTTTGTTTGATAATATATCAACCATCCTGTGTTATTTATTTTTCAAACAATCGTTATATAAGGGCGGTATTAACAGTATTTAAACCATAACTGTGGAATATAATGGACTATTATCCTTTATGAGGGTATTGGCTGGAGTTTGAACTCCCTTACTACTGTATCTTTGTCGCAACGCAACGTGGGGAGGGTGGCTTTCTCATTAGATTAATTTTTCTGTCATTTCAA
The DNA here is from genome assembly GCA_963585895.1 of Sepioteuthis lessoniana. NCBI lineage: Eukaryota > Metazoa > Mollusca > Cephalopoda > Myopsida > Loliginidae > Sepioteuthis > Sepioteuthis lessoniana. The sequence continues at coordinate 64,923,897 of OY757923.1, read as the reverse complement.
ACAGGTAAAGTGATATTTAGTCGCAATCTGAGTTTTTAGAGTGAATTTGATAGTATTGTCAAAGATCAATTAAGACATCATCTCAAGCAGATGTAGTTGAATCATATAGAGCGAGTAGATGATGAACCCACCACAGTCCCCTGAGTTCGAGAATTGGGCCTTCACCACTACATATAAATATTTGTGCTATTCAAGACACGTGTACAAATTATTTATATTAAATAGGATTATTTTGATTTCCTTGTCTTAGCCATGGCCATTATTCCACGATATATTCAGACATTTATTTTTCCTGTATCGGTATTTCAAGGTTGTACCATGTCTCAGACTAACCATGATTATTTTTTGCAAGATTTTCTAGAAAGTAGTAAATAATACCTTGCAAGAAAATAGCCTCAAAGAAAAAAAATCCCTCACAGAAACATAGCCCCGAAAAAATCATCTAGGTATAATATACTGCTGGAGAAAATTAAATTGAAGGTATAAAATAAAAGGTGTTTCTTACTCCCCTTTTGTGTCCTCATTACACACTTACAGACACTTATAGCGTTGGATATTGGTGTGGGATGAGTACTCTAATTTGCCTGCAGTTATATGTAACCCAATACACAGCAAAGTGTTGTGACCCCATTTTCATATAGATATTTTGTCACATCCTTCGGAGATGTTAGCAAAATACGTATTATGTGTTGTGACACATTCTTCTCCAGAATAACTCTAAAACCGTTGTGTGTGTAGATTGATGCTCCCAACAAATTGCCTGCTGGTCACATATTGCCCTCTAGGCCTATCTGTGCAGCCCTTCACCCAATTTTAAACATTTTCGCAACGTCTTTTGATATTAACTGTAAAAAAATCTTCATTACAACTGCTGATTGAATTCATTGATTATCAGTGTTCAGAAGATTTGGAATTGAAGTTTCTTTTTTGCAACATCCTCGATTTCAGGATGATTATCTTGGTGAGTTTGTAATCTTATCAGCAACACCAATCAAGTATATATTTCCCCAAGCCCTTCGAAACGAAAAAGATACAACACAAGATATATATTTTAGTGCAGTGTGTGAATTTAGAGTTTTCCCTTTTCTCGCTCAGTCAGCTAGAGCTGTAGAATACACCTGCTGCATCTATGCAGAAGGGTAAGACTCCGCTCCAACGAGTGTCCTTATGGCACTAAACAATCTGAATTGTGAAGCTCCAGTAATGCTGAAAGTTTGAGGGAATGTAGAGTATCCCTTCATCGCCATCGATCCTGGGTCCACTATGGCCCGGAGCGATAGCATCTGATAGGGTCCAATATATGGATCAAATAAGACTGAACTGTGTACTTACCCTAAACTGAATTACTTGAAATAGAACTGTTTTGATATGTAAACTACGTACATGCTCTACTGTATTGTTTGAATTTGAACTGTTTTGACATTTAAATGTGTGTCGACAAAAACTAATACTAAGCTGAGTTGTTTGAATTAGAACTGATTATTTGTATAAAAATAGATTTGGCATTAAATAACCTACAAAAGTTGATATTCCATAAACCCAAACAACCAACCAATATTTTCCTTTTCCTTGACCGTTTCCATTGCTTCATGTGCTGATTGCATCACTCTTCATTTAACCCAATTACACTTTATGTGAGTGAAAAAAGAAATCTCAGACGTCCCATTAATGCATTACCCTGTGAATTTCCCTGTTTTCTGTTTTCTCCATTAGGATCGCAGCCATTAAGGTTTCTCAGCTAAGCTTTGTGGCCTTTTGACTGAAAAAGTTCAAGACCTCTAGTATAGAATATAAGATGTGGGTTCTCTTTTTGTACACATAACAGATTTCTCCAGGAATACTCTGATTAGCCAAATAAACAACAAAGCATAATGTGATATATGTTGTAACTTCGCTTAGAATTTGATCTTGTGTCACATTATACATGTGGTGGAAGGGTTAGACAGATACGTATTATGTGTTATGCCACATCCCTCTTTCACTATGTCTAAAACAATACAAATTTTTGTACTGAGTAGACTTTGGATTATCTCATACTAAACGAGAAAATTGGCGATAATTTCCTTCATCTATAGAACTTTGGAGGAGTCTCTAATGCATAGTGGTTAACTGAATTGAGACATAGTTGCTGGCATGAGGCGCCTCTGGTGGTGTAATGGTTAGCAAGCTCAACTAGCAAACCTACACGAGTGAGTTCGAGTCTCATTAGGTGCCCCTTTCATATGGCCTTGTGCCACATCTAAGCAAAAAGCTTTGTAAATTTCCATAGTTGCTGGCGTGTCTAAACTCCAGTCAAGCAATTACGTTCACTACCGGACTATTATCCTTGGTATGAATCACCTTATCGCCTTAGCATTGGTCTCGCCCAGTGTGTGGCTCCATCTTTAAAATGGCATAGTGCCGCATTTCGACAGTGTGGAACGTCTGATAAATAGCACGCTAGTTATCCTTGGGGAAGAAGAATAATGGTACCATTATTCTTTTGCATTAAGTAACCCACGAAGGTTTGTCTTTAATTGGAATCATTTTGAGATGAGGCTTCTAAATCTGAGAATTAATTAGAGGTTTCAATTCCTACCCAAGCCGGCCAGAGGTTTACTTGGTCAAAAACGGGGTGCGATAGACAACAACTATGGAAGGCACTAATTACTGGGGATACGGTTACAAGGCTCAGCATTCCTATCCGAGGTCGCGGTTAATCACCTGAAGAAGGCCAGAGGTGAAATTTGTCCGAAACTTAGTGAAGAAGAAACAACACAAAAACTACCAAGATGAGGACAAAAATTCCGCAATAAATAAAAAAAAACTAATACTCAGACCACGAAGGTTTATTTGCTATTAGCATAGGAACCAAATTAAATCTATAGATATTGCCCACTTAGTGCCCAGTGGGTAATTATCTAAATATTCTTATTTGTGCCATTACTGCTAACACACACAAGACCTGATCATGAGCACTCTGTAAAGCCAAGCTGTCACTACAATATACTGACCAAATGTTATGGCCGTAAAAATTTAGCCTCTTTCAAAATAGTTCAAAATCTTGTTCTTGTGACATTCAACACACGGAAATATATAATTTTAAGATAGACTTACCTCTTTATAGAATTTTGACCCTGATGCACATAATCGTACCAAGAAAGTAGCTGCCATTCTTGAAACATGTCACTGGTAATAATGTTTCATCAGTGCATATTTGAGGGCTTTTTTAATTGTTTTTGCAATTCAATATATTAATTTAAACAGAGAAACATACTCTTTCTCTTGCTCATATAAGCACACACACAAATGTATTTAAATCATAATTTTCCCAGGGGAAAATAACTATTGAACCAAATACCAATGTTATTCTTCTTTGTCCCTGGGAAAGGTAAGTAAAAATGGGTTGAAAACTAAACAGAATTCAATCAGTTCAGGTGTTTCTTCTCCCTGAGTGAAGTAGGTACTTCAACTTTTACAATGAGAAAACTTTGAAAATTCTCACAAACTCACTGTTTTAATAAGTGTCAATGATATGAAAAATCTTTTAAAACAGACGTTTTCAAAAACAAGTTTTGCCACGATAAAGACACTTTTCACCTAACGTTATTGGTTCACTGGACAACATTGTTTAGAATACACGCAAACATATTGAGTGTTTCACAATTTTTTAAGAGGGTGTCCCGGTGGTGTAATGGTTAAAGCAATGGACTGCAGAATCGTAGAAAGCGAGTTCGTACTCCAGTCGCGCTATTACGTTCACTTTCGGGCGAATACCCTTGGGAAAGGTATGAACCCCCTTATCCTCCCAGCTATGGGTTAAATAATATAAATACTGTTCTTCTAGGTGAATATCTTTGGCATTAAATAATCTACAAAGATTGATGTGCCATTAAACCAAACAATTTTTTTAAATAAAGCAGTAGCCTCTCAGATGTTTCGTGTTGACTTTATTTCAATTCTCTTTTCAGATTATTGCTACAGAACTGTAATATTTGATATATTTTTTCAAATAGGATGAAATTATGCTTTGAAATATACAGTAGAAAAACATTAGAATAAAGGCATATAACGAAAGTAAAGGTTTATGATTGTTCAAGCAAAATCCATTAGAAAGTTCAGTTTTAACACAATTCAAAGGTATGGACAGTTAGCGATAGGTTATCGGTCATATGGAAGTCAGACCTGACCGATAAAATAAAACGCAGTCTTGTTCAAGCAGCGGTCGTGTCGATACTGCTACATGGATGCATCACATTGACACTAATTAAACGGATGTAAAAAAGCTTGACGGCAATTACACAGGATTGCTGCGAGCTGTATTGAACAAGTCTTGGAAGCAACACTCTACAAAACAATAATTGTACAGCTACGTACCATCCATTACGAAACTATCCAAGTTAGACGAAGGAGACATGTGGAACACAGCAAGAGAAGTAAGGACGAACTCATCAGTGATATACTCTTGTGAACCCCTTCACATGGACAAGCAAGGGCAGGACGACCAGCTAGAATCTATATACAACATCTCTGTCCCGATACAGGACGTAGCCTGGAAGAATAAATACGGGTGGTAAGAGAGGCTCAGGGAGATCCGTGCTAGCCGAGCAACATGATGAGGATGATAATTTTCGCAAGGCTGATGACATAAGAGATGGATTAATGGATTCATGTGTTTAAGAATTGAAATTAAATAAAGAAACTTTGCTGTCATTTATTCTTTTGTAAAGATTTTAACAGCATAAAATATCTGATTATAACTAGCGTAAGAACACGTACAATTAATAAAAGGGCTGTGGGCAACAAATAAGTCTTCACTCACATTTCAGCTCCCATAAATAAACACTGAACCCTTACCCCAATAAAATGCAAGGCTATTAGCAACTTCGATCAAAGAAAACCCTTTATCTTGTGTGATGCCTATAATTAAAAGTACTTAGCTTTTTCTTAACGGACCAAACAATTGCCCGAAGGAAATCTTGATTGAAAATCCCCTGTTGCTGGTCCTGGCATTTCTTTTCCTCGACTTTTGCTAAGTTTGTTGTGCTTAGACTCCGAACATGTGAATACTAGAAAAACCTAAAGTAAAACCAAAAAAAATTTAATGGAAAATATCCCTTTAGCCTTCATGCCAATGTACACAAAACTGAATATATGTGTTATAACCAAACAGGCGACATTTCCACACTAGACAGAACCTCTCTGAAACTAGTAGACAAATTCACCTACCTAGGAAGCAGCGTGTCATCAACCGAAAAAGTCATCGATACACGGCTAACGAAAGCATGGACAGCTATCGATAAGCTCTCTATCATAGGGAAATCAGACCTGACCGATAAAATGAAACCCAGTTTCTTTCAGGCAGCGGTCGTATCGATACTGCTATATAGATGCACTACTTGGACGCTAACTAAACAGCTGAAGAAGCTAGACGGCAATTACACAAGAATGCTGCGAGCAATATTAAACAAGTCCTGGCGGCAACACCCCACAAGGCACCAACTATACGGCCACCTGCCTCCCATCATGAAAACTATCCAAGTTAGACGAACTAGACACGCAGGACACTGCGATGATGATATAGACTTTGTGAGTACAAAAATAAATTCTAAAAAATCATTTAGACACAAAAGCAAAAACAAAAAAAACAAAAAAACAATTCACCTCCCTCTGTAAACACTTTCCTTGCAAAATGATTTCTTACATTTTTTTTAAATAGGACGTTATATGTAAACAAATTCTTTTTTAGTTCTTTGTTTATGGGAATTTTTTCACTGTTTCACACGTTTGCCAAAGGCCTGATGATTCTTAAAAATTTAATTTGTTCTTTTAAATAAATACTGGCTTTAATGTATTAGGAATCTTGTTAGCGGCAGCGACATATCTTATTCCGTTTAAATGAAAGTGTTTCTAGTTATGAGGCATGATATAAAAAACAGATATCCATCATCTAAGTCAAGTCTGTCCTATTATTTACCCATAGCTGGAAAAAGAAAAGATGGCTTCATGCGTTTTTAAAGGGAATTTACAAAACAGTAAAACGTAAACAACCCCGTCCACGTACTGAACATAGACTTCCGTGTCATTGGGCGAAAACAGTTTCATCACATGAACTACAATATGCTTATTGGTAGCTTTTTAATTTGAAAGGAGATAGTTTATGACTAATTTGAACTAGAGATATTGCAAAGTGATAATGGAGCTATTACTTACTGGTGGTCACTTATTCTATCTTATTAACTATTATTAAGAAAAGAATAACTGTTTAAAATTTTTTTTCTCTACTTTGCACGTATTATCCAAAACCTACTTAAGCAAGGACGAGCTCATAAGTGATGAACTCCTATGGACCTCCGCATATGGCCAAGCAAAAGCAGGACGACCAGCTTGAACATACACACAGCAGATATGTGAGGATACGGGATGTAGCCTTGAAGACCTACCAGAGTAATGGATGATAGGGAGAAGTGGCGAGAGGGGGTCAGGGATATCCGTGCTAGCGGCACGATATGATGATGATAATGATGACTTGGTGGATAGGTTTATATACAGGTCAATTACAAACGAAGTACCGCTGATTTCAGTTCAGTCTTACTTCTAGTCTAGTTTGCTAACAAATGTAAAGAACTTAATCTGAATGACTATTTATCCATCAATGGGGAGATGGGATGCGATAATGACCCTCACGAAGGATTTACCAGGAAGTAAAACACAAATAGCTTTGTAAGGTTTTGTTGAATTTGAATTTTGTTGAATGCAGCGATAACATTTAAACAAGGAATATATATATATATATATATATATATATATATATATATATATATATATATATATATGTTGTAGCGTCTAAAACTAAGGGACAAAATTTTAAAACCTAATATTTGTTAGATATAACAACTGTGAAAAGCTGAAATTTTGACAACTGGTAGTCGTTATCATCCATAATAGCATACTAAAATTTGAATGATTTGCAAAGGAGAAAAAAAAATTATAACAATTATTTATTTATTTTCAAAATAGGATCGTCCAAAAGTAAGGGACAAAATTGAGAAAAACAATGTAAACAATATGCTATATTCAAATTTTTTGATTTCTTCTAAAGAATAAGTCTTACTTAGTCATTTGTAAACGTTGCATCAGCCGGCACCATGGCAAAACGCCAAAAACTTGATTACTCTGTGAGACAAGCTATTGTGAAGCTACACAAGAAAAAGCACACAATTAGAGATATTTCAGAGAAAGAGAAACGTTCCAAGAGTGTTGTAGGCAGGGTTGTTAAATTCTACAATGATACTGGCAAAATAGTTAGTGCTTTTAAAACCGGCAGACCCCGCAAAACTTCGGCAAGAGAAGATCGAATAATGCAGCGTATGTCATTAAAGGACCTTTTAAGTCTTGCACAGAAATTAAAAGGGTTATGAATAGTACCTCATGTGTTAATGTTTCAAGACAGACTGTTTCTAGACGACTGCAAGAAATAAAGTGTTTAATCGAACCCACTAACCACTTGTTAGTTCGAAGAATAAGAAGAGATTAGAGTTTGCAAACAGGTATGTAATTTGGACATATGAAAATTGGGCAAAAGTATTTTTCAGTAATGAAAGCAAGTTTAGTTTATTTGGAAATGATGGAAAAAAACAATGTAAAGAGACGTATTGGTGAAAGATTAAGTGCAAAGTGTACTAAGAAAACTGTCAAGTTTGGGGGCGGAAGCGTCATGGTATTTGGAATGTTTTCTAGCCAAGGTACAACGCCTCTTGTCCGTTTACAAACTCGTGTAAACGCGCAGATCTATAAAAAAAAAACATTGTTCAAGATCATGTTGTGCCAATCATACAGAATTCAGGTTTCGATAGGGCTACCTTTATGCAAGATAATGCCCCATGTCACAAGGCAAAGGTGATAATGAGTTACCTTAGCGAGCAAGATTTCGAAATTATGGATTGGCCACCGCAAAGTCCTGACTTAAATCCAATAGAAAATCTTTGGAAGAACTTAAGAGTGAAAGTTATGTAAAGAAATCCCACTAACACGGAGGATTTGGGGTTGAAGCTTCAAGAAGAATGGTCTAAAATTAGTATCGAGGATTGTCAAGAACTGATTCGTTCTTGTAGTCGAAGATGTGCAGCTGTCATTGAGAGCAAGGGGTCATTTACTAAATATTGATTGTACATGTATTCTTATTGTTTACATTGTTTTTCTCAATTTGGTCCCTTACTTTTGGATGTTCCAAATTTGAAAATAAATAAATAATTGTTATAATTCTTTTTCTGTCCTTTGCAAATGATTCAATTTTAGTATGTTATTATGGATGATAACGACTACCAGTTGTCAAAATTTCAGCTTTTCAATGTTGTTATTTCTAGCAAATGTTAGGTTTTAAAATTTTGTCCCTTAGTTTTGGACGCTACTGTATATATATATATATATATATATATATATAATATAAAAATGCATAAATGGACACACACATTAATAAATATGTACCAAGATCATTAAATAAATTTCCAGACTTATTTGTATGGGCACTTTTATTGATAGTACACACATGAAACTCTAGTCCCCTTCGACGGAATCTAATCCGGCTGCAATGCACTCATTCCACCATTCTAACAACTTCTGGAAGGCTCATGGAAGTTCTCTTGTGTGAGCGTGTCAATGACCTTCGTTACAGTCTCTTTCATCTTCTCAAATGCCACTGACCCGATTTGAAGAGTGCCGGCTTTTTCCTGAACTCCCTTAAAACCTCAACATACTAACCCTAACCCGAACCCTTTTGGCCAATCAACTCTGGTGTATTGACTTCCTTACTCCTCCCACACCTCTCTTCATCCTTCACAGACTCCCTGCCTTTCTTGAATCTCTTATGCCACTCAAAAGCTGATGCTCGATTCATGCAAGACGGTCTAAAAGTGGTCTGAAGCATTCCATACGTTTTCGTGGCTTTTTTTCCGAGTTCAAAAAAGAATTTTATGGCATATCATTCTTCTAAAATATCAGATACCATTTTTGAAATTGACCAGCTGTGACAATCAGGCTTTAGTAGTGTGTATTCCAATTACTGCTGTAGATATAGATTTGAAGCTGAAAAAAATTGGTCAGTCATCTCATAAGATGTATAGCAATAATATACTGAATTTCCAAGAGTCTGCGACAATTTTAAATACCTATACGAAAAAAGTCAGGAAACTTATCGTATGCATCTCGTGTATATATATATATATATATATATATATATATATATATATATATATATATTTATGTTTACATATGTATATGTATATATATTTCATGTCTACGAATATATGCATATATATACATATATGTTAACATGTATATATAAATATATATGTTTGCATATATATATATATATGTGTGTGTGTGTATATATATATATATATCCTGGGATATTGATATTTTCTTAAAATCATGAAACCAAACCAAGCAGTATATCTATTTTGAAGTGCTCGTGCTGTTTAGCTTATGTCCATAGGAAATGGATTATATGACCCGAGTTCAAATCCTGGACGAGGCTTTTTCAGTTTCACATAGCATTAATAATCTTGGGAAATTGTGAATCTAATAATTATTATTTGGTTCTTTGGTATATTAAAGTGCAGGCAGATATCTTTCATATTGGTATGGAAAGCGGTCTAGGATATGAAAATCTATGAAATTACACTTGGGAAACTTCGCCACAAAACTTACCTTCTATCCCACCCTGCTCTTGTGGAAACATTAGTAAACTTATATATATATATATATAGATAGATAGAGAGAGAGATAGAGACAGAGAGATATAGAGAGACAGGGAGAGAAACAGAGACAAGGATTTTCAATAGAGTCTGAACATTTTTTTCTTTGATTTTCAAAATTGTCAAGTATATTTTTCCTGTTAAGTCATTAATATTTTAGGTGCAACCGAAATATGTTTAGAGAAAGTATAGCGATACTATGTGAATAAATCATAAAGCTGATAATATCATAACAGATGATTCTTACACTGACCTTCACAAATATTTTTTCGGAATTTTTTGATATAGACTTATCCAAAATACTTGTTCATGATTCAATCTTAGTCCATCTTGTATCGTGGTAAGGAAGAGATACACAGTGAAATAAAGAGTTAATTATTCATTAACTGAAGTGGTACAGACCAAAAAATATTAAAAATCTTGCGCTGTGGGTGTTATGTCCGAAGTTGTCCTTACTACTGACCAAGACGTTGAAGAACTCTCGTGCTTAAGAAACACAACACCTTTTATACTTCTGCGATACCAGAAGTCACGTGGTACGGGTCACTATACAACTGTCCATTATCGGTTATTTGTTGCCTAAAACATCCTTCTAGATGAACATTCGTGGTGTTTTTAATTTTAGACATGAGGATGATGGGATTCATCCTATTACCAAGATTAATAGTCTAAAATGAACGTAATAATGCAACTAGAGATAGAAGCACATTAGACATTATGCCAAAGTTTTATCCCAAATTTGACTATAATTGGAATTCATGACTGTGTGTCGATTTCCTGTGACTATAGACATGGGGTTTAACAAATCTGCGTTCATCGGTTGATGAGGTACTCGTGAAGGTTTATCGTTGAAGGAAATAGATATATCAAGCCGAGTTCAAATCCTGGATTTGGCTGTTTGCATTGTACAACGCTAATATCATTGGAAAAAGAATGACCCAACAATTTTTCTTGCTCTTGTGGATTCATAGTGAGACAGACTGGACTCTTTAAAATTGGTATGACAACCGATCTTAGAGAAATAAAAATCTGAATACAAACCTGCTAAACTCCGCTTAAAATTGACCTTGTGTCAAACCATTGTATCTATTAAAATAACCACAAGTATTTCAAATTAAATATTGACATAAACGAACTGAAGTCGTTATAGAACACATTGACGCTCCAGTGCTGGATGACAAGTAAAAATATTATTTCTTTGTGGACATTGGATGCCGTGCAAAGGACCTGCAATGACTAAAGTAGTGGATGTTGAGAGACAGAGACAGAGACAGAGAGAAAGAGTGAGAGAGAGAGAGAGAGAGAGAGAGAGAGAGAGGGGGGAAATCCATGCTCTCTGCACACCTTGATGATGATATGCGTATGTGTCTAAAAAATATGCCTTCTACTTTTCATAAATACTCATATTTGTAAAAAGTTGACATATTCGTGTTTATGCGTGAAAAACCTCACAGAAATGCTGCTCATAGTAAATTTCTTTTTCTTGAAGAACATTTTCTGGTAAACATGTTTTTGTAAACAAAATGGATTTGTATTGGCAGCATCAAAACGGATGGGACTTGTATTCAATCGATAAAAGATAATTTGGAGTAAAATATAAACACGCTGGTCATTATCTATTTGAAATGGTCAAAAGAGTTTAGAAAAAAGCCAAAAAAAAAATGCGATTTCTAGATACAAAAAATATATTTTTGACTAATTTACATTTCATCTTTATCCTTAAAGCTTAAATCTTTATAGATTATTTCCTATCAATGCTTCTCTGCTAACAGTTTCTGGAATATTAAAAAAAAGGCTATGAAATAAGAAAACGTAACAATAAGATATATAAAGTAAAAAAAAGTTGGCGACCCGAAGGCTCCCGTTTCAATAGCTACTACCCCGAAGTGTAAGGGAGGACGCTACTCCATTCCCAGGATTGCTCTATTTGACCCTTGATTCTCTCCTTATAGGGCTGAGTGCTAAGCAAGGTAGCACCAAGTACCAATTTTTTTAGTTTTTGGTATGACTCGACCTGGGATTAAACCCCGGTCTCCCGGACCATCGGCGAATACTCTGCTCATTTGGCCAATGACCCAGTGATAAAATAAATAATAAAGTAATTATAATGACAATAATAATCTGCGGAATCTTGCCGTCATCCCAGAGAAAGACGACCAGTTAACGTTGGTATAAAAACTCACGAAGATGGTTTGATGGCCGAATATTATTTCATATAAACCCTTGTAAGTTATTTACTGCCGGAATTTGTTTTACAAACACACAGAGATATACTTATCTATTTATTTATACTAAATATATACGATTTGTTAACCAATGGTTCCTGGTAACATTTCTTAACCAACCAGATTTAACAGAGCAGATTGGGGATGCAGTGTATAGCCTAATAGATTTAACAATGAAAAAAAATAATCGGTGAGGATTTTGAAGATTGAGGCAGTGTGGTACTATAGCTTCACGACACCTAGTTTGCCGCTGGTTTCGTGATTACCACATGTGTCGACTGGTCTTTCTCTGTTTCTTTCCACGCCCACGTTGCTTTCAGATCCGAGGAAAGAGAAGATGGTTGGGGTCCAGTCGATGAAGGTTGGAATTCGTGTTGGAGAGATGAAAAAGTTGCCAAGCAAATTTTAAAAATGACAAAAATAAGGCGTTTGTTATAAACAGTAACAAACGTTTATTTACACAGTTGTTTAGATAATTTTTAGTCAAACACCACAAACTGGGAGTGAAAGTAGTTGACTGGCGGAGTTTTAACTGCAATTAGGCAGTGCAATGGCAACGGATTTGGTTCTTTTAGCGGCGAATTCCTGAACCAACTCAATTTTTCGCTTTGGGTGTCCTCCATTTATGGGCCCGAATCCCGAATAATCAGTTTCTGATTGGTCAGCCAATGGGGACTGCCGACCAATGGCTATCATCGTAACAATCCCCCCGGTTTGCCCCTGATTGGTTTAGACAATCGGCCAATCAGCCACAGTTATTGGGAGGGGCCACAAGGAGCAGTCCCGTGGTTAGCTGACCAATGATTTAGTGATTCAAGGCCTTGTGCCAAACTTGGTGACACCAACCCAAATTGTCCGCTATTTTAAAAATACATCTTTTTGTTTAAAGTTTGAAATCCGATGGCTGTCTTGACAGCTTTTTGCAGTTGTGGGGATGTTTATTTTTTGGTGACAGATTTATAGGTCAACAAGCCCTGATCGGATCTCAAACTTTTTCGTACTTAATCACTTGATATTTATTTTATACACGGTTCTCAAAAAATACTTGGACACCCAAAAATGAATTTATTTTTAATAAAATACTTATTATCATGATTTAATAAAATTAATTAATTTCCTTTAATTAATTTCGCCAGCCAACTCCTTGACACTTAAATGAAAGTGTCATATTCCACCCCATCTTACCAGACATTTAACCAAGGGTTAAATGTCGGTAAGAAATTTTAGCGGTAACATACACATACATATATAAAAGGATTGGTTTGAGTTCGATTTGTTGTTCTGGTCTCTTCTCTTGATCAGTGACAACTATTCCTGAGCGCTCAACATTCTTGTGCAGCTTAGTTCGTCTATCTTTCTTAAGCTTACTGAAACAATGGCGTATAATCAGGCTTAATGTTTAGGAAACTGATAAAATTATTAAGTTGATGGTTATTATTAAAATTATCCAGTTACCTTTTAACACCGAACTCTTTTCAATCTCTCTCTCTCCATATATATATATATATATATATATGTTGTTTTATACACCTTCATTCATGCTTACAATCGTTCTCCGAATCAACAGTATTTTCACGGATGATTCTCAATTTACCTACACTAGAGCCCCGTGGAGATAATTGTAGCTTCTTTGCATTGCAGTCATTATCAGAGTCCATTGCAGATTTTTCATGAATGATTTTTAATTTAGGCTGAAGCCCATTAACAGCTATAGAGATTGTTTTTGTTGTTTTTTTTTTTTTTTTTCTTTTTTTTTTTTTTTTTGCTGTATTTGGTACATGAAGGGAATAATCAACAATACGATTATGAAACAATCGCATACGAATAGGACTATTCTTGCAATCAGAATCACTACTAATTACTTTTTTTATCTTTGTTGGAAGTGTAAAGCCCCCCATGCTTTCACTATCAGATTCTAATAGTTTTTCTGAGGCAAGACGGCGTTGAGTAGGAGTAGAGTCAGAGATTTCTTCTAATGGGATAAGACTGTCCTCTTTATCAGGCAAGTTTTCACAGACAGGAGATGAACGAGGAGCCGATGCTCGATCATCATCTGTTAAATCCCTCTTACTGAGCAAACTACCATCATTACTGTCCTCGAGCACAGACTGCAGCACCTCAAAAGCAGACAGCCTTTTAGTAACTGCCTTTTGTTTTTTCTCTGTTGGTTGATCAGCAAAGGAAGTTGTCTTACCCTGTGATTCTTCATGAATAGATTTTTCATTTGTCAACTTTTGGAAACTATTTGTTAAGGGATGTTTAGGAATTGTAGCACTGGCAAAGGGACTGGGAAACTTATAAGGACTAGTCTTCTTAACTTTGTCCTGGAAGTCATTTATTAAAATTTGTCTTGACAGAATCCTTTTTGATGGCCGCAGAGAAAGCAATGACCATTGCTTAGCTTTAACATCTTCCATCGTAGACTTCTTTGCATTCTTGGACAGTTCCAATTTTTTCTCTACAGCCTCAACATCTTCCTTCTCTTCCAATTCTATGACCTCAGTGGTACAAGCATCAAGTGAAGTTTCATTCTCTACTTTTGGACAAGAACCCGTTCGAGATAATAGAGTTTGGGGTTGTGTCTCTTGAGCACTCTTGGATAATTCACTAGGAGAATTACTATTGCCATCTTCAGGAACTCCTGATTTCTCTTGAGCAGATGGTGGAGTGATAATTTTATTTCCATTTGCTTTTACAGATTCCTCATTACCAACATTAAATTCAAAAAGCAGCTTCACAATAATATCAGCAAAAATACATTTCTGTTGAGGGTTCAGGCTATCTTTCTGGGAATGCTGCAGATACTTCTTCCCAACAATCTTTTTGGTTAACAGATTGAAATCATCAGTTTTCGAGAACAAGTCACGAACAAAATCCTCCATACGCTGCTTTTCTTCTTCCTCCATATTTACATGCATTCCACTCGCCTCCTTTGAAATCACCTGGTAAAGGTTTTCTTCATTTGGCTCTGAAGGGATTACTTTGGCAGCGCAAGAAATAGCAGTTCGTGGGGGTAACTTTACACTATCAACAGTGTAGATTTTAGTTTCCCCACTGGTTTTACTATCCAAGGGAATTTCTACCCCCTTTTCTTTCTTTAATGAGTAGATATGGTTAGTTTTGTGACTTTTAGTTTGTGCCGGCGCCTTGGTTTTTCGTTTTTCTGAAGTCGAGTAATTTGTATTCCCGCCTTCGGACCTCGGGCACTTTTGTTCGTCACAATTCCAGCGTTCTTGCTGACTTGGAGCATTCCTTTTTGTTTTTTGTACTGGTCGTCTACAGCTGTAACAACCATGACTCTCTCCAGCCCATTTTCTATGGTAACCCTCCGCCTTTGGTTCCCTTAGTACTGTAGAAGAGCCTATTCTCTCCTGTCGCCAATAATTCCTACCTGAAAATTTATTAGTTTTTTCTTTTTCACGGCAGCCCCGAAGTCGCTCATAGAGCCTTTCGCTTTCTCTGGCTGATGACAAGGCTTCCGACAGTGTCTTCGGGTTAGCTCTCGCCACATCTTCCCTAATGAAGGAATTGTTTATCCCATCAATGAAGAATTCGGCCAGTTGTACTTGTATGGCTGACCCTTCTCTCAGCTCAGAGTCTCTGTAAGCCATCCTCGCAAGACTTGACATTCGACTCGCTAACTCCGCAAGCGATTCATTTTTTTCTTGCGTCACCTTAATCAACGCTCGAGCAGCATCAGCAGGGTTTATAAATTCTCCATACTGTGCTGTGATTTCATCGAATAAGGTTTTACTGGAAGTGTCTGGATGGTCGTCAAGATAGCTTCCAATCCATTCGGATACGATCCCATCTGAATATTCATAGGCTAAGTTAATCAATTCGGCGTCCGTTAGATCATGGACCCTTTGTTTTTTCTTTAACGCCATTAGCCATGGTTTCAGGTCAGTCGGCCTTCCAGTAAAAATTGGGATCTTCGATCCAGCTGTTACCAACATAGGGAAAATGCTTGGACGGGAAGTAGCCATTGTATTAAAAAAACAAACACTTAGTAGCTTTTTCGAAACGAATCAAATCTGCACAATGAATGTAGAGAAGCAAAGGAAAATAGTCACTTACCCCGACTCTGTGGATTTTTCCTTGAGTGGCTGTGTGACTGTAGTTGAGCTGATGTCTTCATGGGCTGTTTTCTGGGTGAGGTTTCGTTGTGCCGGTGAACTATTTGGGTGTCGATCCTGTGTTTTGAACCATCAAACGTCGTCAGGGTCAATTCTGGGTTCTGAGGCACAGATGCGACGAGATCCGCCGTGGTAATTAAACAGGGTTAATCCTGCGTCTTTAGGCACCAAATGTGGTACTATAGCTTCACGACACCTAATTTGCCGCTGGTTTCGTGATTACCACATGTGTCGACTGGTCTTTCTCTGTTTCTTTCCACGCCCACGTTGCTTTCAGATCCGAGGAAAGAGAAGATGGTTGGGGTCCAGTCGATGAAGGTTGGAATTCGTGTTGGAGAGATGAAAAAGTTGCCAAGCAAATTTTAAAAATGACAAAAATAAGGCGTTTGTTATAAACAGTAACAAACGTTTATTTACACAGTTGTTTAGATAATTTTTAGTCAAACACCACAAACTGGGAGTGAAAGTAGTTGACTGGCGGAGTTTTAACTGCAATTAGGCAGTGCAATGGCAACGGATTTGGTTCTTTTAGCGGCGAATTCCTGAACCAACTCAATTTTTCGCTTTGGGTGTCCTCCATTTATGGGCCCGAATCCCGAATAATCAGTTTCTGATTGGTCAGCCAATGGGGACTGCCGACCAATGGCTATCATCGTAACAATCCCCCCGGTTTGCCCCTGATTGGTTTAGACAATCGGCCAATCAGCCACAGTTATTGGGAGGGGCCACAAGGAGCAGTCCCGTGGTTAGCTGACCAATGATTTAGTGATTCAAGGCCTTGTGCCAAACTTGGTGACACCAACCCAAATTGTCCGCTATTTTAAAAATACATCTTTTTGTTTAAAGTTTGAAATCCGATGGCTGTCTTGACAGCTTTTTGCAGTTGTGGGGATGTTTATTTTTTGGTGACAGATTTATAGGTCAACAAGCCCTGATCGGATCTCAAACTTTTTCGTACTTAATCACTTGATATTTATTTTATACACGGTTCTCAAAAAATACTTGGACACCCAAAAATGAATTTATTTTTAATAAAATACTTATTATCATGATTTAATAAAATTAATTAATTTCCTTTAATTAATTTCGCCAGCCAACTCCTTGACACTTAAATGAAAGTGTCATAGCAGTACGCTGATAAATCGAGAATTAATCTTTTTATATTATTTATTCTGTGGTCCGCCGGTATAGCAAAGTCAACAATTTTTCAAATTCTCTTTTTTTTTTTTTGGTTTATTATTATAAGGTCTGGTCTTCTGTCCAGGATTAAGTGATCTGTTTTTATATTAAAGTTCCATTGGAGTTTATTATTTTTATTATCATTTGAATAATACCAGAAGTAATCGGTGCATTCGGAACGACCCTTAAAGGTAAAGGTTCTGGAAAAATTGAAATTGCAGTACAAGCAGTTACCCTCCACACAACAGCATTCTTGAAATCGGTGTGAATACTGAGAAGAGTTCTGGAGACTTGAAGAGACTTGCTGTCCCTCAAACTCCAGTGAAAGATCTTCAGCTAACACTGATGTGAAAAACTTGCAATGAGTAAAATGATAATTATAATAATAATAATTATTATAAAGTAAAATTGGCGGTCTGAGTCGAGGGTGAACCAACGACTCCCTTTTCAATAGCAACTACACCGAGGAGTAGGAGAGGGTGCTACTTCTTTGCCTGGATTGCTCCTCTTTACCCTTGATCCAAACCTTATAATGATGAGTGTTAAGCAAGAAATCATCAGGTACTATTTTTTGAGTTTTTGGTATGGCTTGACCTGGGATTGAACCTCGGTCTGCCAAGCCTTTAACGAACACTCTAACCACTTGACCAATAATAATATTAGCACCTAATTGTGTAACATTGTGGATTTCTGAGACCGACATCATCATCATCATCATCATCATATCGTGCTGGCAGCACGGATATCCCTGACCCTCTCTCGCCACTCCTCCCTATCGTTCATCGCCCTAGGCAGGTCTTCAGGACAACAACCTGTATCCTCACATAGCTGCTGAATGTACGTTCGTGATGGTCGTCCTGCTTTTGCGCGGCCATGTGTGGGGATCCATAAGAGTACATCTCTTATGAGTTCATCTCTGCTTCTCCAGCAATGTCCTGCATGTCTGGTTCGCCTAACTTGAATAGTTTTCGTGATAGGGGGCAGGTGTCCGTACAGTTGGTGTCTTGTGGGGTGTTGCTGCCAGGACTTGTTCAGGATTGCAGGCAGCATTCTTGTGTAATTGCCATCTAGTTTCTTCTCCAGCCGTTTTGTTAGCGTCCATGTAGTGCATCCATATAGCAGTATCGATGTGACCGCTGCCTGGAAGAAACTGCGTTTCATTTTATCGGTTAGGTCTGATTTCCATATAGTCGATAGCCTATTGATAGCTGTCCATGCTTTCGTTAACCTCGTTTCGATGTCCTTTTCGGTTGATTCGACGCTGCTTCCTAGGTACGTGAATTTGTCTACTAGTTTAAGAGGGGTTCCTTCTAGAGTGGAGATGTCCCCCGTTTGATTATAGCACATATATTCCGTTTTGTGTGCATTAACATGGAGGCCTATGCTTGCTGCTGCTCATTCCAAACTATGCAGAAGTGTTTCGGCTTGGTTTGCTTAGGTGTATTTGCCGACATAAGGAGTTTAATATCCAGAAAAAGGGACAAAGTTGATAAGGGTTTTAGAAGATAATAGAAAATATTGCATGAGTGTATAAAAGCTTTTGAACATGCTGTTCAGAAAGAAACGTTTTGTTTATTTTATCACAAAATTTTCGGCTACGCAATCAGTGTTTAAAGAGTCAAAATAACTGTTAGACGTCGGAATTATTCAGATGGAAATTGTTATTGTTTTCAAAAGATTCTAAAATTCGGTTGTAGTAAAAAAAAAAAATGCCGTAACGTCGACAGTCATTGCCATGAAAAAGGTATAACTATCACGTTTGAACATGAAAACAAAATGTTGTCAATTCAAAACTAACTTACTAATCAAACGATTTTTGAAGCTTGACTTTAGCTAAATGTGGATTTGGATGGAATTTACCACTGGGGTTTGAAATAATCCTTACTCTACTTGATCAAGCTTTGAAAAAATACGTAAATTAACCTATAAGAAAAACAACTTCAGATTGGCATGGAAAGATAGCGAATTGTTTTCAAACAATTTTAGTGAGACCAGGAGAGGAGACGAGATTAAAATTGAGAGAGAGGTGGGGAGGATATTCATACTGAATTTGACGAGACAGACGTAAGGTGTTTTTTCCTCGACCCGGGGCTACTGACAGGGTATTTTAACGCCCGGTTCGGAGATAGTAATAATCTAATATCTTTTGGTCTCTGAATGAATTGTTTTACGTAAAAATTTGATGAATGACAATTTCTATAATATACACTAAACATTATCGCAAAGTTGTGTTGTTTTGTTTATATCACTCATTTTCCTTTATATTTTCTCTTACGTCAATTGGTGGAGGCGTCTGTCGAATTGCAACAACAGTTAATGGTTGATTCGCGCTCCGGATCTTAAATTACAACGAGGGGAAATAGCGGAATGAACCCGGTTGTTAAAATATTTCCAGGTGCCACAAGACAAGGATGTGAACACCAAGAATAAAACTCGGATTTGCCAAGGTGACCTACCCGTCTGGTTATAATTGCTCTTAGTTTAAACAATGAAGGAATATAAAAAAGTTTACTATAGCAAATGAAGACAAAAAGTAATAGGTTTATTCATTAAATCTCAAACACATGAACAGATACACAAAGTGGGCGGGTAAGGTGAACTGAGAATTATTCAAGAAATAGTAATTTTACCATAAAACCAAATGCTATAAGCACACACAGGTGCCCGTGGTGTAATTGTTATCGTCGTAGGAAATGAACACGGCGATACGAGTTCAAATCCTGGACGAGACTGATTGCATTTCACATTCACCTTGGGAAAGGTATGAATCCAATTATTCTCCCTCCAGCTATGGGTAAATTGTAGGACAGACTAGATTCTTCAGCCTTAGTTAGGCAACTAGTCTGGGAGAAGCAAAACTCTGAATTCAAATAAAAATTCTTAAAAATTGACCTCGTGTTCTTAAAAATTCTTAAAAATTGACCTCGTGTCATATCCTGCCCGAGCGGAGGGGTTGGTAAATAGGATAAGCACACACAGGAATCTGTCTTAGAGAATGAGGTGCACACACTTTTCTGGGATTTTTAGATACAAACAGATCACTTAATCTCGCCCAGATGAAAAGAAGTAGTGATAATTTACAAAATATAGTGAACGTGCCATATTGTGGATTTTGCAGTCCCTGCAGACCACTTAGTAAAAATCAAAGAAAACGAAAAGACAGACGAGTTCTTAGACTTTGACAGAAAACTAAAAAAGCTATTGAATATAAAGTTAATAGTGATACCAATTGTAACGATGTGATTAGAACGATCTGCGAAAGCTTGTGAAAGAAGCTGGAAGTGTTCGAAATTGGAGTATGAGCAGAGACAATCCAAACTATAGCATTATTGAGATCAGCTAGAATACTGAGAAGAATCCTGGAGACATGAAGAGTCTTGAGGTCATTCAAACTCTAGTGAAAGATCTTAAGCTAAAACTGATGTGAAAAACTCGCAAGGTGTAATAAAAACATATGGATAAACCAGAATCTTCCTAAAGAATAAGACACGTAAAATGCTCTAAAAATGTCTTGCTAAGAGAAAAAGAAGATTAGATTTCGTTTATTTGATACGTGTAAATAAACACCCACACATTAACTCTGATCATTCCTTTTTTGATATTCATTTAGGGTTATTGCAAGTGGGTGGCTAGATTCTTACATCTTGCTGAGTCACCGACCACTGCCATCGCGGTAATGGCTATCTGTCAGATGATATGGGAAAAACATAAAATACAACTTTAGAATCTCAATTTTTTATTCGCTCAGTTCAATTTGTGAATCCGTTAATGTTGGTAGAAATAGATAAGGGACACCAGGTCCGAGCCGGCTTCCTTGTTCTTTAACGGACCGGACTCTTCTCGTATCTTTGATTCGTTCCTCCTTTTCTGTTCATGTGGACACTTGATTCCTTGCGCCCCATTTACCAAAAGAAGAAAGAGTACGTATCATCAAAATCGTGGCATAATAGCAAGAGTGTTAAATACATAGATCTGGAGAGCCGGGTTCAATCCCAGATCGAATCATACGTAAGACTCAAAAATGTTACTTGATGCTTCCTTGCAAAACGCTCAGTATTATAAGGTACCAATCAAGAGTAAGTGATACAATCCAAGAAAAGGAGAAACGTCCTTCACTACACCTTGGTGGAGTATCTATTGAAAAGGAGCGTGTAGCTAGCCCTTGCCTACGGTAACCTAACTTACTATATATATATATATATATATATAATTGTTGCGGACGAAGGTTTTAGTCATGGGATTAAACGCCGAGCTGCAAATTAACATATTTTTATTTCTTTAAATAGAATGAATATTTGTTGAACAATAGTCGTTCAGATATTTTAATACATTGAGATACAACGCGAAGATCTTTTCATGAAATTTAACTGTCTTCGTTGGTCTTAATCTAAATGGATATATATTGCGTATATAAAAAATATATGGGTTAGTGTGTCACTATATAGTGGGAAATATATTCATGCTTTAGGGTATATGCAGTTGCAACGGAAATTTTTTCAGCACCTGGGGGCAACTGAATAATTGTATGAATATATATCTTTTACACCATAAAAACGTGAAAAAGCATGTTACTTCGATTTAAGATAATTAAAAATGTCGAAATTAAAAGGATACTTAAAGGAAAGGAATCTTAAATTTTCACTCAGACGAAATAAATCGAAAGTATGTACAGAATAATTTCGTACTTTCTAAAGAAGAGTTTATTTTATCGCTATTTATAAGATTTACTTAATCTTATTAATCGAAATTATTTTTATTAAAAAAAATTCGACAATTTATCAATTTGTCTGGTTCGCCTAACTTGAATAGTTTTCGTGATAGGGGGCAGGTGTCCGTACAGTTGGTGTCTTGTGGGGTGTTGCTGCCAGGACTTGTTCAGGATTGCACGCAGCATTCTTGTGTAATTGCCGTCTAGTTTCTTCTCCAGCCGTTTTGTTAGCGTCCATGTAGTGCATCCATATAGCAGTATCGATGTGACCGCTGCCTGGAAGAAACTGCGTTTCATTTTATCGGTTAGGTCTGATTTCCATATAGTCGATAGCCTATTGATAGCTGTCCATGCTTTCGTTAACCTCGTTTCGATGTCCTTTTCGGTTGATTCGACGCTGCTTCCTAGGTACGTGAATTTGTCTACTAGTTTAAGAGGGGTTCCTTCTAGAGTGGAGATGTCCCCCGTTTGGTTATAGCACATATATTCCGTTTTGTGTGCATTAACATGGAGGCCTATGCTTGCTGCTGCTCGTTCCAAACTATGCAGAAGTGTTTCGGCTTGGTCAGGTGTATTTGCCAATATCGCTATGTCATCGGCGTAGTCGGCGTCGGTAATTGTTGTTGCGGGGTATCTTCTGCTTCTTTTCTTCGTCAGTTCGAAGCCATTCTCTTTGATTTTGTCAATCGATGTTCTAAGTACGTAGTCTAGACAAATGATAAAGAGATACGGAGCCAGCGTGTCTCCTTGTAGTACTCCTGCTACAATGTCGAAGTATTCTGTGTCTCCATCTGGTGTGGTTATTTAAGGCATTGATTTCGATTGAATTACAGGAGTTTAAAAGTACGAATAAGTATTTGTATGTTTTCTTTTATCTTTAGATGTTGGCAATATATATTTTGCTGGTTGGTATAGCTGAAAGTAAGGGGCAGTTAATTACACAATATATGATAAAAACACCTTTTTGTTGCTTGAAATAAGACGTCGTTCATTACGAGAAGTCATTCATTATTCGTGTATGTACTAAATGTATTAGACGTTATGAACATTGTATTTTTTATTGAAAAACATTGTAACTTTTATTCAACCAAGTCTAGTACGCTAATTAAATATAAACATGGAGTAGAAAAAAATTAGTGGCGTATTTGCTCACATAGTGGCTAAGATATAGTAGCAAGTGAGTCGATATTCCACTCAGCCATATATACGTTTACGTAAGCTCAAATACCTTTGCAAAAAATATCAACAGCCTTTTCTTTCTATCTCTGGGTTAAATAGTATAATAATTTTATTTTACAGTGACGAGTTCCCATGGTGTAATGACTAAACTGCAAGTCTGGATTCTTTAAGTAAGCAATAAATTAAATACATTCAAGGACAGATCAATACAATTTGAAATTCGGTAGATTTCGAAAAGTGTGGCTGACAGGAAATCAAGTGAGTAAAAGGAAGAGCACCTCCAGAGCTTAATTAAAAGCTGCCAGCCGCGAATAACAGATGGGGAAAGAAAATCAACATTTTGCTGACAGAATCCCGTAAATTTACAGATAACCCCATCACGAAAATTATAATTAATAAACAAGACATTAAACTAGAACAGTTTACTCAAGAACTCGACATTGTTCTAACAAAAATTAATATCAGGAAAGCGGCAGGTATTGATGAAATACAACCAGAATTATGGAAGACAAGGAAATTTGGTGACCTACTCCGCTACTGTTATGCCGTATATAACCAGAAAAGAGTAGAGAGATGGACAAAAAGCTTCATCCTGCCTTTTCTTCAAGAGATGTAACCTTGGAATTGCCAAGATATAACCGTATTTCCATTACGGCTAAGATTTATTATTCTACTCAACTCTATAGAACTAGAAATTGAGAAAATTCTTAGGAAGAATCAAAATCTATCTATATTTCTGATATGAGGTATTATTTACATTTTTCGGACTATTGTCCTCATCGAATTAAATCGACGGGGATCACTTGTTCTGATTCCGTTAACCATAACAGGGTATACGTGCTAAGTATTCCTGCAGTCAGGATTGAACCGGTAAACTCCTGGTGATTGTCTCTTTAGAAGCTTAAGGAATTAACGCCTATAACTGTTACGCTTTATGTCCTGCAGGGTAATTCATAGTAAATCAGTAAAGGACGTGATTCGAAGTTCTTTGTCGGCTCCCGAGTTCGTCAAACACCGGAAGAAGGCCGGAAGACATATTGGACGAAACTTTGTGAATATAAGAATAAAGATGAAGTCCGAAAATCTGATAGATAAAAATCATCAAGCTTCGTCTCAGATATTCAGACAACATTTTTGTCAGTTTTGTTTTTAAAAATGTTTCTTCCTTTTCCTTCTATTAATTTTTTTCTTTCTCATACAAAGAAGCGGGAGTCTCTGTGCGTAGTAACTGTAACTTTCTCTTTTCTTTTCTTTTCTTTCTCTTGTTTTTTAAATCCAGAAAATGTTGCTTTCTTCAGTGTTGATTTGCCCTCTCGGTTCTTTTAAAGTTCAATATAAACATTTTCATTTATCTCTATTAGACAGTTTATTTTTGCTTTTCTTTCTTTGTGTATTTCTTTGTCATTTTCTTTGTTTATTCTTTTCAAAGACCAAACAGTTATTCTCTTTTTTTACTTTAATAATTTTCACACACACACACATATATATATATATATATATATATGAGCAATTGTAATATATATATATATATATATATATATATATATATATATATATACATATATATTCTGTACAATTGCTCATTCTCAGTACCTTTCTCTTCCATTTTCTGTCTTCTTTTTATATGTCCCTACCTTCCGCTAATCCAAGCTAACATAGGTTCACACACGCCCTTTTCCATTTTTTAAAAATAAGTATCTTTACAATAAAAACCAAAGCTCGTATTTAGCCACCATTTCTTTTCCTTTTTCCAATACCGATCAAAACATACACAGTATATGTTTTCAGCAAATCTCCAAATTTGATAACACATTTCTTGGAGATTCTTTTCCTAAACGACACGACCTGCTCCCGTGTCCATTGACCCTTTTATCACTACTTTATCCACGGCCTGTAATTTACTAAGCCTTTTTCTTAGATGTGGCACAAGGCTATATGAAAGGGGCACCCAATGAGACTCGAACTCACTCGTGTAGGTTTGCTAGTTGAGCTTGCAAACCATTACACCACCAGAGGAACCTATCCACTGCCTGTTGGTCTATCTCCTTTCTCTTTTTCAATAGTTAACGAGGTTACTTCCTTTATCTACTTATTTATTCATAAGAATTTCTTCCTGAAGCTCGACTTGAACTTAAGTCCGGAAGTTCCCATCTGTTACTAGGAGACATGTCAAGATTTGTCACATGAACATCTCAATTCCCATCCAATATTTCGAATATTCTCTTCTCATAGATACTGGGTGCAAAGCTTTTCATCTTTAACAAAACAAAAGTCTGGCCTCTTATTAACTCCAAAAAATAGTCAATGCCATTCTAGGGAGACATTCACAAAACGCAGGTCTGTCCGTTTACCCTACCCAAAACGTATCGATCCCATTGTAGGGATACGTCAGCAACACGTTTGATTTCCATAACTTTTCCTATCCATTCACGGACTAACATCATCATTAACCCCGCCCCACTCACCTCACTATGAACCCAAAGGTACATCAGCCTCCCCTGATCATATACCAATGTTCGCCCAGAATTTTCTGGGTGCTCGAAATCAAACACAACCTGAAAAAGAAATCTCAGTATCAAATACTAACACAATACGATGAGTATTTAAGAGTTACTACCGAATTTCATTCATAAGAATGTTCAACTTATTATCAATGAAAATCAATGAAAAGTTAAAATTCCAATGTTTTACAAATCCGAAGTTTTGTTAAGAAACTCGTTATCTTTTTCAACGTATCATAGAAACATTCGTTTCTATTGTTCACACGACAAACTGTCCACCTGACTCTTTTATTTCTCTCTCTCTCTCTCTCTCTCTCTCTCTCTCTCTCTCTCTCTCTCTCTCTCTCTCTCTCTTCCGAACCCCGGTTAAACTAACATAGCTGTTTTCTGTATCAAACACTAATTTGTATAAATATGGGACTTATTAAGATTTCCATGTTTTTTAAAATTTTTTCCTAATTATTTAAAATCTCTCAACGCAAACTCTTAAAACCTTGAAAGATAGATAAAACAAAAATTATACAATTTCTTTTAGAGAAATGAGCAATTGTATCCGTTTTTAAATCTTGTCACGCCTCCTTTACTTTTTTGTTAATGTCTTTTTTTCAATTTTTGTTGTTGCCTTTTTACTTGTATTTTCCCCCTTTCCTTGCAACTTTTTCATTTTCGATTTTCTTTATGTGGTGAGTTCTTCCTTTTTTTTAATTTTTTTTCTTTGAATTTACTTCTTTTCTAGCAATGCATGTTTCCTACGTTTCTAACATTTCCAGGATCTTTTTCTCTTTCAGTTTCATTCTTTTTCTTTTCTTTTCCTCTGTCTCTTCCCCTAATTTTCTTTCTCTTCCTTTATCGGCTGCTTTCTTTGATCCTCCCGTGTGTAACATTCAGGTTCGAAAGCATACCATATGAACATGAACTGGCCTTCAGCACTAATCAATAATAATATTATATACCGAAGGAAAGAAGGGCCATAATGAAGAAATGATGAGACCGTAATACATTTCTTAACAAAAATATGTCACTCTTTTATTTCTCGAAAAGTTCGAAACTCGCATAAGTGAGAGAGAGAGACAGTGACAGGAATGTTATATACTCATATGCAAATTCATGCATATACATGCAGAATAATTCACAACGACACAAGGAAAAGGGACGAGCGAAGACTTCTTTTAAAAAATATACCTCTCAATTTATTTGCAAGTTTCGAAAGGGTTGTGTGGGGTTCTACTGTGAGACGGAGTTGGAGACCGAACAAAACTGCCATATATTGACCCCCACTATTATGGCCGTCAGCGTTGTGTCTTTCTCGTTCTCCCTGGCTGCTCAACCGGAGGCCCAGGGGCCCAGCTCACTGCTGGATGATGGCTTTCTTTACTGCATCTTATCAGCAACTTCTCTTGACCCCAACTCATTCGGGGGCCCCGAGGGCTCCTTCGGCCTGGTGTGGCTGTCCCTACCACATTTTGCCTCTTACTCCAAGTCTCTCTAACTTCTCAGGGGCCCCAAGGGCCTCCTCCGCCGGGCTTTCTCTACCAGATCTTGATTTCTAACTCGTCTAATCTCCAACCCCCTGATTTCTTGTCTTGACTGAGTTATATAATAGTTCAACGTCCACTCAATCGCCCACTCAATCTTTGTAATGGCATGTTTGGTCGTCATCAAGCGGAAATAACTGTCATGCAGTTCACAGGTCACTCTCTTCCAGTGCATCAGTCTATGAGTGTACCATGGGATTTTTTTTACCTTTTCCCATTTCATCAGCCAAATCCCATCTACGCGATTTCTTTCAATTACTGGCCATTGGGATGTGTCACTTCCTTCCGGTGTATCACTTTGGAATGGCATAATTTCCCGGGTCGAAGGTCAAAATACAACAATCATCCGTTAATAATTTTTCAAAATTCCACATGTGGAATTTTCTTCACTTTCGTCTGCATCACCCTCACACATTTTTACAGAACAATTTACAAGGACAATAATGGCTGAAAACACAAAAAAATCACTTTAAACACACCAAATAAAATCTTTTTTAGAAGGCGACCTTCTCCTTATTTAACACTTGACTGGCTAATTATTATCTAAATTTGTTTTACTATCTTTGCGTGGTTGGCCATCTTGACATGCGTGCATCAAGGTATAATAGGGATGCATCTTTTTATCTGCCAAACACAACGGGCCCTCTATAATTACTTGAAGAAATTTCAAAACACTAAGTGAACCATACTCTGGTCCGAGATCCTGGTCACGGCACCAAATTAATTCTATGTTATATACTCATATGCAGATTCATGCATATACATGCAGAATAATTCACAACGACACAAGGAAAAAGGACGAGCGAAGACTTCTTTTAAAAAATATACCTCTCAATTTTTACATAACTGCAATATATTTACCCCAGCTCTTATGGCCGTCAGCGTTGTGTGTTTCTCCTTCTCCAGGGCTGCTCAACCGGAAGCCCAGGGGCCCAGCTCTCTGCTGGATGAAGGCTTTCTTTACTGCAACTCATCAGCAACTTCTCTAGACCCCAACTCAATCGGGGGCCCCGAGGGCCCCTTCGGCCTGGAGCAGCTTTCCCTACCACATCTCGCCTCATGCTCTAAGTATCTCTAACTTCTCAGGGGCCCCAAGGGCCTCCTCCGCCGGGCTTTCTCTACCACATCTTGTCTTCTAACTCGTCTAATCTCCAACTCCCTGACTTCTTGTCTTGACTGAATTATCTAATAGTTCAACGCTCACTCAATCGCCCAGTCAATTTTTGGAATGGCATGTTTGATCGTCATCAAGCGAAAATAACTGTCATGCAGTTCACAGGTCACTCTCTTCCGGTGCATCAGTCTATAAGTGTATCATGAGATTTTTTTTTACCGTATCCCATTTCATCAGCCAAATCCCGTCTCCGCGATTCCTTTCGATTACTGGCCACTGGGATGTCTCACTTCCTTCCGGTGCATCACTTTGCAATGGCATAATTGCCGGGGTCGAAGGTCAAAATACAACAGGAAGATGAGGACCCAGATTGACCCATATCTTATTAAGCACATTGATTCTTACACGGATGGATTTGGCATATACTAACCAACGAATGTTTATATGCGATTAGATAAAGAAACTAAACAGCTAATCTTCTCTAAACCAACCAATCAATCCTCTCCATGGATAGATTTGACACAAACTCACCAGTGAATGTTGAATTGCTATTAAACAAAGAAACCAACCAGCCAATCATTTCCATCGATAGATTTGGCATTAACTAATCAAGAAAGTGTTAATATCTCATTAAACAAAGAAACCAACCAATCTTCTACATGGATATTTTGCACTAACTAACGTATGTTAATATTCCATTAAGCAAAGAACCCAACCAACCAGCAAGCCAGCCAATATTCTTCATTGATAGATTTGGCATTAACTAACCAATGAATGTTTCCATGCCTTAAACAAAGACAGAAACCAACCAATCAACCAGGCAATCTTCTACATGGAAAGATTTGGCATTAACTAACTAACGTATGTTAATATTTCATAAAACAAAGAAACCAAACAACCTGTATTATAAGTAAAGTTGGCAACCGTTGTCGAGGGCTACCCAAAAGCTCCTTTTTCAATAGCTACTATACCGAAGTGTTGGGGAGAGCCTTACTCCTTTTCCTGGATTTCTCCAATTTACCCTTGAAACGTACCTTATAATGCTTAGTGTTAAGCAAGGAGGTATCAAGTACTATTTTTTGAGTCTTTGGTATGACTCGACCTCAGATTGAACTCCAGTCTCCCGGCCCATAAGCGAACATTCTTCCTCTAGGCTAATGGGCCGGCTTTTTTAAATATAGTTTACAAACAATACCTGCTGCAGGATTCGTTGTTAATTTACAGTAATAAACCATATTGAACAGCTCAAGTTAAGCTTTCTGTAGAGATTCTACCTTAACAACCTTTCTATGCCGTAAACTTACTGAACGCAGCGCTTGTAATAAAATGGCGACGATCCAATCTACTTAAACAAACACTTCACCACAGTTCATTTATAATGGTCACTTCCACACGGCCACACCGATCAGTTATCTGCGTAATAACATGAACGTATATTGCCTGTAAGCATCATCAAAACTAAATCAATATATCCGATAAAATTTTAAGCGGTAATCATTTCCACAGCACTGCTTCATAATGTCCAGATAGAAGAAGTTGTTGATTTGGACGTAAATGAGAGGAAACGTTTGAAAGAAGAAGAAGAAGAAGAAGAAGAAGAAGAAGAAGAAGAAGAAGAAGGAGGAGGGGGAGAAGTTGATTCGGAGCAAATGAGGAGGAACGTTTAAGAAGAAGAAGAAGAAGAAGAAGAAGAAGAAGAAGAAGAAGAAGAAGTTTATAAGGAGCAAATGAGGAGGAACGTTTAAAGAAGAAGAAGAAGAAGAAGAAGAAGAAGAAGAAGAAGAAGTCCTTGATTTGGAAGCAAAAGAGGAGGAATATTTAAGAAGAAGAAGAAGTAGTCGTTAAATTGGAAGTAAACGAGGAAGAACGTTTAAGAAGAAGTAGATAACAATAACAGCAGAATGCAACTATTCCATATTGTTGAATTGCATATCAATAAAACAATTGAGATTTTCCTTTATCTTTAATGTTTACGAATAGTGTGTATGTGCTTATGTCTATATTCATGTGAGTATATACATGTGCTTGGGTTTAATGCATGTGTGTGTGTAGGTATGTGTAATCCTTGTATGTTTGTTTGCGTGCATATTCTGTGTATGCGTGTATATTTCTATGCACTTGTACTTTGTGTATACGTAGTGTACGTGTACGTGTGAATGTGTATACGTGTGAGTTTGTGTAGGTATGTGTTTGTGTACATATGTGCTGTGTGTTTGTATACGTGTGTATGTTTGTGTATGTTTATATATATATATTCGTGTATGTGTACGTGTATATGGTGCGAATGCATGTGTTTGTGCATGTAGGTGCGTATGTACGTGGTTTTGAGAGTATGTACGTATGTTACAATCACTTATCACTGAGACAAGAATTCAAAAAATAATGCATGTTCTGGACGCTGATATCATCATCATCATGTCGCGCCGCCTGATCTTCCTTCTCTCGCCACCCGTCTCTATCGTCCATTGCTCCAGAGACGTCTTCAAGTCTATATCCTGTATCGGCTGTTGTAAAGAGATTCTAGCTGGTCATCCTGCCTTTGCTCGTCCACGTAAAGGTGTCCACAGGAGTATGTCGCTTATGATCTCGTCCTTACTTCTCTAGCAGTGCCCTGCATATCTGGTTCGTCTAACTTTGATAGTTTTCGTGATTTGTAGTACATGGCCGTACAGCAGCTGTTTTGTGAGGTGCTGCCTCCTGGATTTGTTCAATATTGCTCGCAGCATTCTTGTGTGATATCGTCAAGTTTTTTCTCCATTCGTTTAGTTAACTTCCATATAATGTATCCATATAGAAGTAGAGACACGACCACTGCTTGGAAAAAACTGCCCTTTATTTTATCGTTCAGGTCTGACGTCCGATAACCTATCGATAGCTATCCATGCCTTTGTTAATCGTTGCTGGTGTCCGTCTCGATTAATGAGACACTGCTTCCTTAGTAAGTGAACTTGTCCACTAGTTTCAGAGAACTACCATTTAGTGTGGAGATGTCACCTCTTTTATGAAAGCACATGTATTGCGTCTTGTCTACGTTGACATGAAGGCCTATGCCAGCAGCTACTCGTTCCAGAGTTTGTAGCTGGGTTTCTGCTTGGGCGGGTATATTTGCCAGAAGCACTATGTCATCGGCGTTGTCCGAATTCGTAATTGTTTGTTCGGAGGTATCTCGAGCTTTTTTCCTTTGCCAGCTTGAAAACGTTATCTTTCATGTTATCAATAGACGTTCTAAGCACGTAGTCCAGGCAGTTGATAAACAGGTATTGGGCTAATGTGGGTCCTTGCAGCACACCTTCTACAATGTCGAAGTAGTCTGTGTCTCCATAAAAGCTGATATAATCACAATTAAAAAAAATGATTTGATGTCTCTAGCTCAAAAGACTCATTTTTTACAGGACGTGTTCCAAATGACCGGCATTGCACTTGTCTTAGTTATAAATCATTATCATATCAATTGGTTTCATTATTTTTAGACCATATATAAAATATACGATTGGTAAATACAATCTCTAGATAACATTCTTAAAAGATGTCTTACCCTTTTTTTTGCACACAGTCCAATGGATTCTAGAATTTCTATTAAATACGAATAATTTTATTTACTATAAACCATTTGTTTACACGCATTGAAGTGGTTACTTGTATTGCTATTTAATACTTATAATTCAATTCAATATTACTCATTCGTTCATGTCAACGTACCAACTACCACGATACTACCAACAACATCAGGTACCCTACATGACTTGAACTGTTTCTGCCGAGAGACATATACACCACAAACAATTAACAAGATATTGCTTTTTAGTTCATTTATACTTACACACACACACACACACATATATATATATATATATATATATATCATCTTCATCATCATGTCATGCTGGTAGCACGGATATCCCTGACCCTCTCTCGCCACTTTTCCCTATCGTTCCTCGCCTCTGGCAGGTCTTCTGGACTACATCCCGTATCCTCATATAGTTGCTGAATGTATGTTCGTGCTGGTCGTCCTGCTTTTGCTCGGTCATATGTGGGGGTCCATAAGAGTATATCACTTATGAATTCGTTCCTGCTTCTCCAGCAGTGCCCTGCATGTCTGGTTCGCCTAACTTGATTAGTTTCAGAGATAGGAGGCAGGTGACCGTGCAGTTGGTGTCTTGTGGGGTGTTGCCGCCAGGACTTGCTCAAGATTTCTCGCAGCATTACAGATATATGTTGATATATAAATACAAGTCAATGTGCTAAAGAGTTTATTTTACAAAACACATATGCATTTTTTAACATAATCTCCTTCTAATCAATCCACTTTAAACAACAGTTTTCGATCAATCATTAACATAAAACAGCATGTATAACGAATCATATTTAGAATCAATGGAAAACTGTTAGTGACTGCCGCACCATAATTGTTATAGGTTCAATATGATCAGAAATTCCTCTGATCTTACACTGTCTCCAAGACTTTATCATTTAACAGAATTAGATGTAGACTCTTAAATATTTAATTTCAATAAACAAAAGATAGAAATAATTCGAGGGTTATTCAATATATAAGGTGAATTTTGCTTAAAGAGTTGGTAGTAGGATGTACTGTTGACTGTTAGATCTCTTTCAAATAAATCAAAAGTGATAGATCTATTCGTGTCCCTGAAAACTGTCAGCATGTCTTTCTTTATTGAATGGTACGCTCGGAACGTTTTGTTTACAAGACAATTCATTTTCACTCAGGATTTTAATGTCAAACCCATGTCTAGCCCAATTGAAAACAATTTTTTTACAGAAAATAGTTTTCTGTACGCATCGTACATTCTTCTGTAAATTTCACATGGTTTGCACTTCTCAGCCACCAAAGATTTGATGACAGACCTCCGTTCGTTTGTGGAGTACTTGGTTCGATTTGCCACCATTTTGAATAGCCTGAAGATAAACATCTTCGTGAGATTAATATAATTTTCTATCAATTAATTCCAAAAAGTACAGCGTTTACATTTATAGAATAAATAAAAAATAAACTAAATTTGCTCTTTTCACCAAAAGATTTCTTTATTGATTAACTCTAACATACTTACATTTCTGTACTGAAGAACATTAACGATATATCGGTTTCTTTGTCTAATGGCATATCGATCTTTGTACGTTATTTAATGCCAAAGCCATTCTCAAAAAAAAAAAAGTAGTCGTACTATTTAACCCATAGCTGGGAGGAAAATAGGGTTCATACTTTTCCTAAGAGTATTTGTCCGAAAGTGAATGTAATTGCGCGACTGGAGTTTGAACTCGTTTACTACGATTCCACAGTCCATCACTTTAGCCATTATACCACCCCTGCACCGAAAAAAGACAATGAGGAATTTACAAGGAAGTGCAGTTAATCAGTTCATTTTTAATTCAATAATTTATCTCCTACGATCCCCACAAATTCATTGAGTCACAACCCTCCATTTTAAACAGTCTTTACTGTACTTTTATCAGATCGTTAACAGCCAGAAACGAAATCCAGTCATCAGAGCACTAGTTGGGAAAATTTACAAGATAATATTTTATGCGTCATCGTTAGACTTTTTGTTCTTTTTATGAAGGTGAATTAACTTAAATCAAAAGAACACACCATTCCTGATATTAACTATCAGAATATACAGACAGGATATAGGAATGGAATTGATTATTGAAAATGTGACATACTGATAATGAAAAGACGCTCAGAACTATTTTTAACATAGTCAAGAGAGGAACTCCGGAAAAACTAACCAGAAGACAATGAAATTGATGTCTCTGAACGAGGCCTTACAAATGAAAGATACATGACACATTCAATAAGTTTCCAGACTTTTCTTGTACATGCATTTAAAATTGTCGTAGACTCTTGGAAATTCTGTATGTTATTACTATAAATCTTATAAAATGACTGACCCATTTTTATGCTTTCAGGTTCAAATGAACGGATACTGCAGGAATTGGAATACACTCTACTAAAGCCTGATTGTCACAGCTGGTGAATTTCAAAAATCCAATCTGGACGTGAGCACACTTTAGAAGAACGATATGCAATAAAACTATGGTTTAAATTTGGAAAAAAATGCTACAAAAACGTATGGAATGCTTCAGACTGCTTTTGGAGTATCTTGCATGAATTCAGCATCAGTTTTCGAGTGGCATAAGAGATTCAAGGAAGGCAGGGAGTCTGTGACGGAGGATGAGAGGTGTGATAGGAGTAAGGAAATCAATAGACCAGAGTTGATTGGCCAAAGGGTTAGGGTTAGGGTTATTATATTGAGGTTTTAAGGGAGTTCAGGAGGAGATTCCGTCGGAAGAGGCCAGCACTCTTCAAATCGAGTCTGTGGCATTTCCACCTGGACAATATACCATTCCACAACTATATCCTTGTCACAGACTGTTTGACGAAGATGGACATCAAGACAGTTCCACACCGAAGGTCATTGACACGCTCACACAAGAGGACTTCCATGGGGCCTTCGAGAAGATGTTGGAACGGTACAACAAGTGCATTGTAGCGGGAGGAGATTACTTCGAAGGGGACTAGAGTTTCATGCGTGTACTATCAATAAAAGTGCCCATTCGAAAAATGTCTGGAAACTCATTTAATGATCCTCGTAAAATTAAACAGATTACCTCTGTCAAGAAAAGGTAGAAGATAATTTGCTAGGGTTGAGGAATGCTTAGATGCATAAATATAAGAGGATGAAAAGAAGACTAAAAGGATCAAAGAAAGTCTAATTACAACAGTCAGTAATAGCATTTGCAACATAAGAACCAAGACAAAATTAAAAACACGAGAAAAAAGAAACGGGAAAAAAGAGCTGTATGCATTATTCAAGCAAAAACTGAGCATGGATAATAATAATCTATCTTTGCCTTCCACCAGAGAGTATTTGACATAAGGACTTTTTAGAGTGGGGATTTAGAGGAGGTTGAGATAAGCACGAGCCGAAATTCATATCCTACTGGACAATGCTGTTCATTGGATCACCAGGAACAATGTGAACTATGCTTGCCTTTTCTAGGTCTCGTGGTACGTATACCAAGTGGCCTTGCTGAGGCTGGGTACGTTCGGGGTAAGCTCCTAATCTAGGTAAGTATTCACTGAATATGGCATATGAAAGCAAATCTCAAGAGAAAAACTGAATCGTTTTTAATTGCGGCATACAAAATGTCATAAAGATCCAATCATATCCGATGTTACGTAATAAAAAAGAAAATGACGATCATTTGCAGACAGAAAAGAAATGGCTAAAGACATAAGTGATTGCCGCAAGTTAGCGAAAAAGATACAGCATGAAGCAGGTCTGGGTGGGAGTGGTGATCTACTGATAATAATGCAAGAAATTGAAATTTGACCATACTACTAAATGCTATATAAACAATCTAGAATTAAGCTTTTAAAAAAGACCTAAAAATCCTCAGGGATTTTAAAATACAAGCAGATCACTTAATCCTGGCCAAAAGATGATTTTTCATTTGGTTTGGTTTCATGGAATGTTAACCATTATTAGTTATTTAAAGCCAAATCCTGTTTTAACATATATATATTAAATATATATGTAAACACATTTTTAGATACAAAAAGTTCAATGTGCATTTATATTTCTTACAATTCGTTTTAGTATAAGTCAACAAAGTTGATTGGATCCAAATATTGCTATGTATCACTAACAGTTTAATTAAACATCATCTATTTGTTTACACACAGATAAATGATCAAACGGTTCTAGTTCATGCGCTGAAATTTTCCATAAATCATTTTTTGCACTCTATATAAATGTCAAACAGTTCTATTCAACCTATAGGTGCTATCACTACGAGCCATAATGAAACGGGGAGCGATGGCAATGAAGGAATACCCTGCATTCCCCAAAGCCCTAAAATTACTGGATCCTCCACTTCAGATTGTTTAATATCATATCAAGGACACTCGTTGCAAGGGTCTTACCCCTCGACAGAAATGTAGTCGGTGTATTCTACAGCTGACTGTGCAGGGCAGAATAACACACCTAATCATAATGATCAAGGGAAAAAATTGTCATCTAGAGATTTTTGCTGTTCTACATAACCGTAGTTTAAAAATGAAAAAAAAAATTAAAAAGCTTAAGCAAATACTTGGATTTTGCCAGAGACTCGAAAAGGTTGGGAAACACAAAGCTGGCTGTAATATCAATTGCAGCTTGTTCGCTTGGAACAATCCAAATACGCCCGGAACTGTGAGTTGAAGGACAAAATATCAGAGGAAGAATGCAGACCATCCGAAACTACAGCAATATTAAAATCAGTTAGAATACTTAAAAAAAAAAGACCTGAAGATGTGAAGAGACATCAAGTCAGGCAGATATCAGTGAAAAACCACGAGTTAAAAGTGGTGTAAAAATTGTAATATAATAATTAAAATGCTTTAATTGAAAGCGAAAATAAAACTTGTTATATTAGGAGTGCAAAACGTATCACCAAGTTCGGCTGAGAAATAGAGTAAACGTTGGTTGGTTGGTTGGCTTTTTATGGTATATCAACCTTTCTAGGTTACTTAACGCCAAATACATTTTTATGCAAATAGTCAGTTCTATTTCAAACAATTCAGTTTAACACGAGTACACAGTTTAATTGTCAAAAACATTTCTATTTCAAGCTATTCTGTTCATTCAAACAGTTTTAATTCAGCTCATTCAGTTTAGTAGAGGTACATATTTCGTTTACACACAGTTAAATGTTAAAACAGGTCTATATATACCAATTCAGATTAGTGTAAGTACATTTTCAATGTCAAATATAGTTCCATTTCAAACAATTCAGTTTAGCATGAGCACGCAGTTTAAATGTAAGTACAGTTTAATTGTCAAAAAACATTTCTATTTCAAGCAATTCAGTTTATTCAAACAGTTCTAATCCAAACAGTTCAGTTTAGCACAAGTATGGAGTTTAGTTCAAATTAAACCATTGATAGGGTCCTATCAGGTACTACCATTCCGGGCCAGTGTGGGCCTGGGAGCAATGGCAATGAAGGAGTCCCATTATCCCCAAGGTCCCATAATCACTAGAACCTCATCATGAGATTGTTTATTGTCATATGCAGGATACTCGTTGTTGGGGGTCTTACCCCTCTGCAGAGGGGCAGTCAGTGTATTCTACAGCCCCAACTGACCGGGTAAATAGAGTAAGCAAAGAGTTTATAAGTTTTATTGAAGCTTCAGCAATTTAACGATTCTTCGTAATTCTATTGGTGGAGAAGCTGAAGCGTTTAATTAGACTTAATTTAAAGAAAAAAGTATATTGAGTTTCTGTTTCGTTTTGAGTTTATTCTTTGTTATTATTTTCGATCCTCACTCGATCATTGCTGTAGAATAACGATCCGAGTAAATAAGGACAACAACGCAACTAATGATAGATAACATTTTTTCAACATTTATCACAACTACTGATTCCATTTTGTTTTCATTTAAATATTCAACGCAGTTAATTGCAGCGATGCAAATTTAGTCATCTCTATTGAATCTTCAATGTTATGAATTTATATTTAAATTTTCAACTTTCTCGTCATCATCATCATGTCGTGCCACTAGCACGGATATCCCTGACCCTCTCTCGCCACTCCTCTATCACTCATGGCTTTTGGCAGGTCTTCAAGACTACATCCCGTATCCTCACATAGCTGCTGGATGTATGTTCGAACTGGTCGTCCTAGTATTGCTTGTCCATATGTGGGGGTCCATAGGAGCACATCACTGATGAGTTCGTCCTTGCTTCTCCAGCTGTGTCCTGCATGTCTGGTTCGTCTAACTTTTATAGTTTTTGTGATAGGAGGGAAGTGGCCGTATAGTTGGTGTCTTGTGGGGTGTTGCCGCCGGGACTTGTTTGATGAGCAATATTGAATTCATCTTTGTAATCATCTTTTTTTGTTCTCTTTTTACTTGATATAGTGTAATATACCGACTTAGCTGGCAACGGAGTGTCGTGGATGAACTTAGCAGATTCAATCCGGTCACAAGATAACATCAACAAAGTGGTTTCACAGGAAAGGGAAGATTAAAGGAGAATGTAATTTATTGCCTGTGGATAAAATGACATATTTCCGTTCGCAGATAAGATCAACAAATTACCGGAAAAAAGGAAATATCTAAGTTCCAATAGCCAGCCATGAACAGAAAATACGTGGGCGAGGAGGTGTGTTCGTATTTCCGCGTTGGACTTGAAATACAATAAAAGGTCTGTAATTTTTTAACTGAAGAATAGACCCGCTGGTTTCTTCTTCTGTTCCAACTTCAGTTCAGTAAACCTGTCAGTTCCCCCGTGTGTGTTCTCTAGCCGTAGTTCGAATTCAAGCAAAGGGTCCCCGTCATAAAAGAGGGATATGTGCGAACTCTCTTTGACAGTATTCCTACTTCACATAAACGACGTCGTCGAAGAATAAAAATATAGATTATATTTTTATATATCTTCGTGTTCTTCGTTGTTTGTCCAGTGGTGCAATATACGACAATAGTATTGAAAAAGTAGATTGATCAACTTGCTTAGATGTCAGTTTGAAAATTATGACGTTGTTACCGCCTACGATCGTATGGTTATGAATCGAAATATCTACTTATAAGATAAATCGCAGAAAAAAAGGAAGCTTTGTAACTAATGGATTTTGGAAGGTTAAATTATTAGAATTGATTAAGCAGAAAATCAACTTTTTAATATTACCCTTTTTGTTCTATTTTCATTTGACCAAGAATTAAAAATGTATATCGATCAGATTTTAGGGACTAAAAAATCAATCAAAAAACAATAGTTAACAGTAAGATAAATGAATGTTAATTGGGAATAACAAAGAAAATGTTTTTTTGAAAAAAATTCAAAAATCGTTTCATACATAGAAACAAAAACAAAGATGGCGTCGAGAACTGAGTAAACGCAGATTTGTGATCCGTGTAACCATCGACGCTTATATGCTTGATGTGGTTAATATATAAATGATATGCTACCAAGGCATGAGATCGTAATTTCTGTTCAGCCTGGAGCCACTTTTTTTACTGTGCTAAAAAGTAGATACAAACTAATAATTATACAAAGGTTCACTGTGTGGTGCATTGTGATAAAACGTAAAAATAATTAGGGGAAGCAAAATCGTTATCAAATAATAGCAAAAATGAAGTGTCTTTCGATCCATGATAGTGTGATAATAGAGAAACAAAACCAAATAAAGTCAGACTTGGAATAAAATACTCGTAAAACTGAATAGTTTATTGGTTCAGGGTGTCGTTATAAGAAAAGCAATTTGAATAAATGGTTAATTATTAATGAAATAACGCTAATGAGGAAGAGTGTATCTACCCACAGGAAATGATAACACAGAGTAAAAGTCATAGAAAATAATAGTAATAATGATATAATTGATAATAGTAATAATAAAATAATAAATAATAGTAATAATGAAAGTGTATTGTAATCAACGATAGTAATAATGAAGAGTGTATTGATTCCTGGCGTCGTATAAAAAAAACAATCTAGTAAAACTAATAAAATAATTAGAACAAATGAGCTTGCATCGACCCTGAATAGTGCACAAAAAAGCAATAATAAAATGGGAAAACTATAAATTCATTTATGCAGCCAACCCGAGCAGCATGTGACACAAAGACACGTTTTAAGAGGAATTTAACAGGTTTGAAATCAGATTTTTCCTTCTGCTAGACTGGTCGCAGTGGCAAAGTGATTGAGCCAAACCTTTCCTACCCATTCCTACCCATAACCTTTCCTACCCATAGTTACCAGTAGAATAGTTGGATGCATATGTTTTTTCCAAGTGTGTTAGCGATATGTGAAATACAAACAACCTACTGCTGGATTCGAACTCGGGTCGCTGTCTCAATTTTCTTACGACGATAACCGTTACACCACGAGCACTTTTTAATAGAACAATATTTTAAAAAAGTATGTTCGAACCACGCCATTCTGATAAAAAAACGACAATAATTAGATACAGTAAAATTAGAAATAAAGAAACAATAAGTTTTACTCATCATCATTATCATCATGTCGTGCCGCTAGCACGGATATCCCTGACCCTCTCTCGCCACTTCTCCCTATCGTTAATCATCTCTGGCAGGTCTTCAGGGCTACATCCCGTATCCTCACATAGCTGCTGGATGTATGTCCGAGCTGGTTGTCCTGCTTTTGCCCGTCCATATAGGAGGTCCATAGGAGTACATCACTTATGAGCTCATCCCTGCTTCTCCAGCAGTGACTTGCATGTCTGGTTCGTCTAACTTGGATAGTTTTCGTGATGGGAGGCAGGTGGCTATATAGTTGGCGCCTTGTGGGGTGTTGCCGCCAGGACTTGTTTAATATTGCTCGCAATATTCTTGTGTAATTGCCGCCTAGCATCCGTTTAGTTAGCATCCAATTAGTGCATCCATACAGCAGTATCGATACGACCACTGCCTGGAAGAAACTGCGTTTCATTTTATCGGTCAGGTCTGATTTCCATATGATTGATAGCCTATCAATAGCTGTCCATGCCTTCGTTAGCCGCGTGTCGATGTCCTTTTCTGTTGATGAGACGCTGCTTACTAAGATGTCCCAATTCAACACCAAATGAACTCCCCTGAAAAAGAGTGAATATATTTTCTTTAAAAAGTTTAAACAAACATATCTTAATCTTTTTCTTTTAAACAACATCTCATTAAACAAAAGGTATTATTCATATTAACTTAATCTCTTTAAATATCAGACGTTTTGTATTATCTATTCATAACATAAATAAAATAAAAAAAGTAAACTTGACGACCGTAGTCGAGGGTGACCCTAAGCCTCCCTTTTTCAATAGCTAATACACCGAGGAGTACAGGAGGGCGCTACTTCTATCCCAGAATTGCTCCACTTTACCCTTGATATGTACCTTATAATGATGACTGTTAAGTAATGAGGTATCAAGTACCATCTTTTAAGTCTTTGGCCTGATTCGACCTGGGATTGAACCCTATATCCAGGGACATTGGTGAACACTCTATCCAATAGACCATTTCATAATCTTCAAAATTTATAAAAGACTTACATAAGTAGTCAACATTTTCTGGAACAAAATAATATCCTTAGGCATTCTTGCACAAATATTTATTTTGTAAGTGCTTTGGATATGTTCTCCAGTAGAATGGTGTATTGAAAATATATATTAATCTTAGCGCAACCCGTTTTTTTTCTTTTTATTTGATCTAACAGTGGAAAAAGCAGATTGATCAGATTTCTCTGATAAGAAAGAAACAATAAAATAAATGAAAACTAATAGAGAATTCCGGTAAAAATGTTTTTTGAAAGATTTTCAAAAATCGTTTACGAAGAATAGCTGAATCAAAGATGGCGTCAAGAACCGGGTACAACGGTTGGTGGAACAAATACAGTATGGTGTGCACTGTGTAATCATCGACACTTATGTGACTGAAGTGGTAAAGACAATGTCTCTGAATGATATGCTACTAAGGCGTGAGATAATGTATTTTCAGTCAGAAACCACTTATTTATATTTGTAAAAGTAGTAAAAACAATAGTAATAATATCTTTTTTTTTAAGTGTACCGGCCAAAATATTGCTGCCAAGGCAAGAAAAGTGTCCATTTTCTTTCTAGACATTGATTGCAAACAGCCTTACATTAAGTGGGCATTTGGCCTAACACTGTCAAATCGCACATCTCAAAGATAAGTCTTTTAATTATCACAAATAAGATTAAGGTATAATAATAAAAGATGTATCACAAATCAAGTGTTGTGTATTTAGGCAATAATCTTTTGTCATTTCAAGTTTTAGTAAAACAACATGAAAATATTGTCTTTCCCTTTATTTCCTCCTTTGAATATGTCGATAATGGTATTTAATTAATATATTTCATCCAACAATATCTGATATAAAACAAGGGTCCTCATCCCGTGGCCTTTCGGTCGCACGTGCTACTCGGATCTTATACACGCAAATGAACATGTAACATTCGAAATTCTCTTTTCACCTGATGATATTAACTGTAACGAAGTACCATTTCAGCTGCAGATGAAACTCATTGATCATTAACGTTAATTGATATGTTGCCCAAGTTTCTTGCTAGTTACATCATTCATTTCTACAAAACGTACGTGAAAGATTCCCGAAACTTATCAATCACAACCACCAAGCAGTGATAATGTTTTACTCAACATGACACTGTGAACTGTTGTTCTCCAAAACTAAAGCATTCCAAGTGTACGCTACGTTCACAATTATTAAATCATCACTTGTATCATCTGCTTCTTACATCGACCACGGTATTATATTTTTTTATGATTGCAAGTAACATCAGATGCCTCATTAAAATTATGATCGTTAACGTGTGAGTTTAGCTGGGGGATGTTCTTGTTTTTTCCTTTTTTTATTGTTTGATTTTTTCTTTCTTTTTTCTGTCTTTCTTACAAAGGAAAACAGGAGTCTCCTGAGTTAATATCTGTGACTGAAAAATTTGAAGAGCACATTATTAAAAGCCATTAAAAATTCAGTGTGTGCTTTCTCGGACAGGACAGTTCGATTTAAGTTTAAATTTGTTTCCTGGATTAAGTTAAAATTTGGCACCAGTAAAGCAGACTTAGCTCATTAACGTTGGTAAAAAACAGACTTGACTCATGTATTGTGTGGGTAACGAAATGACGGTTGTGATGAAACGGTACTAAATAGATATTTGTGACTCCCAGACCCTGTTGTGTCACTTCCGTGGTAAAAGTTGATGAATGCACGAAACTCTGTTTTAGTTAACAATTAAAGGTTTATTTACTACAACAATTTGTAAGTAGCCGCCGGGAGTGACAAATGGAGTGTGAAAGTTGAGTCGACCGCGTTAGTTTAGCAAAGGAAAACTACATATTA
This sequence comes from Sepioteuthis lessoniana, assembly GCA_963585895.1. Lineage (NCBI taxonomy): Eukaryota > Metazoa > Mollusca > Cephalopoda > Myopsida > Loliginidae > Sepioteuthis > Sepioteuthis lessoniana. Next base: position 64,880,718 of record OY757923.1, on the reverse strand, counting down.
TGATGAGAAAGAGAGAGCAGACACAGACCTTGAATTTTCTTCCTGGCATTCTGGTTTTATTCTAACATGCTAGTTCTCTTGGTCATGTCTATTGTAAGGCCCCCTTTGTAGCCCACTCCTTAAATTAGGCTCATAAACTTTCGTCACCTTACATCTACGTGGCTAGTGTTCAATGGATTATCTTTACCTCCTCACGTTTCGTAGTTAACTTCCTCAAAAGAACTCGTCCTCTTTCCTCCGCCTGAGGTTATTGTGAAGAACATTCATTTCTGCTGATTCCACAAATGCTCAGATGTTGGTACCTCCAGTCTTCTCTAGTCATCCTCGACTGACGCAGTCATTCACCCGTGACCGGCTGACCCACAGCTGCCTAAGCCTAAGTCACGTAGAGGTCAACTAACCATCCCCAAAGATTCTATATCTGCCTTTGTTCCTTCTTATTTTTCTTCTCTCTATCTCATTCCGTAGAAATAAGTGTTTAGTTTTCTTTATAACTTACCATATGACGTTACAACACTTCATTACGACAATTATAAAATTTTTAGCTACAAAAAATTTCAAAACTATTTTCCTAGCATTGTTTGCTCACTGATATTCGTAATTATCAAACCATTTGTCCTTTGTTGTTAATTTAGTGTCATTTCAGTAATCCTATCAAACCGATACTTCTGTCATTTCTTTGCAACGACCACAAGAATACAGTTAAAACAAAATAATGAACAAAGGAATATATAACACGTTACAATGTCCATAGTTCATTAATGTTTACACTTTCTGTCTTTGTTTCATTCTCCCCTTCTTTTTTTTTCTTTGTTGCTAAAGTCAATACAGCTTTTTCATGTGCTTGAAAACTATTTCCACTCACTTTTCTTTTTTCTTCCTATGACTTTTCGTTTCCTCTTTCCTCTTCCGTTCATTCAAGCCCGTATATTCGCGCAGTAAATTTATAATACACTCTAACAGTTATCCGTATAAATACAAACCTCGGCCCGGCTCCAAAACAATGATTTCTTTCTTTTCTCTCTTGATACTTCAAGACCCCTCTATCTGCTCCCCAACCAATGAGATATCTTTGAGAGACCTATTTTCAGTCAGTACTGAAGTCACTTCTTTCCCAAATCCATTTTATTACTTCATTGCCAAAGCACAAATCCAAGATATCACCCGAGACCAAAACACCCGGAGAAATCACCCACAAGTTGAACTCCCACCACTCAAAAGAATTCAATACATTAAAACAAGCAGATCAAAGGGCTATTTATTTCTTCACTTTCGGACTAACACTTTTGTGAAAGTTATGAACTCCCTTACTCTCCCAACATTAGTATCATTGTTATTCCTTCAAAAAGGATGGCTTTGGTAGTCAATAACCCAAGAGTGTTTATATGCTATCAGACAAAGATCCCTCCAACCAATATCCTGATTATGACACTAAACAACATGATGGCAAGGTTCAATTAATCCTGGAGCTTAAGGGAATACAGAAAACCTCTTTATTACCGTAACTCGCAGGTTCACTCTATCCGGAGGGGTGGCAGCTGATAGGGTCTAATCTATGGGTCAAATAGAATTAAACTGTGTACTTATGCTAAATAGAATTGCTTGAAAAGGAACTGTTTTGAGATGTAAACTGCGTACTTATACTCAACTGAATTGTTTGAAATGGAACTATTTTTGTATGCTAAACTGAATTGTTTAAATTAGAACTGTTTTTTTACATTGAAAAAGTACTTACGCTTAACTGAATTTCTTGATATAGAATGGTTTTGACATTTAACTGAGTGTAAATAAAAGCTATACTGGATTGTTTGAATTAGAACTCTTTGACCAAACTCAATCACTTGAAATAGAAATGTTATTGGCAATTAAACTGTGCACTTATACTTAAGTGAATTCTTTGAAATATGACTGTTCATTTGCATGTAGCAGGAGTACTACAAGGGGACACGCTAGCCCCATACCTCTTTACACATCTGTCTAAACTACGTGCTTAGAACTTCGATTCATAAAATCCGAGAAAACGGCTTCGAGCTGAAAAAGAAAAGGAGCAGAAGGTACCCCGCAAAAACAATTACCGATGCCGACTACGCCGATGACATAGCGTTACTGGCGAATACACCCAACCAAGCCGAAACACTACTGCATTGTTTGGAACGAACCGCCGCAGGCATTGGCCTACATATCAATACACACAAAACGGAATATATGTGTTATAATCAAACAGGCGACATTTCCACAGTAGACGGAATCTCTCTGAAACTGGTAGACAAATTCACCAACCTAGGAAGCAACAGCTCATCAACCGAAAAAGACATCGACACACGGCTAACGAAGGCATGGACAGCTATCGATAGGCTTTCGATCATATGGAAATCAGACCTGACCGATAAAATGAAGCGAATTTTCTTCCAGGCAGTGGTCGTATCGATACTTCTGTATGGGTGCACTACTTGGGTGCTATCTAAACGGCTGGAGAAGAAGCTAGACGGCATCTACTCAAGAATATTGCGAGCAATATTGAACAAGTCCTGGCGGCAACACCCAACAAGGCACCAACTATACGGTCACCTGCCTCCCATCACGAAAACTATACAAGCTAGACGAACCAAAGATGCTGGACACTGCTGGATAAACAAGGACGAGCTCATAAGTGATGTACTCCTATGGAACCCCCCATATGGCCAAGAAAAAGCAGGACGACCAGCACGAACATACATCCAGCAGCTATGTGAGGATACGGGATGTAGCCCTGAAGACCTGCCAGAGGCGAGTAATGATAGGGAGAAGTGCCGAGAGAAGGTCAGGGATATCCGTGCTAGCGGCATGACATGATGATGATGATGATTTGCATAAAAATGGATTTGGCATTAAATAACCAACGAACCCACACAAACCATACGTAGGCAGATCTTGAACTTGCTTAGCTGCTTCTATTTTGATTCTAGCTAACTTCTACGCCACCAGTTTCTTTGCAATTGGAAATGTACCAATATCGTATTTGTTATTTCTTTATGCTTTTTGGTAGTATTGTATCTACTGATATTAGTATAATCTGTTTGATTGCTACGTCTGGTGTTATTATTCTTGTTGTAGTGTCTGTCTTTGCTTGAAGGCTGAGAATTCACGCAAGAAATTCGGAGGGTGAGTGAAATCAATAAACAATTGAAATAGGATGCGCTTTGTTTGGCAAACGAGATAATCATGGCTTGACATTTATGCGCTTAAACATTTAAAGAATGAATAATAAAAGACTAATAGATAATGTAAATTACGAATCCGTAATCGTTTGGAAAAATCAAGCAAATGAACAAATATTGTGTAAGACAATAACTTTATGTCTCAGGTGAATTCACTCAGCTGTTACAAAATTACAATAATTCTTTATTTCCTTTATGAATATTTATGGAAAAAAAGGAAAGGCTTTTTTTTTTTTGCTAAGTTTTTTCTAATTTCTTTTCTTTTTTTTTAGCTTTTAGAAATGTTCATTTTCTTTTCTTTTCTTTTCTTTTTTTTTTTTTACTGTTTTCCCAGAGGTAGATTTTTTGCGGTTTTTGTCGCACTGATATTCATCCATATGCTTGCCGGAGGAAAAAAAAATTGAAAACAAGAAGGAAATACTTCAACAATCTCTTGAGACAACTGCAAATGCAATGTCCAACTCTGCATTGTAAAATGAATTTTAAAAAATGAATGAGATACATTTTAGGAAAGTAAAGTGATTTTTTTTATAATTGATGCGATCTTTTGTGGAAAATTGAGAGATTTGTTTGTAAATCTTTTTTTTTACCCGTTAGGTCTCGAAGGCTGTGTTTTTTTGTTTTTTTTTATAATAGACAACTGTCACTGATCGTAATTTATTGGAAACTGTTTTGGGAGCTTGAAGATTAGATTCTTTATCTCAAGATTTAGTAGCTAAGACAATTCGTTGTATTCGAGTAGTTGGTTCTACAGGGCATATTTAGTCAATTCCTCACTCGTCAAATTCCAATATTTGTCCGAGTATATCGAATCCGGTTAGGTTTGTGAATTTAATGGCATATAAACCATCGCAGGTTATTTTATGACAAAGCCACCTTTGCAGAAAAACATAGGTGATACTATTAAATCAATAGCTGTAGGATTATGAGGTTCACACATATTAGCTTTGGCGGTACATATGCTAAAATTGGAGCGATACTGAGAAGATCAGAATGGCTTTTGCGCAAATTCGTGAAGCGTTCCATATCCATTGGACTAGTGAGTAGAGTGTTTGCCCATAGCACCATAGACCAGGATAAAATTCTAAGTCGAGTCAAAAAGTGGTACTTGATGCCACCTTGTTTAACACTCCGGTTTATAAGGTATAGGTTAAGGGTAAAGTGAATCAAAGCAGAGAAAGTAGTAGCACCCTTCGCTACACCTCGGTTTAAAAGCCAATAAAAATGGAACCTTCGGGTTGCCTTTGACTACGGCCACCAATTTTACTTTTACAACTTCCAAGGTATTTATTCGAAAAGGGAATACAATCACGTGACTGAGGTTGGAATGCGCTTATGCTGATGTCTAAGTCCTGCTCATTAGCCACCATTTTATGGGAGTCTCGCTTTATATGCAATGATATAACACTAATTAAACGGGAGGGACAAGAGAAGCTCATTTACAAATGAATTGTTTAATACGAACATAATGAACCTAAAAAAACAATTAACACGAATGCATAAACATGCCATATTAGATAAAATATGTTCATATTTTTCAATGGATATTCAGTATAGGAAAGAGCTACAAAAAGTGTAAAAGACTTACTCAAGCTCAAAAGGTCAATAAAATAAACGGGAATGCCATGTTGGTTTTACAGTATGACTACTTCTATGAACGCAAGCCTCTACTGTACAAAGGACAGAAGCATAAAAAGGTTAGCTTTTATCGTTCAAAGAACTGAGACGCAAAGAACAGAGAAGGATTCTGCAACCCTCATGTGACCACAAGGTGTCCAATGGACACGCTCTCACCAATCCAAAGCAGATAATTCTTTATTATCTACAACAATAACGTCATCCCTCGATAAAGTTCAAAGGCTTTTTATGTAACAATACACAGAAACAATCAATTCAATATACATGTGTTATTCAATAAATATGTTTTATTTTTTTGAAATGCAAAAGGAAAAAAAATCCTGGAATGTAAGCTATGCATTGTTTTGATTTGATTTATAACCAAAATCATTTTAACCCCACGAAAATGTTTGTCTTGAGGCGATTCAAAATGGCGGCAAATCAAACAGAGTGATCCAGCCTTGAAAACATGATTGTCAAAAAATAAACCAAACGTAGTAATAAAAAACCTTATTTGGTTCAACCCACCATACAAAAAAATCTAAAAATTAATGTAGGAAAAATATTTAAAAAACTAAAAGACAGTAACTTCTACTCCCTCAACAAAACGTTACTTAAAATATTCTGTAGGAATCAACTAAAACTTTGACAGAATTCCGCTCTTAAATTAATAATAATAATAATAATAATATCAATAATAAAGCACGAAAGGAAATCTATCATAAATCACAAAACTTGTAATTGTAAAAGACAAAACGAATATCACTTAAACGGGAATGGCAAACAAACAAGCGTTATATACCAGGCTATGAAACGAGGTATAGAAAACAAAACAATATCATCAACATTTTCTTGTCATGCTGCTAGCACGGATATCCTTGACTCTCTCAGGCCACCCGTTTCCTCATCCATTGCTCCCGGCAGGTCTTTTAGCATTATAAGGGTCAAGGGTAAAGTGGAAGATTCAAGAAAAAAGAGGAGCGCTCTCCCCCACACCTCAGTATAGTAGCTATTGAAAAGGAAGCCTTCGGGTCACCCTTGACTATAGTCACCAGCTTTACTTACTTATATATATATATATATATATATATATATATATATATCCCGCATTTTTTCGTAAAATATTACTGGGTGAATAAGATGACCACAACGCAGGTTTAAGATTAACACTCCCAAAGCAGTCACTCATTTCATAGCGTTAGAATTTGTGTAGTTTTGTTTTTGTTTTCAGCGCCTTATTTTTCCTTTCCAAGAAGCGAGTACAACAGGATACAACAGCTCTGAATCATTTTTTTTTTTATAGAGGCTAGATTTAACCAGCTGAAGTCCCAAAATACGTAGTTGTGCACAAAAACAGCATACGCTTTTTTGCCCCTCTTTTTAACGCTTTTCACGCCCAATTTTGTCAGCTCGGTGAGAATTATTTTGGACATGTTGCGTAACATTTAAATCATGTCCTGAGCCGTTAAACTTATAGAAAGATGCAGTATGAGTAAACGATTGACAGTCATTGAATTCCCGGTTAATCTGAGACTATGACTGAAATCATAGTCACTTGGTAAGAAACACCCAAACTTAGCAGACGAATGCTATATTTTCTCCTCAAACTTCACGTTTGGGATGAACGGTTAAGAATGATAAAAGACGTCAAGCAATAAAAAGTAAACTGTGAACTGCAAATGGTGATCGTATCGTCATTCCTCATCAACGAACAAGAACAAAGGTTGTGACACGAAGGAGAGATCAGGGCAGCCGAGGCGACTGGAGGACAAACTGAAGAAGAACCGAAATGAAAAATGAAGAGAGATGATTTGAGGGGACCGATCATAGAACAAGACCTATAACATATAACTAGACCAAGACCTATAACATATAACTCGATCAATAGTAAAGTAAAGCCCATACTCATATTTATATAACAAGACTGATCATAGAATAAGATCGCAGTGTAAAGTCCATATTCATATCCTTTTTGCATATTCATAAAACTTGATAATTGGGTGGTTGGTTTGGTTTCATGACATATCAATCCTTGTATTTCTTTAATGAGAAATCTTGTTTATACATATATTTAATATGTGCTTTTTAAATTCATATATTCTTTATGATATTTTTAAACGGGTCAGAGCTCATTTATTTGCACACTGTTAATGGTTTCATATATATGATTAGTAAGGGAATAGTTCGTCGGTAATTTTATTCTAAATGAGTCAGAGCTTATACGTTTGCGCACAAGTATTGCTATTGTTTGCTCACAGTTAAATGGTTTTAACTGTTTGTATTTAACACTAACAATAATATATAATATTGATCATTTGTTTCAACACTGTGAAGTGGTTACAAGTGTTGCGATTTAACACTTATAATTCTATTTGCAGATGGGTCAGATGGTTCCAGTCATTGGTATTTAATACTAATAATTCCCTTCAGGCACACAGTTAAAGGGTTTCAAGTATTGCAATTCAACTCTAATAATTCTATTCAATGTTACTCATCCTTTTGCACTCAGTTAAATTGGTTCCAAAGATTCCTATGAATCATAAATAGTTCAATTAGGCATCAGTCATTCTATTCCTAACAATTCAATTTTGCATAAAAAAATTTGTTTGCACACAGTTTAAAAGTTAAATAGTTCTATTTGATCCATAAATAGGACCTCATAAGTTGCTACCACTCCGAGTTAGCGTGGACCTGGAAAAACGGTAATGAAAAGGTAATATGAGGTGATATAGAGAGACGAAGTCAGAGAATGACCGGAGGTAAATTTCTTGGGAAGGAGAAAGAGAAGAAAAAAAAGGATTAGAAGAAAAGGCAGACAGTGAGTCAAACCAAAGGGCGAGTTGTTTGTCAGCCTAGTCATGGGTGAATGACTACGGTAATTAAAAATGACAAGAAAAAAAATCCCAAATCTTCTGCACATGTGTAGAACCCTCAGAAACGGATATCCTCTCTCCGCCACAAGGCAGCAGAATTAAAGCTAAAATTTGAAAGTTAATTAGTAGCCGGACGTGAAAAAGTAAAGTGAACACTAGTCAGGGCAATATAAGTAAAAAAGTTGAATCCTGGATACACAGCAGTGACCGCAGATCCCACGTGGAAACACCTGTGAGAATTTGGAGATATAATCTGGGAGAAAATTCAAGGTCTTTGTCTACTCTCTCTCTTTCTCCTCATGACATGTCGTTCTCTACATGGACGGTACAGTTTTCATACGCTCTTTCTTCCTCTCTGTGATTACTTAAAAAGTATTGTAGCGAATAAACATTTGTGTTAGTGGACAGAGACACAGTTTTGTGTGTTCGTTAACTTTACCCACGGTGAAGTTACAACAGGATCCAACTTCTTAAGACGTAGCTATATAGCTATTAACACGTTAGAGTATGTGGTGGTAAAAGAGTACATCTGGTGTGTAACGGTACAAAGTTCTATTTTGTGCAGTAACATTACAACATCTATTTGGCACCGTTTTGATACAGTACTCTACATTTCCGAAAGCTCCACGACTAGAGCTTTACCTTCAAACGGTTTTATGTCATGAACAAGACATTCGTTGAAGAGGTCTTACTCTTATGCAGAGATGCAATCGGTGTATTTTTCAGCCTTTGCTGACTGATAAAAGTAGATGTTCATAAAGTTAGATCCATTTTATGCGAAACAGTAATGGGAGGACTATATAACTACATGATATTGAAATCGAGATACATGCATGATACGTCCTTTTAACGCACATTGCGTGCTCGGCATACACATTAGTGTATATTCATTTACTCTCATGCTTTAACCAACTTTCTCAGTTGTACTACAATATCTTGCGGCAACAACATCCGCAGCAGCACATTTATGTTCATTGGAAAGGTTTACGACCTTCAGCTTGGTCCATACTTTATATTTCCTTCTTTTTTCTTGTGGAACTATGATATCATAGTGCAGTTGTAACGTAAGTACTGCAATATAACCCTGGTAACATAATAAGAGCTTACGTCTCTCGCAACCATTACAAGCAGTTGTTTCTTTACAACCACTTACTTTTTGCAAATATTGATATACGACGATGAAGATGTTGGTCTACATTTACGTCTAAGAGTAAACATGTCCACGCAAATTACCCCTTTGCCTGCCGCTAATTCATAAACTATATATATATATATATATATATATATATACTGTGACATATAACACCCCCTAAACTATTACCATACTAGTTACAAACTCACGCATACACAGCCCAGTCAGTTGCAGCTGTAGAATACACCGATACCATGTCTGCAAAGGAGTATAAAAATTCTCCTCGAGTTCCGTGAATATGACATTAAACAATTTGATTGTGAGGCTCCAGACCTAGAGATTTGGGGAATGTGGAGTACAGTTTCATAGCATTTACTCTGAGGTACCCTCTGATCAGAAATCATAGCACCTGATAAGAGCCCGTCTATAGGTCAAATAGAACTGTTAGACATTGTAAAAGTGTGAATAATTGACTTGTTAGTGATGTATAGTTATACTTGGAACTATTTGACTGCGTTTCAAATAAAGGAATCGTGTTGATTTGGTTTGGTTTAATGTGCGGCATATCAACCATTGTAGATTATTTGATGCTGAATCCGGTTTATACTTATATATTAGTTATATATAGTTTGTAAAAGTAAGTTAAACATGTTGAATAGTTCCAGGTATTTCTATGTATCATCAACAGTTCAATTAAATATCAATCATTTGTTTACACACCGCTAAATGATCAAGCAGTTTTATTTCCAACAATTCAGTTTAGCATAAGTCATTTGTTTAAAATCATTTTATTTGACCCATAGATAGGACCCTTTCAGGTGATATTACTATGGGCCAGTGTAGACATGGGAGTGATGGAAATGAAGGTGTACTTTTCATTTCCCAAAGCTCCAGGTTTACATGAGCCTCAATACCAGATATTTTTAGTATCATATCCAGGACACCCACTGGCGGGGATTTATTCCTCTGCTGGGTTAGAGTATGTATATTCTATAGCCATAGAATTTTGTTGAATAAAATAATCAATGTTCAATAACAATACTTGTGACTTCTCAACTGCAAACAAATGAAAATATTAAAAAGAATTATTCGTGTTAGATAGCAATAATTAAGACTATTTAACTGTATAAAAACAATAGCAGTATTATTGGGAAAAATTAGTTATTAGTCGTTTACAAATAAAATTACCTATAAACTATTCACATGCAAATCATATTCATATACATTTAAATGTTTGCAAATCAATGACTGATATTCAATTGTTTCCGTTACATAGCAATGCTTCAAACCATTCAACAGGGTACAAAAATGAGTGCAGGCTCCTTGGAAAATTTTAACAACAGAATTTGTTTACAAATGGTATATATTTAATATATATGTATGAACGGGATATGGCGCTAAATAACGTACAATGGTTGATATGCCATAAAATCCAACCAAACCAAATTCTATATATCTGATATATAAATATGAACATGATTTGGCGTTAAATTACATACAATGGTTGATATGCTACAAAATCAAACCAAACCAAATCCTATATATTTAATATATATGTATGAACGGGATATGGCGCTAAATAACGTACAATGGTTGATATACCATAAAATCCAAACAAACCAAATTCTATATATCTAATATATACATGAACATGAGTTGGCGTTAAATAACATATAATGGTTGATATGCTACAAAATCAAACCAAACCAAATCCTATATATTTAATAAATATGTATGAACGGGATATGGCGCTAAATAACGTACAATGGTTGATATGCCATAAAATCCAACCAAACCAAATTCTATATATCTGATATATATATATGAATATGATTTGGCGTTAAATTACATACAATGGTTGATATGCTACAAAATCAAACCAAACCAAATCCTATATATTTAATATATATGTATGAACGGGATATGGCGCTAAATAACGTACAATGGTTGATATGCCATAAAATCCAACCAAACCAAATTCTATATATCTAATATATATATGAACATGAGTTGGCGTTAAATAACATACAATGGTTGATATGCTACAAAATCAAACCAAACCAAATCCTATATATTTAATATATATGTATGAACGGGATATGGCGCTAAATAACGTACAATGGTTGATATGCCATAAAATCCAACCAAACCAAATTCTATATATCTAATATATATATATGAACATGATTTGGCGTTAAATTACATACAATGGTTGATATGCTACAAAATCAAACCAAACCAAATCCTATATATTTAATATATATGTATGAACGGGATATGGCGCTAAATAACGTACAATGGTTGATATGCCATAAAATCCAACCAAACCAAATTCTATATATCTAATATATATATGAACATGATTTGGCGTTAAATAACATACAATGGTTGATATGCTACAAAATCTAACCAAACCAAATCCTATATATTTAATATATATGTATGAACGGGATATGGCGCTAAATAACGTACAATGGTTGATATGCCATAAAATCCAACCAAACCAAATTCTATATATCTAATATATATATGAACATGATTTGGCGTTAAATAACATACAATGGTTGATATGCTACAAAATCTAACCAAACCAAATCCTATATATTTAATATATATGTATGAACGGGATATGGCGCTAAATAACGTACAATGGTTGATATGCCATAAAATCCAACCAAACCAAATTCTATATATCTAATATATATATGAACATGATTTGGCGTTAAATAACATACAATGGTTGATATGCTACAAAATCTAACCAAACCAAATCCTATATATTTAATATATATGTATGAACGGGATATGGCGCTAAATAACGTACAATGGTTGATATGCCATAAAATCCAACCAAACCAAATTCTATATATCTAATATATATATGAACATGATTTGGCGTTAAATAACATACAATGGTTGATATGCTACAAAATCTAACCAAACCAAATCCTATATATTTAATATATATGTATGAACGGGATATGGCGCTAAATAACGTACAATGGTTGATATGCCATAAAATCCAACCAAACCAAATTCTATATATCTAATATATATATGAACATGATTTGGCGTTAAATAACATACAATGGTTGATATGCTACAAAATCTAACCAAACCAAATCCTATATATTTAATATATATGTATGAACGGGATATGGCGCTAAATAACGTACAATGGTTGATATGCCATAAAATCCAACCAAACCAAATTCTATATATCTAATATATATATGAACATGATTTGGCGTTAAATAACATACAATGGTTGATATGCTACAAAATCTAACCAAACCAAATCCTATATATTTAATATATATGTATGAACGGGATATGGCGCTAAATAACGTACAATGGTTGATATGCCATAAAATCCAACCAAACCAAATTCTATATATCTAATATATATATATATGAACATGATTTGGCGTTAAATTACATACAATGGTTGATATGCTACAAAAATCAAACCAAACCAAATCCTATATATTTAATAAATATGTATGAACGGGATATGGCGCTAAATAACGTACAATGGTTGATATGCCATAAAATCCAACCAAACCAAATTCTATATATCTAATATATATATGAACATGATTTGGCGTTAAATAACATACAATGGTTGATATGCTACAAAATCAAACCAAACCAAATCCTATATATTTAATATATATGTATGAACGGGATATGGCGCTAAATAACGTACAATGGTTGATATGCCATAAAATCCAACCAAACCAAATTCTATATATCTAATATATATATGAACATGAGTTGGCGTTAAATAACATACAATGGTTGATATGCTACAAAATCAAACCAAACCAAATCCTATATATTTAATATATATGTATGAACGGGATATGGCGCTAAATAACGTACAATGGTTGATATGCCATAAAATCCAACCAAACCAAATTCTATATATCTAATATATATATGAACATGATTTGGCGTTAAATAACATACAATGGTTGATATGCTACAATATCAAACCAAACCAAATCCTATATATTTAATATATATGTATGAACGGGATATGGCGCTAAATAACGTACAATGGTTGATATGCCATAAAATCCAACCAAACCAAATTCTATATATCTAATATATATATATATATGAACATGATTTGGCGTTAAATTACATACAATGGTTGATATGCTACAAAATTAAACCAAACCAAATCCTATATATTTAACATATATGTATGAATATGATTTGGTCTTAAATAGCATACAATGTTTGATATGCCATAAAATCCAACCAAACGAAATCCAGTATATTTAATGCATATATAAACAGGATTTTGAGTTAAATAACACACAATAGTTGTTATGCCATAGTATCCAACCAAACCAAATCCTATATATTTAATGTGTATGTTAGAACAGGATCTGGTGTTAAATAACTTACAATGGTTGATATTCTATAAAATCCAACCAAACCAAACCAATCACTCATAAAGTTACTTGTGCAGTCGGCTATGACAGTAGAATACACCGACTGCATCTCTGCAGAGGGGTAAACCTCCCTAAAAGTGTTCTGTATATAACACTAACCAATCTGATGGTGAGATTCCAGTGATGCTGGAGTCTTGGTGAATGCGGAGAACACCCTCATTACCACTACTCCCAGGTCAACTCTGACCCGGAATGATAGCACCTGACAGGGCCGTATGTATGGGTTAAATAGATCTAATCTTCTTACTTATACGAAACTAAATTAATTGAAATAAAAATGTTTTGACAATTTAACAATGTACTTCTGCTAAACTGAATTGCATAAAAGAGAACTGTTTTTGACATTGAAACAGTACAACATTAAACTGAATTGTTCTAAATATGGGGTTCACAGGATTATGTCACATAGGAGTTCGTCCCTGCTTCTCCAGCTGTCTAATTTGGATAGTTTTGGATGGGTGGTAAGTAGCTGTACAGCTGCTGCTTTGTTGGGCGCTACCTCCCGTATATGTTTAATATTGCTCGCAGCATTCTTGTTTTATTCAAAACCACGGAACAGTTTCTAAATACATATGAGACCGCTGGAAATCAACGCAAAACACATATACATACGCTCAAAATAAGTAAAATAGCGTTGTGATGCTTACCAAAGAAAGACACGGTGAACACAAGAGGTTTGATAGAAAAACATATATATTCAAGTATCATAAACAAGATACGCGTTTACCTGGTTAAACAGTAGTTAGTTGGTAGAAAGCTGAGAGTCCAGTGTGGCAGTGACTATTCGTCCACAACGCAAATGGTATCACACATGACTGTGTCACGCCGATGGGTGCACTCTGTTTATTTATTTGTCATTGCCTCCTACCAGAAACGACTTGACACATGGTCAAAAGCCCGAAGGCCGATTAAAGTAGGGATAAAGGGGAGGGGAAGGTCGGGAACGAGCCGAGACTTGAACCCTGGTGGTCCATGCTGCTCATCGGTTCACTTGGTGCAATGTGAGCCTGACGAGGCAAGCAGTTTCACGAACCCAAATGTGGTTCCGGGCACGTATGCCGGGTTATGGCTTGAACTAGACACCAAGGTCTAGTGCCATACATAAATTTCGAGAAAGTCCGCGGGGACCTCTCCGATTGGTGCACTCTGTCTGACGCTCTCGATGACGTGTACTTATGGAGAAGGACGAGTTCATTTTGTAAGAAGTAAAAAAAAAATAGTAACTGCTTACAAAAACACCTCAAAACATTACAAAGTTTGCGTAGACAAAAAAAAGCCTTGGTCACTTTAGCAGAACCAAACAAACACGCAAACAAACGATCATATGTCACATCCAAATGTAAGCACGACAAATGTTCTGTCGTAAAATAAGTAAGGTCGACACGCATATAAGATAAGAGATATTTTATTCCGGAGTAAATAGCACACAGTTTGGTATGCTGACTAATGTAAATAACCTTGTTCTTACTTGTTTAAAGACACAGTCAAAAGCAAACACCCCTCTAAATATTCCTCAGACCAGTCCATTCTCTGGTGATGCTCCAGCCATTTAACAATAAAAACAAATTCTCACAAAGAGATTTGAAAAATTACGACTCCTATGATTAAATAAGTATATAAGTGAAATATTCAGCAGATTAAAAAAATCCTACAAATGAACGAAAAGAATATCAATACATAAATCAATAAATAAAATCAATATAAAGGATTAATTGATAAGGCAAACAATGAATAAATTAACAAAACAAATAATAATGATGTGTACAAAATGTCTATGAAATAGTCCCGTAAATTGGGATAATAAATACATAAAAGTAGGCCAAATATGCGAAAAAATCACATAGCTCATCTTGAAAGCCATGAAAAACTGGAAAGTGGAATTAACAGCTGATGGACAAACTCTAACGGAAGTGAGAATCCAAAGAGGCCTCTACCAAAGAGACTCATTCTCACCATTGATATTCATTATAGCAACGATGCCAGATCTTTAGGAAATTTACAGATAGATACAACTTTGAAAAACTGAAAATAAAACAAATTGAAATAATAAACGGAATTAACAAACTAGTCATAAAAGCCGCAGAATACTTGGACGGAAAGAAAATTATAACAACACGGAAATATTAGAGACCGATACTATCTGTTAATCGTGGTAAAGAAAAGACACATCATGAAACAGAGTTAATTGTTTATTAAGTCAAGTGGTACAGTTTGACTTGTATTACAAGTCTGACGCTGTTGGTGTTACGTCCGAATTTGGTCTTACTACTGAACGAAG
>OY757923.1:64737655-64857655 GCA_963585895.1 Sepioteuthis lessoniana | reverse complement strand
TCAAACGACCGCTCTTGCAACCATTCAAGGCATCTAAAATAACAGACTATTGTAAGTGATTTTGAATCTCAATAAGTGCTCCATACTTATTGTATTGTGCCAAACTAAATTATTCTCAGAAAATAACTCTTTAATATCACCGTTCACTATTTACTCTAATCAAACAAACATTTACTAGAATTATCATATTTACTCAACCCTCTGCTCGGGCAGGATATGACACAAGGTCAATTTTTAAGCTGAATTTAACAGGTTTGAATTCAGAGTTTCCCTTGTCCAAGACTAGTTGCCTCACCAAGGCTGAAGAACTTAGACTGCCCTACTATTTACCCATAGTTGGAGGGAGAATAATTGGATCCATACCTTTCCCAAGGGTATTAGTGCTATGTGAAATGCTATCAGTCTCGTCCAGGATCTCAACTCGTGTCGCCGTGTCCATTCCTACGACGATAACCATTACACCACGGGCACCCCCATTTACTAGAATTATAATGATTTTGATAAGATGATTGCCAGCAGCTCCTTGTTTGATTATGGTTAGCCGGATAGTTACTGATTCTGTAACATACCCATACAGGAATATGGGAAACGTACATCGAGTGTTCATAACATATGTACATAGAACATAGGAATCTCGAAACACGAAAAACACTTACGACTTCTTAGTTCAAGTACGAAACTTTTTATTACCTTTGAGTTTAAAGGTTCTTCGACATAAGGAGAGAGATACACATTCTTTCTAGTCTGGCTTTTTCATCTGCCTCGCTCCCATCTCGTGTGCACCCGTCGCAAGGCCTCCGCGAGCAAGTGAAAGTCGATCCTTCTCGTTCGGTGTCAGTTCTCCAATCTACTGATTTTTTCAAAATCCCCCAAATCCTCCACGCGCTTCCGGTGCGTGACGTCACCCGCACTCTCTAGGCT
This sequence comes from Sepioteuthis lessoniana, assembly GCA_963585895.1. NCBI lineage: Eukaryota > Metazoa > Mollusca > Cephalopoda > Myopsida > Loliginidae > Sepioteuthis > Sepioteuthis lessoniana. The sequence continues at coordinate 64,856,734 of OY757923.1, read as the reverse complement.
CGTTTCCCATCTGGGCTATTGTGACATCTCTGAGTGACACGTCCGCTCCGCGCGTGCGTGAACACCTGCGTTAATGTTGCACCTAAGTAACCCATGCACTGAGCCGAAAGGTTCTCAGCCTAACTAAACCCAAATGCATAAAACGAAATCCCTCAGCCATTATATTTCAATTCAATCGTCACTGACTGCCAGACTTGAGTTTGAATTTACCCAACCCCTCCATCATGAGCAGGATATGACATGAGGTAGACTTTTAAGTTGAATACAAGTGGTTTCGATTCTGAGTTTTCTCTGCCATAACCCTCAGAATTGTACCTAAGAGTGAGTATCTTGATTTTCGACACTTTTTATACCCTTGTTATATCGTTTTTATACATTGTTTATACATTGTTTTATGTTTGTCTAATGGCATATCAATCTTCGTGGGTTATTTAATACATAAGCCATCAAAGTACGAGAAATAGTAATATTACTATATAAGTCATAGGTATGGGGAAATATGCTTTGTGAGATTAGAGGCAGGAGGCCGTACAGCTGATTTCCTTATTAAGAAAATAGAAATCTCTGCTCTACTAATTATTCATAACTTTAGGGAGAAGAGATGGATTCATACCTTTCCTCATCGAATTAGTATAAACTGGAATGCCAACAGCTTCCTCTTCGATATGAATTGGGTTGTTGATTCCATTTCCTACGACGATAACTGTAACGCTAAGCGCGCCTTCCATACTCTCGTAACCTAAGTCACGTTCAGTAAATACTTCTATAAACATCTTCTCCTTGGGTGATTGGTTGCTGGTTGATTGGTTGGTTGGGTTTATGTGTTACGGCGTATCAACTCTTTTCGGGTCATTAAATGGCCAATTAAATTTCAAACAATTCAGTTTAGCATAAGTACACAGTTTACATCTATTTAAAATCAGTTCTATTTCAAACAATTCAGTTTAGCAGAAGTACGCAGTTTAGATGTCACAACATTCCTATAATGGCACGATAGTGAGCATTAATTTAAATTATAGACAAAATGCGTCTGAGGTGCCCGTGGTGTAATGGTTATCGTCGTAATGGACACGGTGACACGAGTTCAAATCCTGGATGAGACTGATCGCATTTCACAGTGAACTAATACCCTTGGGAAAGGTATGAATCCAATTATTCTCCTTCCAGCTATGAGTAAATAGTAGGACAGACTGGGTTCTTCAGCCTTGGTAAGGCAACTAGTCTAGGAGAAGGAAAACTCTGAATTGAAACATGTTAAACTCCGCTTAAAAATTGACCTTGTGTCATATCCAGCCCGAGCGGAGGGGTTGGTAAATAGTGAGCAATAATTTGTGTGGGTATATTATATATGGGTGTATGTGTGTGGGTTGCTGTGTGTGTTCCTGGATGGTTGGCCAAAAAAGGGATCTTAACGTCCGAGGGTCAAAAGGGACCCCTTTGTCTACTTTGGCGCGAAGATCCCACTAACAGATGTACCCACGAAAATCTGTGAGACCGTAAGAAAAGGACGAAGGATGTTGGTCAGTAAGGAGTAAAACTCCGATGCAGAGAGTCTGACGATTCTAGTCCAAGACGTAGGACTGGTCAGTCGGCTCTTAGACTTGGGCCCACAACTGTTGGAGGGCGATATGGAGTGAAGAAAAAAAAAGACACAGAACACTGAAGACGATGACCAGATGAGTCGGCATCTTTGGTAGCTATGGAGGATTTTCGCTGAGTTCCTGCAATAGCTACACATAACAAATACACACAAAATGCGAAAAAGTGCCAACTTCACCTTTCTGCGTTTCTGCAGTTCTGAATCCGTGTTTGTATTTTCTTCTTACCACTCACTGTTTTTTTTTTATTTTATTTTTTGTACAATCTATGAAATGCTTACTCAGCCGGATGCGAGAATTAACAACGGGGTCCCACCACTTGATAATCAGACGAACGGCCAAAACCAACAAAACCTGGCGTGTAGGTTGTTTCATACTATTCCAGGCAATTTGGTTTAGCATAGGTACACATTTTAGTTCTTCCGGGCCAGAGTGGACGTGGGAGAGATAGCAATAAAGGGGTACTCCCCATTCCACAAAGCTTCGGTATTCGTGAAGCCACACCATCAAATTGTTTAGTATCATATCCAGGACACTCGTTAGAGGAGTCTTAAACCTCTACAGAGATGCAGTCGGTGTATTCAGCAGCCCCAGCTTAATTGACTATGTCCTTGGGTCATATTTTTAAGACTAGTTTAGTAGGTCGTTAATAAAGTTTAGTGAATTCGATTCTCATTTGCTTTCACAGTAGACGTGTCTCTTTGTCAGAGATATTATATTGAGTGAATTTTATATGTAGATATAAAATTCACTCAATATAATATCTTTGGTCAAAACTATAAATTGTAGAAGGGAAGATGAAGTCAGGGAAAACAGTTCAAACTCATGCTAGTTGTAAAGTTTCACTACTTGTAAGATTATTTTGTCTTTATTATACCAGAAAAAACTCCCGAAGCCGTTAACTACTATATAGTAAATAGGCTTCTTTGGAGTAAAAATTAGGGGTATAAGATTTAACGAGGTGTTATTTCGTGGATAACATCCCGTTTCTTATAATGCATTTGGGTATCCCTACGAGAGTAATTTAACACAGAATATTCGGTGGGAAACAGAACAAATCAATCAATATAATAAAGACATTCAATTAAACAATATATAAGTAAATGATCCATTTCCCTCCATTGGCTGTACAAGAGTCACATGTATTCAAGGAAAAACAGAAAAGTCCATATAAAGCTTGAAAACACTTAATCTTCTCAGATTTGGAACCTAAAGGAAGAAACCCCTATGTTCTCGCTGCTGTAGAGCGAAACACCTCGTCTGCTGAACTCAAATACCTGTTCGAGAAAGAGGGGGAATCCCCCCAATTAACCTTGTCATGTTTTCAAAAAAGACTCGCGACGTGGGAAAGTTCTTCAATCACTGTGATAACGGAGACCACTCCATTTAGTCTCCAAACAGGGGTAAGGAAAAAATTGCTCATGCTCTTGGCAGGTTGATAAACAAATTTTGTTTGTTTGTTTGTTTCTTTGCTTGTTTTACCGAAGTTTCATTTATGATTCATGGATTGTTACTTCACTTCATCGTAAATGCAATAATTATAAGATTCTTACACAATTTTTTTTTTTTTCAAATCACACAGCGTCAGACGGTAAAATTCAGCATGAAGAAGTCTACATATACTTATTTGCTTTATCTTCAATAATACCACAGATTTGTGCTTATGAGAGGGTATTTTGATTTTCGACACTTTTATAATTCAGATTTAAATCAGTAAAGCGATTTATTTGCTTTTGGTTTCTTTGTTTAATAGCATATCAATCTTCATGGGTTATTTAATGCTCAAGCGTTTATTGTACAAGAACAATATCGATACATTTTAAGTCATAGCTGTTTTGGGTGATGAGGTATTCCATACATTTTCCCAAGAAAAATGAACGTAATTTTGCGATTGGAGTTCGAACCCGCTTACTGAGAGGCCGTAGTCCATCCCTTAAGCAACTACGCCTCAGGAAATGAGTCAGAAAAAATATTTTAAGATCACAGATAAGCATCAGTGCTAATAAATAAACATAAAACTAATATATATTTATTTATCTATTTTATCTCGATATATAAAGGAGATAGATAGATAGATAGATAGATAGATAGATAAATAAATAAATAAAAAATAAATAAAAACTGATAAACAAGTGTTTAATGAGAATAAAAATCGTCGTTGTAACGTTTCGGTTCTAACGAACCATCATCAGGACAAAGAAGGATGATATCAAGTGATATCACCGATGGATGTTTAATAAAATACAAAAATAAGGAGGAAAGAGCATTTATTCAGGGAAAGCGGGTAACGGTGAAATCAATAATTCAGCGTCCGTGTTTAAAAATATGTCATATGAATATTTAGGAATTTTCATGAAAAAACAATTTATTCTAAATTTTCATTGATGTGCACTACTGCATTTAAATGTGTTGTCACATTTTCATTGTAAATTAAATGTTCAAAAGTTCTGAATTTCGTAATGATTAAGATGTATTTGACTAATCGGAAAATGCTTATTTTATTTTTCAAATATTTTTGTTGTTAATTTTTTTTAATCCTTCAGTAATTTTTTTTTGTTGTGAAAAATATCTGCTGAAAAAAGATTTTAATATTTTTTTTTTTATTTTTATTTAAAATTCATAATTTTATGAATTAAAACACCTTTTTTTTTTAGATTAATTAAATTTCTAAATCCTGAAACCATTTTTCTCATATGAAAATTTGTTTGATAAATCACTAATGTAAAGTTTAACATTCTTCTTTTACATAGAATATTAAATTTTTCTTCAATAATTCAACTATTCTCCAATTAATTTCTGTGGGAGGCAGTTTTAAAAGTAATTTTGCCTAATCGTACTTTCTGATTGCTTAGGTGGGTGGTTGAGTTTTAAGGCATTTCAACATTTCTACTTTATTTTGATTCCAAATCCTATATATATATATATATATATATATATATATATATACATATATATATTTGGTTGGTAAACGCATTTTGTCGATCACAATTTTAAAGAAAGCCTTTTTTTTTGCTCACATTTAAATGGTTTCAAGTATTTCTATATAACAGTAACAATGTAATATCAGTCATTAGTTTGCACACTGTTTGTAAGTAATTTCACTTTTAAATGAGATAAAACTAATTTGTTTATACACTAGTATTTCTATTTTATACACAGTTATATGGTTTGAAATAATGTTATTTATTATGAATCATTTATTTGAAAATAGTGAAAAGGTTAAAAGTATTACTATTTAACACCAATTATTACGTTCAATACCATTCTTTCTACACAGTTAACTTTTCCAAATATCGCTATGTATGACTAATAATCAAGAGGTGCCCGTGGTGTAATGGTTATCGTCGTAGGAAATGGACACGGCGACACGAGTTCAAATCCTGGACGAGACTAATTGCATTTCACATAGTACTAATACCCTTGGGAAAGGTATGAATCCAATAATTCTCCCTCCAGCTATGGGTAAATAGTAGGGCAGACTAGGTTCTTCAGCCTTTATGAGGCAACTAGTCTAGGAGAAGGAAAACTCTGAATGCAAACCTGTTAGACTCCGCTTAAAAATCGACCTTGCGTCATACCCGAGCGGAGGGTTGGTAAATAGGATAACTAATAATCAAGTATTCGACAATGATCTGGGAGACCGGGGTTCAATCCAAGGTCGAGTCATACCAAAGACTCAAAAAATGGTACTTGATGCCACCTTACTTAGCACTCAGCACGATAAGGTGAGGATCAAGGTTAAAGTTGAGCAATCCAGGGAATGGAGAAGTGCTCTCCCCTACACCCTGGTGTCGTAGGTATTGAAAAGGGAACCTTTGGGACACCCTTGACTAAGGTTGCCAACTTTACTTTTTGACTAAACAGCCATTTTTTAAACACAGTTAAATGGATAAACAGTTCTATTTTAAACAAATCAATTTAGCGTAAGACATTTGTTTGCACACAGTTTTAATAACAAACAGTTCTATTTGTCCCGTAGATATCATTTCGAGCCAGAGTGGACTGAGAGTAATAGCAGTGAAGGGTTACTGTACATTTCTCAAAGAAAGATTGGAGCCTCATAATCAGATGTCTTTTTTATCATATCTAGTACACTTGTTGGTGGGGTCTTACCCCTCTATAGAGAAGCAGTTGGTGTATTCTGCTTCCCCATCTGTCTAGGCTGCGTCCATTTTGGGTTTCATTTGATGAATTCATTCAAAATTATCTGTTCACGCGCAGCACAGGGAGAAGACAGATTTATTTTGTTCGTTTTTTTTTTAAACTTAAGATGCACCTGTTAGAATATAAATCAACACATTACACCTTAGAATAGTAATATGTCCCTCCCTTAAAATGATAGTATTTGTATGACATGCCATGAGGTCTACGAGATCGAAAATTTGTTGGATGACGATGTCTATTTTGGTACGACGCAGAGATATCTGGACAAGTGTTTTCTTTCCTTATTAAAAATGTATATTTTACTGTGTTTTAAAAAATTAAGTATTTTTTTACAATAAATTTTATAAAACACATCATCAACAAATTTTCTTTGAATCAAATTTCACATATTCTTTGTTCATTTATTTGTTTATCATTTAAATTTATACCGGAAATTCGTTTTCTTATTTTCACCAATGACAGTGTAATTAGTTTCGAAAACATATCATTTCTTTTTTTTTACTAACTAATCAATTGCCAGGAATAAAATTGAAAAGTTAATATTTTAATTGTGCATCAAGTTTTAAAATATGGTGTCAAATGTTTGTAATTACGTCTAACGATAATTATTCTTTAACGATAGTATTAAAACTAATGACAATTTAAAGTAATAATATTTGAAAAATTCGACTTTTACGTGAACATGCACTTAATAACTTTAAATAATGAAATAAATTTTGACAACGTGAAAGGAAAGATCTGAACAAAAGTTTTCACTTCTGATCGGTCGATCTCTGTTTCTTTAATTTCTTCTTCTTTTCTTTCTTTTTTCACATTCTATTTTGGAATATACATTATTTTAACCTCTTAGATTTTCTTTTTTTTATCGATTTTTCATCCATTTAGTTTAGGTTTATTTCTTTGTTTAATGCCATATCAATCTTTGTAGGTTATTTAATGCCAAAGCCATTCTCCTAGAAGAACAGTAGTGGTATTATTCAACTCATAGCTGGGATGATAAGGGGGTTCATACCTATCCCAAGGGTATTTGCCCGAAAGTGAACGTAATAGCGCGACTGGAGTACGAACTCGCTTACTACGATTCCGCAGTCCATTGCTTTAATCATTACACCACGAGAACACCCACCCCACTGAACCGTAAGAAATTACTTAATATTTTCATAGTTATTAATGAAGATTCTTGTTTTTTGTGCTTTGTCTGGTGGGTTTGGTTTGGTTTTATGGCATATCAATCATCGTAGATTATTTAATGACAAATCATTTGTATACATATTTATTAAATATATATGATTTGAGAACATAAGCTAACAAGGCTAAGTAATTCCAAGTATTTCTATGTATTACTAACATCAGTCTCTTGTTCACACACTGTCAAATGATCAAACAGTTCTATTTCAAACAATTTGTGCATTAGTCATTTGTTTGTACTCAGTTTAAATGTCAGACAGTTCTTTTCAACTCATAGACCCTTTTAGGTGCTACCACTGCTGGCTAGAGTGTAACTGGGAGCGAGAGTTGTGATGGGGTAATCAGCATTCTCCAAAGCACAAGAATTACCGGAGCCTCACCATCAAATTAATTAGTGTCATATCCAGGACACTCATTAGGGAGGGTTGTACACTTTGCAGAGATGCAGTCGATGTATTATACAGCCACAGCAGACCGGGTTCGCAGTGTTTTTTGTTCGTTTGTTTATTTTTTTATTTTTTTTTTGTTTTTTGTTTTGTTTTTTCTTTTTGCTTTTTTCTAATTAATCTTCTGCCATTGTCGAATTACAAGAAAACTGAAGAACATAAAAAATTCTAAAATTAAAAAAAATCTTTTGCTTCAATGAATTAAAGTCCTTATTTTATATTATCAGGATATTATACTCATCTTTGTTGTCACAGGCAATATGTTCTTCGATCTTCTAAGTGTTTTTGAAAATTTCAGAAGTATTGTGAATTGAATTACGATGACAAGAAAACCCGACGAACACTTAATCACGACATACAGAAACACTAGACAGCTGTTTCGACCTTATTAGGTCTCATCAGTAGTGTATACCGTGACCTCCACCACTGGAGATCGAACCGGCGACCACAGATTGCAGAGCCAAAACTCTACAACTGAGCTACAATCCATATCGCGTAAAAGAGACGACAAATTAACCAGTCATCGTAATTGCGCGGCCAATTAACCTGAAAGGGTCTTGCAAGTTACATCCGTTATCTTAATAGAGGACACGGTCACGTCTTCCCAAGAGGATTAGACATACACATCCGCGTAATTATTATGACCTCAGTGGCAAGGATATAGGTCAATTGGCCGCGCAATTATGATGACTAGTTACTTTTGCGTTACTTGTGTGCAATATGGAATGTGGCTCTGTAATCTGTGGTCACTGGTTCGATCTTCAATGATCCTATTTACCAACCCCTTCGCTCGGGCAGGATATGACACAAGGTCAATTTTTAAGCGGAGTTCAACAGGTTTCAATTCAGAGTTTTCCTTCTCCAAGACTAGTTGCCTCACCAAGGCTGAAGAAACAAGTCTGTCCTGCTATTTACCCATAGCTGGAGGGAGAATAATTGGATTCATACCTTTCCCAAGGGTATTAGTGCTATGTGAAATGCAATCAGCCTCGTCCAGGATTTGAACTCGTGTCGCCGTGTCCATCTCCTACGACGATAACAATTACACCACGGTCACGGATGGAGGTCACGGAATACACTGCTGATGAGACCTAATAAGGTCGAAACAGCTGTCCAGTGTTTCTGTATGCCGTGCGTAAGTGTTCGCCGGATTTTCTGGTCATGGTAATTCAATTCAGAGTATAACTCCTCAACTGAAAAATGTAGATCTCAAAAGTGATATTGTTATTCTATTTTTACCTTACGTCAGGGGATGGATGATCTTGCTTGATTTGAATAAACTAAATCAATGATTAGTCCCCAGATAAAGACAAAATAAATTACAAATGTCAGATAGTGTAGCAGACATCGTTAAAACTTCATACTAAAAGGGTTAATAATTTAGGCGGACATTATTTTTCAGGTAATAACGTGATATCTCCCGGACAGGAGAAGGAAGGTATTTGTCAGTCAAAGTGGATTCGACCATCAGAGAGGAAAGAAAACTTGCATTGTCTGTGTATGAGCGAAAAATAATGTATCTAACATATAAACATAAACAGTCAAAAAGATCTGATTAACCAAATTGAAAAATCTAGGTGGTATCAAAAACAAATCATAAGTAATTGCTAATTGTCAACCTATCTCCTTATTTCTTCCTCTTGCTTCTAAAATCAATCTTATTTTCATTAATTGTCGATGGATACATTTTAAAGGTAATACCGAAATTATTTTCGTAGTTGAACACGAGACTTAATGAGAAAATAGAAATATCTGGCATCAAGAAAGACGCCAGGAAACTGCTTGCATCTCGGGAAACAAAACGACTACGAAAATTCGCCCACCCTTCACTGAAATGACAGGTAAAAATGTACTTTAAAACCTTTACTCATGAGAGCTGTCTGATGCAGCTCTCCATCACACAGTCCATTGACAACAAAGAACTCAGCATTTTGTCTTCGCGGCTACTGCTGGACAGAGATAGTATGGTTAATACGAAACATAATTCGTTCTTGTGCAGCTACGTTACTACTTGACTTATTACATTTGCAGTATTTAATACGACCCACACTGATATTTTTAGTAGGAGGGGTGATTATATTCAATTCACTAATCTTTCACTGTCTTCCACTATTTTTCATCTTGCAACATCATTAATTGGAATAATTCAATGAGCCAAGATTAAAGCTTAGTGATGGAGACATACTTCCGGTAGACTGAATAGTATTAATCAAGTCACTGTCTGTCTTACGTCTTTATATTAAAGGTTTAGTAGGTTAAAGAGAATAAGACCAATGCTCTTTCAAACGCATAGTTTGGTTTGGTTTGGTTTTCTGGCATATCAATCATTGTTGGTTAGTTAATGCCAAATTCATTTTTTTACATATAAACAGTTTTTGTTAAAACACAGTTAAATGTCAAAACAGTCTTATTTCAAACAAATCAGTTTAGCATAAGTACACGGTTTAGTTCTATTTGATCCATAGATAGGAGGGTGCAACCGTTCCGGGTCTGAGTATACGTGAAAGGGGTGGTAATAAATGCGTACTCTGCATTCCCCAAAGCTGCAGCCTCACTATTAGATTGTTTAGTGTCATATCCAGAACACTTGTTGGGGGAGTTGTACTCCATTGCAGAGATGCAATCCATGTATTCTACTGCCCCAGCCGAGTGGGCCATCACACACTCAGAAGAGAGTCGCCATATGATATTTTTAAATTGCAAGAAGCTTCAGGTACGGACAATGGAAAAGGTACGGTAAGAAGAAATGACATCGTTGTCTACAGTTGATATATTTCAAGGTAAATCATCATCATCATCATATCGTGCTGGCAGCACGGATATCCCTGACCCTCTCTCGCCACTCTTCCCTATCGTTCATCGCCCTAGGTAGGTCTTCAGGAAAACAACCTGTATCCTCACATAGCTGCTGAATGTACGTTCGAGCTGGTCGTCCTGCTTTTGCGCGGCCATGTGTGGGGATCCATAAGAGTACATCTCTTATGAGTTCATCTCTGCTTCTCCAGCAGTGTCCTGCATGTCTGGTTCGTCTAACTTGGATAGTTTTCGTGATAGGGGGCAGGTGGCCGTACAGTTGGTGTCTTGTGGGGTGTTGCTGCCAGGACTTGTTCAGGATTGCACGCAGCATTCTTGTGTAATTGCCATCTAGTTTCTTCTCCAGCCGTTTTGTTAGCGTCCATGTAGTGCATCCATATAGCAGTATCGATGTGACCGCTGCCTGGAAGAAACTGCGTTTCCGGTCTCTGGGAAACAGGCATTATTTTTTTCATAATCGTAATCGTACATTTTTCGTTTGCAAGAAAGTCAAAGTAAATTTCTTTGGTTTAAAATTTATCAAAAAGTATTTGATTATTGGTGATGTAGATGTGGACTCTAATGAACCGAATGTTAACTATAAGCATTAACCCATTTAGATGAGGGGGGGATCCCTAAGAGGTAATGGCAGTACTGTCGGACTACGGCCACGCTATTTTGTTCACTTTCATCCATGCTAATACTCTTAGAAAAGGTATGAAACTCTCCAGGTATGGGTTGAATACTATAACTGCTGTTCTTCCATGAGGTTATCTTTGGCATTCAATAAGCCACGATGGTTTACATGCCATTAAACAAAGAACCCAAAGCAAACTATTTAATGATAGGGAACTCTCAAGAGTGATATTTGACAGGGCAAACCAAGAGTAAAAACCAAATAAATCAGAAGAAAATTTCAATAATCAATGAAGAAATTTAATTTTTGATGTGATCAATTTTTTCATTCCTTTATGTATCATCTAATGTATTTTTGTTATGCTGAGATACCCCATGACGTCACAGTATAGACCCTCCCCGACTGACTCGATAAAAGAGTCAACCGAGGCTAGTCAATTACAGGTAACCGTTAAGGTCTGTACTTCCGTAAATATATACTGCAGTAAATCTTACATCTCTTTCAGTTTTCATTGCTGGCCCTTCAACGCCACAGCGGTTTGTTTTTTGTTTCAGTTTTATGGCATATCCATATTTACCAATCCCTCTGCTTGGGCAGGATATGACACAAGGTCAGTTTTTAAGCGGAGTTTAACAAGTGTGAATTTAGAGTTTTCCTTCTCCTAGACTCACCAAAACTGAAGAACTCAGTCTGCCCTAATATTTACCCATAGCCGGAGGGAGAATAGTTGGACTCATATCTTTCCCAAGGGTATTATTGCTATGTGAAATGCAATCAGTCTTGTCTAGGATTTGAACTCGTGTCACCGTGTCCATTTCCTACGATGATAACCATTACCACGGGCACCTCCTTATGGAATATCAACCTTTGTAGGTTATTTAATGCCCAACCCATTTTTATACAAATAAATAGCTTTATTTCAAGCAATTCAGTTTAGCATAACTACACAATTTAATTGTCAAAAACATTTCCATTTCAAGCTACTCAGTTTAGTGAAACAGTTCTAATTTGAACAATTCAGTTTTATTTACGTGTTATGGGACCGTTACTGACCCATTGATGGTCTCTTCCAAATCCTATATTAATCGAGAGCCAAGTACTCTCGTGGGATGGTCAGCCGGTTGTAGAGACTGGATATTCGGCTAACAAGTAAGTCTAGCTTATGCCACCACTTTTCTCTGTATCTTGTTACTTCAATATATCCTTAAACGTATACCGTGTTCCAAGTTATTTTTTCGTGGTCCCAAATTGGGTTCACATCAACTGGCAACGAGAATTCGAGATTAGGTACTCACGCAAAAGCAAAGAAAAACCCAGTTGATTCACACAATTATTCGTGATTACATACACATGAAAAAGCAAAAAATCCCAGTTAGTTCACTCTTCAACAAGCGAACGAGGATTAAAAACTACCTACTCACAAAAAATCACAGTTGATTCACATATCACCTGACAAGTTTACGTACTCATGCAAAATTCCTGTGGATTTATACATCAACTGTCGAATTAGACAAACGATGATTTCAAATCTAGTCAAACCTAGTTGATCTCAAATCAACGGGCGACCAGAAATCTCGAGCATAAAAGTTACCCCTCCACGAAATTACCGAACAAAATTCTCGAAAATTAAAACCAGTTTCTGCTAAACATAGAAAACAAGTTCTACCAACATAAAAACCAGTCAACACTTACGAACTAAGTCCACTCTCCCCACACTTCAAAATCTTCCGACAAATTTCATAGTAACCCAGTCAAAGAAATAAAAACCTGCTCTAGTTGAAATAATAACATCAAACAAATTTTGACACCATACCAAGAAATATGTAATTATTTTTTTGTGGGGGAGGAAACAAGTGTGAAAAAATTACTACATGGTCGCATGAATATTGCGGAACGACGGTATTTTAAAGAAAAAAAAGGAAATATCTTAACAAGATTTTTTTTTTATTTTCAATGTCTCTCCCCTTTGGGTTACGTGTTGAAAAAACCGTAAATACTGTTGTTTTTTGGTGTCTGCTCTCTCTTCTTCCACATAAAATTCATTGTCAATTTTTTTTTGTTTGGATATTACAAAGATTTCTGTAATGCAATAATGGTGGACTTCCAGAAAATAATTGTACCAATGTTAAAAGTTCAGATGGTCCATCAACAGAATAGTGACGAAAGGTAACAGAGAATGGAAGAACAGCGGGCACAGCAATAAAAAAGAACTACAATAACAACAAGATTCCGACAAGCATTAATGAAAGCGAAGAACGACAGAACCAAAAGAAAGAGTTACTATTAAAAGCGTTAAACGGTACCAAAGCTCCTGAGAATGATATTACTTTGTACAGTACCAGAGAAACTTTTGAGTATGTACCAGAAAACTATAAAACTTTTGATGCATTCAACAGACGATATGAAGACGTATTTAACGTTGACTGCAAATAATGGTCAAATAAAAAAAAGGTACGTTTATTACTCAGGAAATTGGGTACAACTGAACACAGTAGGTCCGTTGATTTTATCCTAAAAAAAGAGACTGTTAAATTATTATCTGAACTAGTTGGGCCAAACACATCAATTTTTTATAAGAGATGGAAATGCCTTAATATAGTTAAGGAGGACCAGCAAGATTATTTGACGTTTGCGGCGACAGTAGATAAACACTGCAACGATTTCAAGTTAGCAGATTTAACCGCAGACGACTTCAAATGTCTTATTTTCTTTCAGGGTCTGGTCTTAGCAGAAGACGCTGAAATTAGACGAAATGTGTTAACTAAATTAGAGAACGAGCAAGGTCGGACCATTAAAAATTTGGATGAGGATTGCCAGAGAGTAGTAGCCATTAAAAGTGACTCTAAAACTATTGAGGAATCAGGAGTTGCTCATATTAAAAAGATCTAGAGCAAACCGACGCGCTATTCCCCACAGAAAGAGAAAAGTAGAATTACGCGACTAAATATTTAAGACAAAGAAAGTACAAATAGATGAAAAAATCTACCACCAGGACCATGTTATATCTGAGGTGACCTACACCGGATGAGGTTTTGTCCCGCGAACAAAGATGTTATAAAATCTATAATAAAGAACCTAATTTCACTTTGCGACGATATTCTGTTATATAACCATAGAGTGATGATAGCAAGCAGTCTGCAGAAAAAAAATCCTGCGGGTTTTTCACATGGGATATCAGGGAAAAAACCTCACTAAAAGTCTCTTACGTCTATTGGCCGAACATGGACAAGGACATAGCAGACATGGTTGATTCATGTAAAGGATGCGCACTCGCAGCAAAAGCGCCAGCAATTACGTGCAAACCGTGGCAAAAAACGGTCCAACCGTGGTTAAGGATTCACGTCGACTTCGCAGGTCCTTTGGATGACCAGTACTACCTCATTGTCGTCGACAGCCACACTAAATGGCCGAAGTTTTGATAGGCAAAATACCTACCATAATTTGCTCGATAGGGTTCCTACATGAATTACTTGCCCGCTTCGGCGTAGTTGACAGTGTGACGTATTTCACGTCTAATGAATTTAACTAATTCTGCGATACATATCAGGTGAAGCACATCATGACTCCACAATACCATCCAAGGTCAAACAGACAGGCAGAGGGGTTTATGGACCACTTGAAGAGGGCTCTGAAAAAGGAACAAGGCACTCCGACAGATAGGGGCCGCAACAGTTCCTGTAGGTGTACAGAATAACGCCTAACCCAAAAACACCTATGAAACTATGTTCGCAAGAAAAATAACATCAGTGTTTGACAAACTCATTCCGAGGTAAGAAAGTATTATTCAAAATGTATAAAAATAACATGACGTTTTGGGAAGTTGGCACAGTAAAACAAAGAGTGGGAGAACTAGTTTATATTATCCAAGACCCTAAGAACATACATAAGCGCCATCTCTTTCAACTGATAAAATGTCGAGTTAATGATTTAGACGTTTCACCATCACAGATTATGAAGAGCCAATTGACATCATCTTCGAGAACTTTGACCACGACGCACCACGGGCTTCTCCCGAGGTTAGATGTTCAAACAAGAAAAGGAAATTTACAGTTACTCTGAGCGTCGACCCCCCCAATATTAAACGGCTTTTTTCTCTGCAGAAAAAAAACTCATGGAAGGTGGGTGTTATGGGACCCTTACCTACCCATTGATGCACTCTTCCAAATCCTATATTAATCGAGAGCCAAGAACTCTCGTGGGATGATCAGCCGGTCGTAGAGACTGGATATTCGACTAACAAGTAAGCTTTGCTTACGCCACCACTTTTCTCTCTAACAACTTCAGTACATTCTTAAACTTATATCGTGTTCCGAGTTATTTTTCGTGGTCCCAAATTGGTTCCACATCAGTAAGTATAGTTGGTATTACCCCTATGCAGAAATGCTGTCGGTGTATTCTACAGCCTTAGCCGACTGAGTAATACTCAGTTAAAAGTAAAAACTGTTTTATTTCAGATAATTCAGTTTATCATAAGTATGTCAAGAAATTGTATTCTAAACAATTCAGTTCAACATAAATACGCAGTTTAAATGCAAAAACAGTCCCTTCTCAATGAAAACAATTTAGTTCTATTCGACCCCTTAGACAGGACCCTATAAGTTACTACCGATCCGGGCTTGAATGGATCTGGAAGCGGTGATAATAAATGGGTACTCAGCATTCCCCACGGCTGCAGCATTACTGAAACCTCATTATCAAAATATTTAGCCATATCTAGGACACTCGCTGAGTGGGTGGGGTCTTACATCTCAGCAGAAATGCAGTTGAGGTATTTTACAGCCTCTGATGACTGAGTAATTGGCATGGGAGCATGTGTATATATATATATGTGTATGAAAGTAAATATGGATAAAAATCCGACAGTATGAAGGTAGCAGGAAAAAATATAATCCAAATAGATGAATATATCATGATGTAAAGTCGACGTTAACGTTTCGGTTTTAATAACCATCATCAGGACTTGGATATGAAATAGTTCACATATCGATGGGTGATTGCTGAGATGACAGGAGCAAATGAGAAATATACAACGAAAAGATAGATAAACATGCACATAGCGTTCAAAATTCAAAAGTCATCAGAATTTTTCCTGCTACCTTCATATATATATATATATATATATATATATATATATATATATGTGTGTGTGTGTGTGTGTGTGTGTGTGTGTGTGTGTGCAGGCGTGAACATTTGCGTTACTGTGTGCATGTAAAAGCGTATTTGACTTTACAATGGCTCATTTTTTTAAATAAAAATTGGATCATGTGATCAAATCGAAATCCATCGAGTATTTCGTGCTTCTCTTTTTTGCTTTCAGCGATTAGTCAGGTAACCTTAATTCGATTATGCAGAAGTCAGGAAATGAAGTCAAATAACATCAATAAAAACCTTCAAGGGATTACTGATATATTTCTTTTTTCATTTGGTCCTTTTTGTTCAGGGAGGAGGTGGTTTACAATGATTTTTAATCATACACAAATGTAGTTTGTAAATCTATTCCATTTCTTCATGTTCATTATTAACCCCTTCACGGCAAATTCTTTTTTCCTTCTTTTCTATCTGTCTATGTATATATATGAAGTATACGAGTTTTATTTTAACCTCGGCCAGATGTCGGTGCTTACTCCACTTTTCAATTTTCTGTTACCGCTCTTATATAATTCAATGTCTGAGAAGAATCTTCTCTTTAGGATATGTTTAGCTTGAGATGTGATTCTTTGGCTCGTTGCAGGAAATATTCATATTTCTGTTATTATTTCCTCTAAGTATCTTCGAAATGGTTCAATAAACAATTCAAGGACCGGATCCTTCTTGCAGGCCATTAAGAAAGAACACATCAATCGTGAAGCACCACTATCTCATTTAAGCTCCTCCCTTCAACTGAAGAAGGTATCACCGCGGCAAAATGTCTAACATTCTAGACTGCAGCCTAAAAGGTAGCGAGTTCGAACGCCACTCGGGCTATTACGTTCAGTTTCATGCTTTAAACCTTCGGAAAGATATGACCTCATTATACCCTGCTCTATGAGGTAAATAGTATAAGTGCTTTTCTTCTACATGAATATCTTTGAAATTAAATAACCTACAAAAATGATAAACTATTAAAATTGAGAAACTAATATATTTTGGGGAATAACCAATTCTCTAGATAGATAACTCTAAAAGAAACCATACTACAAATGAAAAACCTAACAACGAAGCAAATATAGAAAAAAAACATATTTCGAAGTACGCCAACCCTCTCGAACTTTTCCCACAATCCAAAATAAGTATATCGAACCAGCCATTAAACAAAAATGACTGAAAATATCAACCCCCTTTATAATCTCAATACACCGACCCCTTAACGTCAAGACGAAAATCACCTAAAACAACAAATATTAAACTAAACTAAAGATACAAGCTAAAACAAAAATCAGGAAAACCCTAAAGAGATCCTACTCTGGTGAAAGTAGGATTCTGAAAATTGTTAACATAATTGTATGTTTCAATATAATCATCATCATCATCTTCATGTCGTACCATTAGCATGGATATCCCTGATCCTCTCACGCCACCCTTCCCTATCGTCCATTGCTTCCGGCAGGTCTTCAGGGCTACATACCGTATTGGCACTGAGCTGCTGTATGTAGGTTTGAGCTAATCCTCCTACCTTTGCTCGACCATGTGAAGGGGTCCACAGGAGTATATCACTTATGAACTCGTCCCTACTTCTCCAGCAGTGTCCTGCATGTCTGCTTCGTCTAATTTTGATTGTTTTCGTGATGGGTGGTAGGTGGCCGTACAGCTGCTTCTTTGTTGGGTGCTGCCTTCAGGACTTGTTCAATATACCTCACAGCATTCTTGTGTAGTTGCCGTCAAGCTTTTTCTCTATACGTTTATTTAGGGTCCATGTAATGCAACCATATAGCAGTATCGACACGATCGCTGCTTGGAAGAAACTGCGTTTTATTTTATCGGTCAGGTCTGACTTCCATAAGACCGATAGTCTCTCAATGGCTGTCCATGCCTTTGCTAGTGTCGTGTCGATGTCTGTCTCGGTTGATGAGACATTGCTTCCTAAGTAGGTGAACTTGTCAACTAGTTTCAGAGAGCTACCGTTTAGTGTGGAGATGTCACTTGTTTCATTAAAGCCCATATATTACGTCTTATGTGCATTGACATGGAGGCCAAAGCTTGCAGCGGCTCGTTCCAGACTATGTTGTAGGGTTTTGGCTTAAGCGGTTTCTACCGACTCCCATACTAGTACCGAATATTCAGGAAATATAAGAAAAGAAAGAGAATAGAAAGGAAGGAAAAAAGGTAGGGTAATAATGAATAAGTAAATGACCCTTTCTTCCTCTCCGTCAAGCAGTAGACGGACTAAATCTGTATAAATGTTCATAAAAGTTGAAAAATTATAGTCGTGACCATTTGAAAGTAACTTAGGAGGAAATAGCAAACTCTTCCACTCCAAAACAAGAGTCTAAAACTGGTTTGTAATATATTGTCCTTTTACTACATTGACATTTAAATTGCATGCGTGATTTTATTTAATTTTAAATTGTAAAATCAGTACCGTATACTATCTGTCTGTTAAATGGAAAACAAATTTTTCTGTAAATCAAAATTTGAATCTGGTCCAAATAAGCTAACACTATAGGACTTATTAGGGCACCTCCCCCCCGAAAAAAACAAGCAAACGTAAAATAGAATTCCTATAAGGATGCTAAGAAGCATAACAAATAATTAAATTAATGAAAAAAAAGTAGTCGTGAACTTTACCTAAGTTAAAAACTTAATAATGAAAAACGGAGGAAAGAATTTTTTTTTGTTTTCGAAAGCCATGGAAAACAGCATGGTGGACATACGGGCAAGCTGATAACCTCTGTGAATTCAGTGTATATATATATATATATATATATATTCATCCCACACACACACATATATATATATATATATATATATATATATATATATATATATATATATATATATATAAAGAAAAAAATTACTTCTTTGTTATCATCATTAATTCATTTCTGGTCGGATAGCCATCATCAGATGTTACAAAAAATTATTTGTTTGTTCTATTGCTTCCGGCAAGAAGAGAATTTGATTTTTTTTTTATTAAAAAAACTTTTTTTAATTAAAATGTTCTTTGGATATAAGTTTTATCATATTTTTTAATGAGGAAAGTTGTTTTACGGTAGAGATATATCTATTATTAATATTATTTATACAATGTTTATACCTTCCTTTAAAAATACAAAAAAGAAAAATTGAAGCAAGACCATCTATAAAGTATACGCTTATGGAAGTAAATTGTCTTTAATAACCTTTTTCTCGTGTCCTAACGATTCGTTTAAAACAAGATGTATTTACCAATAAACTATTTGCTGACAAATTATATATATATATATATATATATATATATATATATATATATATGTATGTATATATATATTATGAGAGTGTTGTTCGTCAATAAATCACTATGGGGCTGTGTCGAACCAAGTGCAATATGATATGGAGAGTGCTCAATATCTATGATAGAGCTATAATAATAATAATAATAATAATCATAATAAGTGAATATATATTATATGTATATTTAATCCATGTAAAATATTGTTCTGAAACTTAAGGTTTCTCGAAGTTTATAACAACATTCATCAGGCAGTTAAGAAGATGGAATGAAATTGAAAATCGAAAATGCGACAAAATACAGACAAAAAGCCGTTAAGATTTCGTTTGTGTGTGTTTGTAAGAATGCGTTTGTGTATGGGTGTGGGTGTATGTGTGTGCGAGTGGATGCGTGTTTTTAAGTTTAGTCAGGCCAGGAACTTAAAGCGTTGCTTATAGCGGTATGGGTAACGAATGTATAAACATTTGTTTCGTTGACAGTGGGACAAATTATCATCGCTGCAAGTTGTGGTGAATGAGTGGGAATCTGATTTGTAAACGTGTATGATGGGCAAGAGTTACAATGAGTATAAGTAAGGTTATATTGTATCATGAATATGTTGGTGTAATATATTCGTGGGGGGGGTTATATTATAATGATAATAATAATAACTAAATGGGATATAGCGTAAGAATTGGCTTGGTTTGGTTTCTTTGTTTAAAGGCATATCAACCTGTGTAAGTTATTTAATGCCAAAGCCTTTCTCCGAGAAGAACAGTAGAGGTGGTACTATTTAACCCATAGCTAGGAGGATAAGTGAGTTCATACCTTTCCCAAGGGTATTTCCCCGAAAGTGAACGTAATAGCGTGACTGGAATACGAACTCACTACGATTCAGTAAACCATCGCTTTAATCATTACGCCACGAGGACACCCCCTCGTAAGAATTGTATACTATGGATCTCATAGGTGGTATGTTTGCAATGTATGTATGAAACCGTAGGTTGCAGAACAATATTTTCCATGGATTAAATATATATAATATATATTTACTTATATATATATATATATATGTATATGTATTAACGAAAACGCATTTAACATTTAATTTCGTGCAAGGATTTGAAATGTCTTTAAATGAAATCAGCTTAACCTAACCATTTCAGGGGTATATACTGGTTTCGCATTATCATGAGAGGTATATTTTTTTTTTCACTAGGCCAAGATGTTTCTTACTTGCGATCCAAACACAAGAATGATGTAATCCTCTCTTGCATTGAGATCGCCCTCAGTGACTTATCAATACTTTAGATTACCACTGGAACATCTGTGATTTAATGGGAAGCAAGCCAGGCAATCAGACAATGGGTTAGATTCTTGCTGACAATATAAGCTTAGTAAATGAATACTATTTAGAAGGCAAAATAATACTCATCAATATATAAGCAAATTCATAATCCATAATCCATGTGCTAACGTTGTTAAAGTATTTTAACATTTCCTGCTAACTTGCCAATTTTAAAAGAAGCAAATGTCATTTTCGAAGGTACTTATTTGCGAAACAATAAAGATGTGACATTTATTTTACAACTGACTGCTGCAAAAGTTAGGTTCTTTAAATGAAAACTTAAGTAAATTAATTTTACTTAGTTTTCTTCCTACTCCCACCCTCTGTCTGTCTCTCTCTCTCTCTCTCTCTCTCTCTCTCTCTATCTATCTATCTATCTATTTTCCATCCCAACACAGTAAGCTTTTGACAACTTCTAATGTTTCTTCTGTGGAATATATTCATGCCTAAGGGGTTTTAGCTCTATGACACTTTTTCGAAATTGACGGTGTCAGAAGCTCTATTATTGACAGAGACAATTCGATTTCCTATTCAGAAACGTTAAATAATCTTCTAAGAGTCCTATTATTATTATTATTATTATTATTATTATTTTACTCCTTGAGAATTTCCCACATCAGTGTTAGCTGATGGTCTTTCACTGGAGTTTGAGTGACAGCAAGTCTCCTCAAGTCTCCAGGAGTCGCGTCAGTATTCTGGCAGATCTCTATAATGCATTACTTGGAGTTGTCTCCACTTGTCGTCTAATGTCCATGTCCTCCAGTTTTTGCATCAATCCTTTGATAACTGTACCAAGAACACCACTTACGATTGGTATAACTGTCACTTTCATGTTCCACAGCTTTCTCAATTCGTTAGCAAGGTCGAGGTACTTATTCTTCTTTTAACTTTCTTTTAATTTTACTCTGTGGTCAGCCAGGACAGCAAATTCCACAATTCTGCAAGTACTCTTTTTCTTTTCTTTGTTGATTATTAAAAGGCCTGGTCGTCTGGCCCAGATTAGGTAATTCGTTTGTATCTCAGAATCCCAGAGCTTTTGTGTCTCATTCTCCAGGAAAGATTCTGGTTTGTGCATATTGTTCGTATGGTCAAAAATCAATTTCTTGCACGTTTTCCAGTGGATCACCTTGTCTACCCAGTCGTTCCTAGTCTTATATTCTTTCAGTGCTAATTTGCTGTATTCGCTTATTGTGTAATTAATCGTTTCGTCTATATCACAACATAACATAATCTGTTGTTTTGTTGTGTCTTATCTATCCTCGCTTGGATATGATTGGTCCTTATGACATTGTTCTTTCCTGCTATAAGAAGAGATTCAGTTTCTCTCTTGAAGTTTCCTTTTCTTAGCTACGTCCTCATTATGCCATGTGAGATGTCGCTAGTTAGTTGCTTAAAACGTCCATAGAGTTGTTTTTCTTCCCACTTTTGTTTTCTTGTTATTTCTGTTCTTCTGATCCTCGTGTCGTCAATATTGCTTCTTGTGGCTCTAATCAGTCTTCCAGCACGCTTCTCTATGTAAGTCTTTCTGTTGTTGTATTGAAGCGTAAACGCTGTCTTTAACGCTGGCAAGTAGTCTTCCTCCTTCTTTCCTTGACACGTATAATCTGTCAAACGTCATCCCTGGGATGCAAAGCCTTATGCATGTTCAGTAGTTTCCTTATTCTCTGGTCCATTTGTTTGAGTTCTCTGGTTCACTTCAAGAATGGTCCCGAGTATCTTACGGGGAAGACAGCCCAGGTATTCATTCCTTTGACAAGGTTTCTGCTATAGAGTTTTGTCTCGAGCAATATACTCTTTTTAATATTTTTTTTTTCATTTCATTGTGGCAGCTCCCAATATTACCAAATATTTGTAGGTTTCCTTTTCCCAGAGCGTTCTGATTATTACTTAATTTGGTAGTTCGACTCCCTCTGTCATGAGCCGCTTGCTGCTTTCTATAACTAGCTGGATACATTTTTCTATGCCAATTCCATTCCTATATCTTCACTGTATATTCTCACAGTCTGTATTAGGCTTTCAAATTCTTTTTCCTTTTTGGCAAACAGTTTCATGTCGTCCAGGAACATAACGTGGTTGATTTCTTCTTGCGATTCCTTGAGTTTGATGGTCTTCCACTGAAGTTTGAGTGACAGCAAATTTGGTTATCCGTTTCTATCCCAAAATCCTAGTAGCGTTTATGCATCTCATTCTCCAGGACGGATTCCTTGTTTTGCATTTATCATTTTTTCGTATGGTCAAATTTAAATTTCTAGCATAATTCCCAGTGGATCGCTTTGCCTACCTAATTATGTTCAGTCTTATACTCCATCTGTGCTTGATGGTTTCATCTCTATCACCCCAAGGCCGATATTTGCTATTTTGTGGCGTCTTATCTATTCTTTCTTTTATTGGTCGTTATGCCGTTGTTGTTATTATTATTATTATTATTATTATTATTATTATTATTATTGTGATATTTTGACATCAGCCTTACTTAGTGCGCCTTTACTGGATTATGAGTGACACCAAGTTTTTTGAGTTTTTCACGACTTCTCTTAATATACCGGCCGATCTCAACAAATCAGCAATCCAAATGGTCACATTTCTTCATCTGATTTATATCTGTCCCAGTCCCCTTTCCAATTCTTTGTGGACCATTCCAATCCCTACCAACGATATGTTCCACTTTTTCTTTGTTTTCTGGCAAGGTCTAAGTATTTGCTAATCTTTTCATTTTTTTTTCTTTTCCCTCTGTGTGTTCGGCAAAATCTAATACACGTTCAGTTCTCTTCTTTTTTTTTTCGTAATTAGCACAAGGTCGGATCTTCTGGCCGAGATTAGATATGTTTCTATCTCAACATCGCAGAGAATGTCATGGATATCATTTTCTTTGACAGATTCTGGTATGTGCATTGACTATTTGATAATATGACAAAAATAAATCTCTTGTGTTTCACCTTTCCCGCCCAGTCATGTTAAGTATTATATTTTTTTGCTCTATTTTGTGCATTCACTTATTATATGTTCAATCGTATCGTCTTTGTCATCTTATAACCTACGCTTGCTATTCTGTTGCATCTCATCAGTTTTTGCTTGAACACAGTTGGTCCTGATTGCGTTATTTTGTGCTGCTATTACAAAAGATTCTCTTTCTATTTTGAGATCTCCTTTTCGCAGGCACATTCCAGGTTTTCTCGGGAGTCATATCTCCGGGTTTCCCCTTGAAATAGCATACCGTTGTTTTCTTCCCCGCACAGGCGTAATATTTGATCTTTTTTCTAGCTGTACTTACATTGCCAGTGTTGCAATTGTTTGCTGCAATTAATCCTTCTTGGCTCTTCTTAATATAGCCATCGAGTCGTAGTAATAATAATCATTATTTTACTCATTTGAAAGTTTTTTCTCATCAGCGTGACTGATTGTTTTCCTTTGAAGCCTGAGTGAAAGCATGCCCCTACAAGTCTCCAGGACTCTTCTCAGTATTCTGGCCGATCTCAACAATCATGTAGTTTCGATGGTCTCCACTCGTCATCTTATTTCCCAATCCTCCAGTCCCAATACCAATACTTTGGTGACTATGAGAAGCGCACCAATTACAGTCACTTTCATATTGCATAATTTTTTCAGTTCTCTAGCAAGATCTAAGTATATATGTCTCTTTTCACTTTCTTTCAATTTTACCATGTGGCTAGCCAGAACAGCAAAGTCAACTGTTTTGCTTGTTTTTTTTTTTTCTTTTTTTTTTTTTTGTTGTTGTTGAATAGCACTTAGTCTGGCCGTCTGATGATCAGTTTATAATCTCAAAATCCCAGAGAACTTTGTGTATCACATTTTCCAGAATTGATTCGCGTGGTCAAATTTAAATTTCCTGTACAATTCCCAATATATCATTTTGCCCATTCAATGGTGTCTGGTATCATACTCTCTTTTATTATCATTATCATTATAATTATTATTATTCACTTATTAGAGCTTTTCATATCAGCGTTAGCCGATGGTTTTTCACGGGAGTCTGAGTGACAGCAAGTCTCCTCAAGTCTCCAGGACCCTTCTTAGTATTCTGGCCGTTCGCAATAATGCTGTCGTTTGGAGGGTCTCCACTCATCCGCCAACTTCCAATTCCTCCAGTCCCTTTAATAATCCCTTAGTTACTGTTCCAAACGCACCAATTACAATTGGTATAATTGTCACCTGCATGTTCCACATTTTCTTCAATTCCCTAGCAAGGTCGAGGTACTTATCCGTCTTTTCATATTCTTTCAGTTTCACTCTGCAGTCAGCCGGGACGGCAAAGTCGACCATTTTGCAAGTTCTCTTTTCTTTTTGTTGATTATTAGTAAGTCTTGTCTCCTGGCCGGGATTAGGTGATCCGTTTGTATGTTAAAGTCCCATAGGATTTTATGCGAGGCATTTTCTAGGACAGGTGCTAGGTTGTGCATATTATTATTATTATTATACTGGAGAGTTTTTCACATCAGCCTTAGCAGAAGGTTTTTCACTGGAGTTCAAGTGACAGAAAGCCTTCTCAAGTTTCTAGAACTCTTCTCTGTATTCAGGCCGATATCGATAATGCTGTAGTTTGGAGAGTCTCCACCTGTCCTGTTATTTCCAAATCCCCATGTCCCATTATCAATCCTTTAGTGATTGTACCGAGTGCACTGACAACAAATGGTATAACTGTCACTTTCATGTTCCACAGCTTTCTCAATTCACTCGCAAGGTCCGGATATTTATCCCTCTTATTGCTGTCTTTCAAATTTACTCTGATGTCTGCTGGGACAGCAAATTTTATAATTCTGCAAGTTCTCTCATTTTTGCTTATTATTATAAGGTGTGTACGTCTGGCAAAGTTTTTGAGATCCGTTTGTATCTCATATTATTATTATTATTATTTTACTCCTTGTAAGTTTTTTTCTGTTTAACTATGAAAAACTTTTTTTCTGAAGTCTGAAAAAAAAACTCGTCTCTCCTTTAAAGGTTTGGTTTCTTTGTTTAAAGGCATATCAACCTTTGTAGGTTATTTAATGCCAAAGCCATTCTCCAAGAAGAACAGTAGTGGTACTACTTAACCAATAGCTGGGAGGATAAGGGGGTTCATACCTTTCCCAAGGGTATTTGCCCGAAAGTGAACGTAATAGCACGACTGGAGTACAAACTCGCTTTCTACGATTCTGCAGTTCATCACTTTAACCATTACACCACGAGGACACCCCCCTCTCCTTTAAAGTAGTCCAGTCAGTCTCAATAGCAACGTGGGTTTGTGACTTTTTTTTAATTCAAAAGTCGGGATTGTTTCAAGGGCTTCAGTAATGATTGATATCATTTTCACCATCATGTTCTATAGCCATTTCAAATTCTCTAGTAAGGTCCAAGTTTTTATTCAGTTTTTTATTCTACTATTATCAGATTCATATCCGTGCTACCAGCGCGACATGATGATGATGATGATTATTATTTTCAGATTCCACACGTGCTTTAACAAATAGTTTTCACAGAACTGTGAGTAACTGCAAGTCTCTTTAGATTTCTAGAACTCTTCCTTACTATCATGATATACGAAGATCATTAAATAAGTTTCCAGACTTTTTTCGTATGGGCACTTTTATTGAATGTACACACATGAAGCTCTATTCCCCTTCGAAGTAATCTCCGGCTTCAATGCACTTGTGGTACCGTTCCAACATCTTCTGGAAGGCCCCATAGAAGTCGTCTTGTGTAAGCGTGTCAAGGACCTTCTCACAGCCTCTTTCATCTCCTCAACTGTGTCTTAACGATAGCCTCTGAGCTTAGGGAATAAGCAAAAGTCACAGGGAGCAAGGTCTGAGAGGTAAGGAACTGTCTTGATGCCCATTTTAGTCAAAAACTCTGCCCATTTTAGTCAAAAAGTCTGAGACAAAGATTGAGTTGTGGACTGGTGCATTGTCTTGCTGGAAATGCCACTGATCCGATTTGAAGAATGCTGGCCTCTTCCGAAAGAATCTCTTCCTGAACTCCCTTAAAATCTCAACATAGTAACCCTAACCCTTTGGCCAGTCAACTCTGGTGTATTGACTTCCTTACTCCTCCCATACCTCACATCATCCCTCACAGACTCCCTGCCTTCCTTGAATCTCTTATGCCACTCAAAAACTGTTGCTCGATTCATGCAAGATGATCCAAAAGCAGTCTGAAGCATTCCATAGGTTTCTATGGCATTTTTTCCAAGTTTAAAACAGAATTTTATTTTATATCGTTCTTCTAAAGTGTCCCGACGTCCAGATTGCATTTTTGAAATTCACCAGCTGTGACAATCAATCTTTATTAGGGTGTATTCCAATCCCTGCTGTAGCTGTTCATTGGTCAGTCATCTCATAAGATGTATGCTAATAACGTGCTAAATTTTCAAGAGTCTATACCAATTCTAAATGCCCGCACAAAAAAAGCCAGGAAACTTATTGAATGCACCACGTAGTCTTTCCTAGTATCATGTTAATATCATGTTTTTCAACTTCCTGGTTATGTCCTTATATTTGTCTAATTTTCCGCTTACTTTTATTTTTAATTCGTAGTAACCTGGAAAGGAAAAGCTTACAATTTGATTTGCTCTTCTCTTCTTGTCAAATAGTTTTCGGGCTTGAATTGTATGACCTGTTTGTCTCTCAAAGCCGCAGATAATTTTTGTCTCTTTTTACTAGGAAAGATTCTAGTTTTTGTATATACTATTTTTCAGTATTATCAAACTTTAGTCTCTTGCACAATTCCTCCACCAGTCTAGCCTGTTTTTGTAGTGTTTTTTAGCCATTTTGCGCAATGCTCTTATTATGAGATTAAGTGTCTCCTCTCTATAACAATACACTATTCTCCTGCAGATTATCAGTTTTTGTTGTGGCATTACTACTTCTTTGTTGTGGCATTACTACTTCTTTTGTTGTGTCATTACTTGTTTGTTGTGGCATTACTACGAATTTTATCTTGGATTTAATAGAGTTTCAGTATTTTTTCGGGTCTTCACTTTGTAACCTCTTTTATCTACTATGCAATTTCTTTCGTTTATCTCTCAAACACATGTTTTCTTCCTATATTGTACATATTTTATAATTGTTTTTCTTTTGATTGTCTTCAAGTTATTTCTATAATGAAATATGTATGTATTTACCAGCCCCTATGCACGGGTAGGATGTGATATGAAGTCAATTTCTAAGCGGAATTTAACAGGTTTGAATTGACAGTTTTCCTTCTCATAGTATAGTTGCCATATCCGGGCTAAATAGTCCAGTTTACTCTTCTATATGGACGGAGAATCCTTTGATTCATAACTATCACATGGGTATTAGTGATATGTAAGATGTAATCAGCCTTTTCCAGGTTTTGAACACGTGACACCGAATTCATTTCCTCAGACGATAATCATTAGCCCACGGGAACTTCCTGTCATTATATCTGTATATGAGAGCAGAAATTAAATTCTTTTTGCTCTCTTTTTTATATTCTTCAAGTCCTTGAGATGTTGCATGTACGTGGTCTTCATTGCTGGCGAGTGTTCTTCGTCGTTATTTCTTGTCTCATATAATCTATGACATTTCTCGTGAGTACAAACGTCATTCAAAGGCACCACATATCTGAGCTCTTTAAGAAGTTTCCAGAGTTTCTCACAAGGAAAAATTCCTTTGGTTATATTTCTACTATTGAGTTTGGTTTCGAGAAGTTTTTTTGTTCTGAGATATTTCTTTCTTGCATTTTGCTCTTTCACGTTTGTTTGATAGAATTCACGAGTAAGATTCTTTGGTATTCGTAGTTGTTTTCTCTCCAAGTCTTCAGATATTTTATTGATTTGACAAATAACTCCATTAAATTTCCTCCTTTCTTCATTTAAAACATGGCATTTTTTTCAAATCTAAATTCCCTTATTAAAGCATGGCAGCTGATTCTTACATTTTCATTAGTTTCAAGTTATCCATTCTTGTTAAAAAGATATCGTCTATTCTGAATAGGTGGTTGATATTTTTAATCGACTTAGTTGGTCTGTAGCTTCTTTTGCATTTTCTTAGAACATGATTAAGTGAAATCATCCTAAAAACAAATATTTGTAGCAACAAGTAGTCTGCCAGAAAGATACCTTTTTTTTAGTAATAACTTTTTCGTCCTCCTGCTACTAATTGCTTTCTCCAGTTTTCTATAGCTCACGTAATGACTGTTTATCTCAAAGATCCTTATTATTTTTAGACATTCTACCATGGATGTTTATGGGGTTATGTCATATGCCTTTTTGTAGGCTACCCACGACGTGACATTTTCGATCTTGGATGCGTTAGTAAATATAGTAAGATGTATGTGTTTACTGACATCTACATCTACGCACGAACAGGATGTGACACAAAATAATTACTTTGGTGAAGTTAAACACTTAAATTTTTTTTTTTAAATTAGCTAAGAACACGTAAATCAGAATATTCTTGAAAAAAAGCATCCAAACATCACAATGAACATTTTTAAGCCAATCAGCAAACACATAGATTATAACATTCCCGAAAAAAAATGGATCAAACTCTAACTCATCGAAAGATTTTTTGTAGACCAAAAAAAATAAGCGCCTCAATAAATAAGTAATTTCTACGATTCTCATAGGTTAGACCAGGTCACGAGTTGTGTTTACTCGTACGTCCACACATTTGAACTTTAGCTGACCCCGCCCCAAAAAAAAATCTACCCGCGTGAACTTAAACTATATCATTTCGATCCGCTCAAAAAGTAGAAGAACCCAATTTTTTTTATTTCAAAGGAGAGAGGGGCACCCGCAGGCGACATGGAGACGCCCCATGTGGAAGAAAAAGTCAGATGCACTCAAATACGCTAACAGGCCAACAGTGAGCTTGAACGACAAATAGATTAAGTGACATACATAATAGAACTCACACGTACCCACACACATAGAGATGTATGTGAGTAAAAATTGACCTATCTCTTTCTTTTTGCTATTCCTGACTAAAAATATTCTTGTTTTTACGTACACATACACACCTCTATACAGAGCAAAATTTATAAACATTACCACCTTTGTATTTTTGTTATTTGTTCAGGTGTGATCAAGTAGAAAAAATTGTTTGTTTTTCACATTCTTGTTTTTGTCAATTTTATTTCGTCTACGTTTGCTTGTACAAATTGTGCCGTATATTGTGGAACTCACAACTCATTCTTTCCCACAGGTTTGAATTCAAAATCCATTTTTACGCATATAGATAGTTCCATTTCAAACAATTCAGTTTAGTATAAATACATCGGTTTGGTTTGGTTTGGTTTCTTTGTGTAATGGCATATCGACCTTCGTGGGTTATTTCATGCCAAATCCATCCTTGTGGAAGGACAGTAGTAGTACCATTTAACTCATAGCTTGGAGGGTAAGGGGGTTCATACCTTTGCCAATGGTATTTGTCTGAAAGTGAACGTAATAGCGAGACTGGAGTTCGAACTCACTACGAATCCGCAGTTCAGTGCTGTTACCATTACGCCACAAGGACACCCCGGTTTGGTTTGGTTTGGTTTGGTTTTCTGGTACATCACCCATTGTAGGTTAATGCCAAATTCATTTTTATTCATATAAACAGTTCTATTTCAAACAATTCAGTTTAGTATTAGTATAGTTTTTTAGACACTTTTAATGTCTAAACAGTTCTCTTTTAAACAATTCATTTAAGCATAAGTACATAATTTAAATGTAAAAAACAGTTCAATTTCAAACAATTCATTTTAGCATTAGTACCGAGGTTCGATGTCAAAAATTTCTATTTTAAACAATTCAGTTCAGCATAAGTACACAGTTTAGTTCTATTTGACACATAGATAGGACCCAATCAGGTGTTACCACTCCGGGCCAAAGCTCCAAGTCTGAAGCCTCACAATTAGATTCTGTAATGTCATATCTAGGACACTCGTTGGGAGAGCCTTATACTTCGGCAGAGAAGCAGTTGTGTATTCTACTGTCCCAGGTGATTGAGCTGTTGGAAGCTCGATTAAAACTTAGACCCGCAATATGACCCTATTTTTTTAAATGATTTTTGATTTATACTTTTTTTGTTTAATGTAAAGTAATGCCATGGACTGGCGAATTGTAATCCGAACGTTTTAAGTATAAACATTTGGGTGGTCCATATTCGGAAAGAGGAAGATTTTGAGTTACATATATAAATTTAGTTGGCGGCGATCAGGGAGACGAAGCCAAGATTTTGTTACGAGAGGAGGAAGATTAATGGCAGTGCCAGCTATGATAGTATTAATCATTGAGGGTTCAGCCAACACACCATTAGGTTGGTGAAGGGAAGAGCAGAGGTAAAAGATTATCCCGGATTACCAGAACCACGCACTCGATAAACAATTCCAGACCGTTAAATATTGTGCTTGTCTTTTCTTTTTCTTTGTCCTTGTGCTTGTGACATCGCTGTTTCGTGGCTCATACACTTTGATTAGCATCTACAGAAAATAAAAAAAAATAACCTTGGCGTCACAGCCATTAAACGGATTCACGGTGCGGATTCACGCTAGAGATTGTCACAATACAATGGCTATATTTTCTTCCATGTCTTTATCTCCTTAAAAATGTGTTTGTCTATATATAATACGTCATTTTTACCTGCTTTACGGCGTTCATTTTTGTTGTGGCTCCGGAAAGGGTCACTAATGAAAACGCAAACACGGATATTAGATAACAGATTATATTACATAAGAAATTTAGAGTTACATAGAAAAGCTAAGAAGTCTCGTACTGTTCAGATAACATCAATATTGATATGCCTCTCCTGGCCGCGAAATCTCTCCGTACTAATAACGGTGAGAAGAATCCATTATGGTGAGATGGGTAAGGCTCCCACAATTTCGTTCTTCAGGAAATGTGCTTCTCGTCAATATAATTTTGAATTAATATTAATTAGAGAATTCAAAGTTAATATTTTTTATATTATTTGATAGCGCTTATTAGTGAGATCCAATCATAGTGAGTCCTTTCAATCCTGCAGCAACTTCCTTGCATTTTTCGCTGTATTTAAAACAGATGTATATTGAATTCAGTCAATATACATTCTTAAAACTTTCAATCAATTAGTTTCCTATATATATATATATATATATATATATATTGAGAGAGAGAGAGAGAGGATGCTTGCTTGTGTAAGGTGTGTTGTTCTTAAATTTTTCCCAGTATTACTTGATTGTATTCTATTTCCGTTGATACCGTTCGCTTTTTAAATAGCGTTCCCTTTTAAATACATGAGTTACCTTTTTTTTATCCAACTCTGCGTTCGCATATTTTTGTTATGTTATAAAAAAAACTTTCAAAAACTTTCGAAACTTATTTTAAAAACAACATACCATACACAAGCAAGTATCCCCTGATGATCGCCTATGAAGGGTCCGAAAGCGCTCGGGACAGTTTTGGGAAATTTATCTACCAATTCCAACCTGGAACTAAGACTCTTCTCAGGAAACTTGAAAGAATCTTAAATGTATAACACAGACAAAAGTTGTCTTTATTTTTTAATGAAACATGCCTAACCACACACACACACACACACACACATATATATATATATATATATATATATATATATATACTGGCACTTGTTCTTAGTCAAATAAATGGAAATCATCACGATAATCTATTATTCTGTTGACTTTATCAAAGTTGCAATCTGAACGATTTCTCATCTTCTTTGAATTTTCAATGCTGATCCAAATTGTTCAAGAATTATCAGTACCATCCCATTTCAAATTTGCCATTTTTCTGACTTTTTTCATTTGTTTATTTTTTCATTTCCCTTCCATCCAGATAAAACATTTTCAGCTGACAGCTTAGTATTGTCATGATTTATCAAATTTTATTTATTTATTTTATTTTATTTATTTGTTTATTTTGTATTTCTACATTTGAACATGCAATCTTCAGTAAATCATCGTTCCAACCCAATCTGGTAAATATTTGCCACTGCTTCCGAGGTAATTTTCTGTACTTTCTTTTCTTCTACACTTACCCCAACAATTAACAACCATAATACACTGTTTAAAAAATAACTAAATCAATTCGCCTTCTGCAAGACAGCAATGCAGCTTCTTCCAGGCAGCGGTCACATCGATACTGCTATATGGATGCACTACATGGACGCTAACAAAACGGCTGGAGAAGAAACTGGATGGCAATTACACAAGAATGCTGCGTGCAATCCTGAACAAGTCCTGGCAGCAGCACCCCACAAGACACCAACTGTACGGCCACCTGCCCCCTATCACGAAAACTATTCAAGTTAGACGAACCAGACATGCAGGACACTGCTGGAGAAGCAGAGATGAACTCATAAGAGATGTACTCTTATGGATCCCCACACATGGCCGCGCAAAACCAGGACGACCAGCTCGAACGTACATTAAGCAGCTATGTGAGGATACAGGCTGTTGTCCTGAAGACCTACCTAGGGCGATGAACGATAGGGAGGAGTGGCGAGAGAGGGTCAGGGATATCCGTGCTACCAGCGCGATATGATGATGATGATGATGATGATATATAGAATATAGGAATCCCGAAACACGAAAACACGACTTCTTAGTTCAGGTACGAAACTTTTTATTACCTTTGAGTTTAAAGGTTTCGACATAAGGAAGAGAGATGCACAATCTTTCTATGATAACTTTTCCATCTGCCCCCCATCTCGTGCGGCACCCATAGTGCGCAAATTCCTCTGGCCTCTGCGAGCGCCGAAAGTCGACCCTCCTCGTTCGGAGTCTAGTTCTCAACTCAACTGACTTTTTTCAAAATCCCCAACATCCTCTACGCGCTTCCGGTAAATGACGTCATCCCATGGTCAAATTTTCTCTCTGGGATTTTTATTTTGACATCTGTGAACGACACATCCTCTCTGCGCGCACGTTAACGCATGCGCTCAAATTTGCACCTAACTAACCCATGTGCTGAGCCGAAAGGTTCTCAACCTAACTAAACCCAAAGGCAAGATATATTAAACGAAATCCCTCGGCCATTATATTACAGCAACATGTACTGTGTGCATGCTGGGCATATTTTTTACAGCAGGATCGCCGGCTGGAACAAAAGTTTCGGTAGGGTCACTTGGGAGAGCAAGTATGATGTTGGAAGACCCTAAACTTGTAAGGACCCCAAGAACATCACTGACGAGGCGATTTTTTGCACTTTTTTAAGAATTGACGACAATTAATAATGACAGGAAAAGCTGTTTAAATGATAGTTAAATTGTCAGATAATGAAAAAAAAATATTTATGAATTAAAATCAGTTTTCAGGACAAAAAAATTCGCTTTGGTTATTAGAATTAGATCAACTCATTAATTAATCTCTTTAGATTTGAAAATATTATCAAGAATTCTATGTTTAGAAAAAAGAATTGCAGATTCTAATGATTGAATAACTTATTGTTTCAAGATTATAAATAAAGAATTAACTTGTACCTTAATTCCAAAATAGAATGTGGCACCAAAAAAAAAAAAAAAAAAAAAAATAGGAAGACAAAAAAGCAAGGCGGGATGAGAAGAGGGAAGAAGCTAGATAAAAAAGAAAGGGCCAATGATAGCAACGCATAAAGAGAATGAGCAAAGACATTAAATTAAAGACAAAGAACCAACGAAACGTAAACGGAAAAAGAAGACCAAAGAAGCTAAATAAAAAAAAGAACCAATGAAAGCAAGGCAAAAAGAGAAAGGGGGAAAATAAAACCAATGAAACCTAGGCGGAAAGAAAAAAAGCTATAAAAGCAGAAGAAAAAAAAAAGACAAAAAAGAAGAAAAGACGGAATAGGAACGGGCAAAGAACATGATTAAAAAAGAATTATCCAAAAAATAAAGGCGTAAAGAATCTGGATAAAAGGCGTAAAGAATCTGGAAAAAGGCGTAAAGAATCTGGATAAAAACGTCAGAGCCAATGGAAGCAGGTTGATTGTTTTGGTTTTATGGCATATCAACCTTCGTAGGTTACTTAATGCCAGATCCATTTTTATACGAATAACCAGTTTTATTTCAAACAATTCAGTACACAGTTTAATTGTAAAAGCATTTCTATTCCAAGCTATTCAGTTTATTCAAACAGTTCAAATTCATTTAATTCAGTTTACTATAAGTATACATTTTGTGTACACGCAGTTAAATGTCGAAAGTTCTATATTAAACAATTCAGTTTAGCGCAAATACAGTTTCAATGTCAAAAACAGTTCCATTTCAAAGAATGCCGTTTAGCATAAGTACTCAGTTTATATGTAAGTACACAGTTTGATTGTCAAAAACATTTTTATTTCAACTATTCAGCTTTCTCATTAAACAATTCAGTTTAGCATAAGTAAGCAGTTAGTTCTATTTAAATCATTGATTGGGTCAAATTAGGTCTACCATTCCAGGCCAGCATGGACCAGGGAACAATGGCAATGAAGGGATGCTCCACATTCCCCAAAGCTCAGCATCACTGGAACCTCACCATCAGATTGTTTAGTGTCATATCAGGACATTCGAAAGGTGGGGGTCTTACCCCTCGGCAGAGGTGCAGTTGATGTATTCTACAGCCCTAGCCGACTGGGCAATGGAATCAGGATAGAAAGAGAAAGGCCAAAAATACTGTAAAAAAAAAGAAATAGCCAATTGAAACTAAGCAGAAGGAGAATGGACAAGGAATCTAAAATAAACAAACAAACAAAAAAAAAACAAAAAAAAAAAAAAAACAAAGAGAGGAAGGCGGGTAGATAAAAAGCAAAGAAGTTTAAAAAAACAATGAAAGTAATGTGGAAAGAAAAAGGGCACAAAACCTGAATAAAAGTGAAAGAGGCAATAAAAGCGAGAAGAGAAATAGGAAAGTAACTGAATAAAAAAGATAGAGACAAGAAAAGAAAAACAGAAAGAGAAACAGAAAATAACCTGATTAAAAAAATAAAGAACCGATGAAAGCAAAAGGGAAAGAGATAGGACAATGGTGCTGATTTAAAAAAAAAGAAATAACCTTTGAAAGAAAGACGGAGAGAATCAAAGAAGTTGAATAAAGCTAGAAAAATTCTAGGCTGCGTATTTGCCATTTGTTCTTTTAGTCAAATTTAAATTCCTTGCACAATTCCCAGTGTATCACCTTCCCCCATTCAGTCGTGTTTAGCTTTATTTTGACTTTGCGATAATTCACTACTCATTATGTGATCTGTTGTTTCGTCTCCGTCACCATATAACCTACATTTGCTATTTTGTTGCGTCTTGTCTATTTTTGCTTTGACATATTCTTTTTGGCGTTGTTATATGCTGATATCTGAGGAGATATTGTTTCTCTTTTAAGGTTTCCCTATCTTAACCATTTCCCAGTTTTCTCGTGTGAAATTTCGCTTCTTTGTCGTTTGAAATGTCTATACTATTGTTTTTCTTCCCATTTTTATTTTTTGGTTATTTTCGTTCTGTTGATGCTTGTGTGGTCTATATTGTTTCTGGTTGCTGTAACCAGTCTTCCTCCACGCTTTTAATGTAGTCTTCTCGTCGTTTTTTCGATGCATCAACGCTATCTTGAAAGATGGCAAGAAATCCTCCTCCTGACTCTCCTTCTTCTTCTTCTTCTTATTATTATTATTATTAATATTATTATTATCCTATTTACCAACCCCTCGGCTTGGGCAAGATATGACCCAAGGTTAATTTTTAAGTTGAGTTTAACAGGTTTGAATTCAGAGTTTTCCATCTCCTTGACTAGTTGCCTCACCAAGGCTGAAGAACCTAGTCTGCCCTACTATTTACTCATAGCTGGAGGGAGAATTATTGGATTCAAACCTTTCCCAAGGGTATTAGTGCTATGTGAAATGCAATTATTATTATTATTTTTTTTTTTTTTACTCCTTTGAGATGTTTTCATTCCAGCGTTAGCTGTTTTTTTATTGGAGTATGTGTGACAGAAAGTCTCCCTTCGTGTCCATAACTTTTCCCAATCATCTCGAATTTAATTATATTGCAGTCTTGATTTTCTTTTTATTTTCAAGTCTTTCGGTACTTTTACAAACCCTTTTGGGATTAATTCCGCATTCACCAATTATAGTTAGTGTCACCATCACCTTCATGTTCCATAACTTTTTTAGTTATTTAGTAATATCTTGGTACTTATCTCTATTTTTGCTTTCTCTAAATTTTACCCTGTGTTGAGCCGGAATGGCAAAGTTCACAATTCCGCAGGTTCTCTTTTTTTTGTAAACGATCACTGAGGTCTAGTTTAAGAGGGGTTCCGTCTAGAGTGGAGATGTCCCCCGTTTGATTATAGCACATATATTCCGTTTTGTGTGCATTAACATAGAGGCCTATGCTTGCGGCTGCTTGTTCCAAACTATGCAGTAGTGTTTCGGCTTGGTCGGGTGTATTTTCCAGTATCGCTATGTCATCGGCGTAGTCGGCGTCTTTAATTGTTTTTGCGGGGTACCTTCTGCTACTTTTCTTCGTCAGCTGGAACCCCTCTTAAACTAGTAGACAAATTCACTTACCTAGGAAGCAGCGTCGAATCAACCGAAAAGGACATCGACACGAGGTTAACAAAAGCATGGACAGCTATCAATAGGCTATCGATTATATGGAAATCAGACCTAACCGATAAAATTAAACGCAGTTTCTTCCAGGCAGCGGTCACATCGATACTGCTATACGGGTGCACTAGATGGACGCTAACAAAACGGCTGGAGAAGAAGCTAAACGGCAATTACACAAGAATGCTGCGTGCAATCTTGAACAAGTCCTGGCGACAACATCCCACAAGACACCAACTGTACGGCCACCTGCCTCCTATCACGAAAACTATTCAAGTTAGACGAACCAGACATGCAGGACACTACTGGAGAAGCAGGGACGAACTCATAAGAGATGTAATCCTTTGGACCCCCACACATGGCCGTGAAAAACCAGGACGACCAGCACGAACATACATTCAGCAGCTGTGTGAGGATACGGGATGCTGTCCAGAAGACCTGACTAGGGAGATGAACGATAGGAAGCAGTGGCGAGAGAGGGTCAGGGATATCCGTGCTACCAGCGCGACATGATGATGATGATGATCACTGAGGTCTGGTCGTCTGGCCGAGATTAGGATGTTCGTTTGTATCTCAAAATCCCAGAGGTGTTTGTCCGTCTCAGTCTCCAGGACCGTTTCCTAGTTGTGCATGTACCATTTTTTCTTATGGTCAAATTTAAATTGCACAATTTACAGTAGATCACCACCCCGCTCAGTTGTGTTTCGACTGATACTTTTTTGCGCTAAATCATTGCATTCACTTATTATGCGATTGATCGTTTCGTATCTATCACTACATAATCTACAGTTGCCATTTCTTTGCAGCTGGTCCATTGTTGCTCAAAAGTAGTTTGTCCTTATGGCGTTATTTTGTGCTGCTATTAGAAAAGATTCAGTTTCTCTCTTAAGGTTTTCTTTTTATAGCCATGCCCAAGTTTCTCGAGAGAGAGATTTCGCTTGTTTGTCGCTTGAAATATCCATACAGCTGTTTTCCTTCCTGTTTGTGTTTTCTGGTTATTTTTGTTCTATTGACATTTGTGTTGTCTGTATTGTTTCTGGTAGCTATAATCAATCTTCCTCTGAACTTTTAATTTTGTTGTCTTCTAGTCGTTTTATTAAAGCATTAACGCTGTCTTAAATGTTGGTAAAACCTCCCGCTCCTTCTTTTCTTGTTTCATACAGTCCGTGAACATCATCTCTGGGATGTAAGGCCTTTTTCTTGTTCTCTGGTCCATTTGTTGGACTTCTTCCCTCGTCCACTTCAATAATGGTCCCGAATATATTGGCTGGACAACCGAGGTATTTATTCCTTTTATGAAGTTCATGCTATATAGTTTGCTTTAAGTAGTTTTTTTTGGTTCTCCTGAGATACTCTTAATTTTTTCTTTCATCTCTAATCGTTTGATGGTGTCCACTTCCAATACATCCAAATATTTGTAACTTAGTTTTTTTTTCCCGAGCGTTCTGATTTTTTCTTCATCTGGTTGTCCTTTTCCATCCGTCATGTGTTGTTTCCCTCTTTTCATATGTTCGTATGGCAGATATTTCTATGCCAATTCCCATCCCTATGTCCAAACTGTATATTCTCACTGCCTATTTTAGGGTTTCCTATTCTCTTTGACAAAATGTTGGTGTCGTCTATATACATTATGTGATCGTTCTTTTTTTTGCGATTTACTAAATTTCGCTTGTACATTTCCTGAGTATTTGTTTGATTGTTTGTTTCGGTCTTATGACATATCAATCTTTGTAGGTTATTTAATGCCAAATCCATTTTTATACAAAAGAACAGTTCTATTTCAAACAATTCAGTTTAATAGAAGTACACAGTTTGACTGTAAAAAAACATTACTATTTCAAACTATTCAGATTAGTCAAACAGTTCTAATTCAAACAATTTAGTTAAGTATAAGTATAGTTTTTGTTTGCACACAACTAAATGTCAAAAATAGTTCAATTTCAAACAATTCAGTTTAGCATAAGTACGCAGTATAAATATCAAAACAGTTCTATTTCAAGTAATTCTGTTTAGCAAGAGTACGCAGGTTAGTTCTATTTGACCCATAAATGGGGCTCCATCTGGTGCTGCCACTCCGGGTCAGTGGACCTTGATGTGATGGCAATAAAGGGATACTCCTCATATCCCAAAGCTCCACCATTACAGGAACCTCACTATCAGATTGTTTAGTGTCATATCCATGAGTTTCGTTGGTGGTTAATACGCCTCTGCAGAGATGACGTCGGTATGTACTACTGCCCCAGCTGACTGGGCAAGTATGTGGTTGAGTGGTATTATCACTATAACAAATAGTACTGGTGATAGAACATATCCCTGGAATATAGCTCTATGAATTTTTACTTCAATTAAGCTTTTTCTTCTCGCTATCATTTCCACTCTTCAGGTTTCCATGGTTTCCTCGATAAACTTTATGACTTCGTTGGATAATTTGTATTATTATCATTATTATGCACTCATTAGAGCTTTTCACATCAGCGTTAGCTGATAGTTTTTCACTGGAGTCTGAGTGACTGCAAGTTCCCTTAAGTCTCCAGGACTCTTCGTAGTATTCTGGCCGTTCTCAATAATGCTCTCATTTTGGATATTATTATTATTATTATTATCATCATTATTATACTCGGTTCAAGTCATTCACACAAGTGTAAACAGGTAGTTTTTCACTGAAGTTTACGTGACATTTGTCTCATCCAGAACTCTTCTAAACAGTTTTACCGATTTCAATATGGCTATGCTTAAAACGGTCTCTATAATTTAGGGACCGTCCAAGAGCACTGTGACATAGCCAGATA
This sequence comes from Sepioteuthis lessoniana, assembly GCA_963585895.1. Lineage (NCBI taxonomy): Eukaryota > Metazoa > Mollusca > Cephalopoda > Myopsida > Loliginidae > Sepioteuthis > Sepioteuthis lessoniana. The sequence continues at coordinate 64,816,896 of OY757923.1, read as the reverse complement.
TGAATACGTGAAATAGACATATTCATAACGGTATGCAAAAAGTTCATAATGTCCATAACGCACATATAGATAACATAGGAATCCCGAAACACAAAAAACACTTACGACTTCTTAGTTCAGGTACGAAACTTTTTATAAACTTTGAGTTAAAAGGTTTTTCTACATAAGGAGAGAGAGACACAATCCTTCTATGCTGACTGCTTTTACATCGTCAGCTCTCAACCCCAGTAACGGGCGGCGCCCGTAGCGCACAAATTTGTCTGGCCACGACGAGCCCCGAAAGTCAACCTTCTTCCCTGGCAGGAACTCAACTAACTGAATTTTCTCACATCTCAGTCCCCGCTTCCGGTGCGTGATATCACTCACATCCCTGGTTACGTCCTCTATCTGGGATTTTTGTTGTGACATCTTTGAATGACACATCCGCTCCGCGCGCGCGTTAACACCTGCACTCATGTTTGCACCTAACTAACCCATGCACTGAGCCGAAAGGTTCTCAGCCTAACTAAACCCAAAGGCAAGATATATAAAACGAAGTCCCTCGGCCATTATATTACAGCATTACCTAATATTGGTATCAGCGTCATTTTCATTATATTACAGCATTACCTAATATTGGTATCAGCGTCATTTTCATGTTTCAGTGTTTTGGCTGTTCTCTGGCAAGATCCTGATATTTATCGATCTTTTCCTTCTCTTTTGTTTTCCTTCAACTTTAACGGCAAAATTCACCTGGGGAAACGTACTTTTATTCTTCTTAATTGACTACAGATCTAGTCTTGTTGCTCTGATTTGGTGATCTGGTTGTATCTCAAACTTTATTCTCTTGCACGATTTCCAGTAGATCTCCTTTTTCACCCAGTCATGCCTCTTCATGCCTTTCTTTTATGTTAGTGAGTTGCATTCACTTCTAATGTCATTAACAGTCCCATTTAACGCAACGCATAACATTTTTATGTATATAATGTTCCTGTATATTATCAAGAGTTCGAAATAGAAGAAAAATTAATTAGCACCTGATGATCATGAAAACTTAAAACTTTCAGTTGCAATTTAATTTACATTAGTTCTATGCAAGAGTAAGCTCGATTTGATGATAATATATATATATATATATAGCCTCTTGGACCTAATATTTTAGTGATTTTGATTTTTATAGCTACCTGGTATGTAATATCATGTTTCATTTCGAATTTACATAATCTTATTATTAAAATCTCGTCAATTAGAATTGCTTTATATTTCACATTGAATGGCAAAACAACAACCCATTTCCTTTCACTTATCTCTGTGTCATTCAAATATTACATCAAGAATGTCTTTATTTACATTCACACACAAACACACACGCGCGCGCACACACGCACACATACTTACATGTATATATGAGCCCCTCTGACGATCGTGGCGATACTAGACACGTGAAACTTGAAGTCATACACGGTGTGTAAATGAGCAGTCTACCTTTTAAACATTTACATTCTTAATTAGACTTACCATTTACGGCATTGAGCATATTCAAATTAAATTTATCGTAATCAATCCAGGGGAAATTTTTCCGAAAGCGATTATACATTTTACCTCTCTCTCTCTCTCTCACACACTCTCTCTCTCTCTCTCTCAATATATATATATATATATATAGTATACTTACAAAGCAAATCATTATCTAAACCGGTTTGGTTGAATAAAACGGATTTTTTTCTTTTAAAAATCTTCAATTTAAGTCGTTTAAGTCTACTCCCTAGTCTTCTTACCTCTGGGTCAAGTTGGGAAAGAAAGAAACCTATATTAGCCCTAGCGCTTTAGGTCAAAAGTGCCATAAAACAGAATATAATGACAAAGCGTAACTAAGACACTGACCAACTCAAATCCCCAGACATAAGAAAGATCCTAATTCACAATACAAAAGTCACATATTAAAATAACAATAAAAACCTTTTAAAATTCCTCGATGCACTATAAAAAAGGCATTCACAACAAGTATAAACATAGTAAATGTTTTCAATAATAAACCACCCATCTTAACAGCATGAACCCACCCCAATTATTATATTTACCCAACCCCTCCTCTCGGGCAGGATATGACACAAGTTCAATCTTTAAACGGAGTTTGACAGGTTTGAATTCAGAGTTTTCCTTCTCCTAGACTAGTTGCTCACCAAGGCTGAAGAACCTAGTCTGTCCTACTATTTACCCATAGCTGGAGGGAGAATAATTGGATTCATACCTTTCCCCAGGGTATTAGTGCTATGTGAAATGCAATCAGCCTCGTCCAGGGTTTGGACTCGTGTCCACTTCCTGCGACAATAACCATTACACCACGGGCACCTCCAATTTATAATTCATATATACGAGGACCATTAAATACGTTTCCAGACTTTTTTCTGTATGGACACTTTTATTGATAGTACATACATGAAACTTTCAACCCTTCGAAGTAATCGCCTCCGGCTGCAATGCACTTGTATCATTCCAACAACATCTGAAAGGCTCCATGGAAGTCCTCTTGTACGTGATATTTTATGGATGATGCCTACTTTAATGACCATGAAGCATGACGCAGAAAAATATATCATCCACCAATCTTAAGAAAAGAGATTCAAGAAACTTACTAAAAGAAATTCAATAGGCAGATGGAGCCATGACCTCTAACAATTCGAGTTAAACCCTCCAAAAAACGGAAGAATTGAACAAACCCTTGATGCATTCCTTTTTTATTTCCCGTCTGTCATTGGTATCCGAATCTTCCATTGTGGATTTCATTGTTATTTTATGACAGTTGAAAAAAATATACCACAAATTTATGCTCGTGTGTTGTCATAAATGATCGACTTGGAATTTTTCTAATAAGGATTGTATTTTCTTCATTTTTTCGTCAGAGGACGAAGCATAGGTAACGTTTATTATAGTAATATTTTGGTTGCGTTTCCTTTCATTATATTACGTCATGAAATAATTAAAAACAGGGTAGTATTCTGGGTTTTTTTTCTTTTGAGTGGGGGTCTCAAAATCTTTAAACTGGGATTATTATTCAGTAAAAATTTATTAAAAAAGTTATGATCGTTCTTATCTTAGTTAAATCTGGCAAAAGTCCAAATACTTGGGCACCCAATAAGAAATTATTTTACTGGACTAAGTTTGTTTTTTTGGGTTTTTTTTTTTGCAAGAGACTTTCCTAACTATTGTTCTGTGTTTCCCTTTCTTATATAAGTTCCCAAGTATAGAGTAACCTTTTTTTCTGGTTAGATTAAATTACCTACTTTTTTATAAGTATAAATTATGAATCATTCATACAACTAAACTGTGTGAATATATTTAGGATGGAATTTCTTGGAATACTGAATTTTTCATAAAATTTTAATATAGAGAGATACGCCTCACAGAAGTACACAGTTACAGCTCATGCATATTTTGTGTATCCACATGGAAGGGTCAATTTAGAAATAAGAACATTTTTCTAAAGAAAAAAAAATAATGAATGTAAACTCCGTGTAGTCTAGAATTGGTTTATAACTAAATATTATTTTAATCTCACAAAAATGTTTTTTCAGGTAATTTTAAATGGCGGCAAATCAAAGTGTTCGAGGTTTGAACAGAAGTCTGTTATGAAGTCTTTGTGTTACATAGCCATAATAAACGCCATATGTGAAATAGACATAGAATGTTCATGAGATATTTACATAGAACATAGGAATCTCGAAACACGAAAAACACTTACGGCTTCTTAGTTCAGGTACGAAACTTTTTATTACCTTTGAGTTTAAAGGTTCTTCAACATAAGGAGAGAGATTCACATTCTTTCTATTCTGGCTTTTTCATCTGGCCCCCCACCAACCCATCTCGTGCGGTGCCCGTAGCGCACAAATTCGTCTGGCCTCTGCGAGCCCCGAAAGTCGACCATTCTCGTTTGGTTTCTAGTTTTCGACTCAACTAACTGACTTTTTCAAATCTCCCAAAATCCTCCGCGCACTTCCGGTGCATGACGTCATTCACATCAACTGGTCAAGCTTTCCCTGGGATTTTTATTTTGACATCTATGAACAACACATCCTCCCTACGCGCGCGTTAACACCTGCACTCAAGTTTGCATCTAACTAACCCATGTGCTGAGCCGAAAGGTTCTCAGCCTAACATAACCCAAAGGCATAAAACGAAATCCCTCAGCCATTATGTTACATTTGGTAGCAAAGAAGTGCAAACACTTCGAAATTTACAGAATATTGTGTTATATGTACAGAGAAACCTGTTCAAGTACAAGGAAAAGATTAAAAATGGGCTAAACATGGGTTTGCCAAAACGAATTTGAGGCCAGAGGATAGAACACGCAGTGGAAACTCACTGGTGCTTCCTATTGACAAATCTTGAAGTAAAATTCACCTTATTATTGATTCCCTCTTGTATTTTAAAAAACTGATTTCTAAATAGTGGAATTTTTTCTCTGTAATAGTTGCAACAAATGTGTTGCAATTACATATTTTAATTTGAAAAAAAAAATTTGTTGAAAAAATATAACAGACACTGAACCTGTTCATTGCTTTACTCAACCTTTCTTCACGAAAACTTGACTGTTGTTATGTAAAGGTGAAAATTCTTAAGTATCTATTGGGAACTGATCCTTAATTAGACAAATATGTTTGACTACGCTACCGTATTTTTTTTAAGAATTCAAGATAAATCACATAAATTTCCAAAAGAAAGTTCTAAATGAATGAATGAAAATTTGGATTTGTTTCCTATTATATTTTACTATTCAAAATCACTTATGGGTTTCAATTCCTCTTTGAAAAATTAAAATTATATTACAACTAACACTACCATTGTATTCAAATAACATCGTGTAAAATTCGGAGTTCTGTGTAAATAAGGATTGAATTGAGAAAACTGATATAAATGATTTACAAGGAGAGCCAAAGAGTCCATGCCACGACTAGAGGAAATTCAAGATTTAAAGACATTTCTTTTAACCTCGACATTAATAAAATTTCAGTATACCATTCAGGTATTTAATTGCTATCTGTGTCAGATCGATTTAGTCTCCTTTTTATGACCCTAAAAATGAAAGACAATCTGTGGAATATTATCTATTTACCAACCCCTCCTCTCGGGCAGGATATGACACAATGTCAATTTTTTGAGCGGAGTTTAACAGGTTTGAATTCAGAGTTTTCCTTTTCCTAGACTAGTTGTCTCACCAAGGCTGAAGAATTCAGTCTGCCCTACTATTACCCATAGCTGGGGGGGGAATAATTGGATTGATACCTTTCCCGAGGGTATTAGTGCTATGGAATATTAGTGACCGTTTGGTTTGGTTTGTTTACTTTATTTAATCTTATATCAACCTTTCTGGGTTATTTAAAGTCAATGATATTCTTGTAGAAGAAAAGTAGCGATCTTATTTCATCCATAACTCGATTACTTTGAGACTTTGTTGCCTAATCGATTATACAGTTGTCGCTGACAAGTTGGGATCTACCCCAGCAAATTTTCTCAAAAATCTTTTTAGATAGAGAGAGAGGGAGAGGCGGGAGTGTTGTCTTGTTTCATGACGTATAATTTAATTTCATACTATTCAGTTTAGTATCAGTATATTTTTTTTATTTATACACAGTTAAATGTCAAAACAATTCAATTTCAAACGATTCAATTAAGCATAAGTATACCCATAGACAGGACTCAATCCGGTACTATCACTCCAGGTCAGAGTGGACTGAGGAGCGATGGCAATGAAGAGGTACTCTGCATTACTGGAACCTCACCATCATATCATTTATTGTCATGAATAGGACACTCGGTGGTAGACTACAGAGACGCAGTATTCTACAGCTCCAGTCGACTGGTAAAGAGAGAGGGAGAGAGAGGGGGGAGAGACACAGAGAGAGCTGTATTAGATCTGACCAATTGATTTCTTTTTTTTATGTCTCTCTTTTCGTATTCGTCCCTCCTTTTTTGTATTTTTTGTCTCCTTTTTCGTATCTGTCTCTCCTTTTTTGACTGTATACTGTTCCCTTTAACCGTTTCGTTCAACATTTCTCTTTTACATTTTTTTTCATTTCAACTTCTGAACTATTTTCAAAGAAATTATCAAAGAAGCAGGTCAAGTTTTGTTTTATAATAATTCAAATTATTCGAGCATGTGACTTATTTCGAGAAAGGACAATGTCTTTCTAAAACTCGACAGTATTTTGCTACATTTCTTTTGGGTAAAACCAATGATCGAACAAAGAATTGAAGGTCTTCAGTTATTTGTCTGTTGTGTGCACAGGTGGCAGCAACTAGAAAGAAGCTGGCGGTAAGGTTTAATTATTTAGTAGTGATCTTAAATTCATAAGGATTCTTTAATTTTACGACCGTTTTGGTAATGTATCACCATTTTAGCGTAGCCTGCCACAAAATTTTACAGAAATAGTAATTTTTCCTAATGTCTTTAACAAACTTGTATATTTTGCTTTAAAAATTATTCTTTTAAACAACAAAAACAGATTATTAAAAAGTTTGAAAATTAATAATTTATGTTTTATTGTTCATTTTACTCAGTTATTTCTGTAATAATTTTTTCCCTATTTAATACAGGCTTATTTGCCAGGTAACTTAAGAACTAATCCCGGCGATAACAGCATTTTTCAACAATGGTATTCTTATGAATTGTCAAGGTTAACCTGGTTGAAAACCGAGCCACGCGATTAAAATATTAGCTAAATTGTTCTGATGCTATGGTCTTTGCTTTATTGCATATCAACCTTCATGGGTTATTTAATGCCCCAGGCATCTTTGTTGAAGAACAGCAGTGATACTATTTAATTCATATTGTAGGAGATAAGTGGGTTGATATCTTTTCCTAGAGTATTAGTCCGAATGGAATTATTCTAAAAAAACCAAATGATTAATATTTTTACTCATAAAATGACCGCTATCTTTCAGGTGACGTAACACCCTTTCATTTCCCAAAACAAAACTAAACCTCGAAATCTTCTAGGTAGATCGTATGTATTTGCCTTGAAAACTATTTTCAAAAGACCTCTTAATCCAACCCAGAGATTAAAAGAGAATAGTTGAAACGGTCTGCATTTCAGGTAAACTTGAACTCTGATCACTCGCGCCAAATGGAATCAACAAGCAGACCTTATTTAGTGAAATTAATTTTGTAAATCATAAGGTCAGATATGTTTGCAGGAAAATGTTATTGTACAAAATAGTGACTCTAACTTCTCTCATCATACAAGCTAAATTTATCTAGCTTTGATTGCTCTCACGTCCACAAAATCCTAGTACAGGAGAGGGGTTCTTAGTATACTAATATCAGATGCACGTCCCATGTGTTTACGAGACCTAATTAATGCTGGCATTGGAAATCTCTCCATAGTAATTTTGTTTCATATTGTAGGCAGATAAACTTAACTTCAACTGCTTTCTTAACGTGACTGTCATATGCAGCTGTTATAACCGGGAGCTTTCGTTGCCTATTCTTCAAGGAACATTCGAATTAAAGTTTCAGATAATCAAGGGTTAATTTTACGGGTCAACAAAATTAATGACTGTATGATCAATAGAGAAAGTGATGAAGCATGATTATTATGACTCGTTAAAAGTAGTTATACTTGCGTTTTTGAATATTGATTAATTGTCAACCCATCCAGGTTAATTATTGGTTTATATGTTAGGGAATCACGTTTATTATACTTTCATATTTACATCTTTACAGCAACTGTTTTTAAAGAGATTTTTGATCCAGTTGAACACAAATAATGTTTAAATAGATATATTATTATAACTAAGAATATTCTGTATACAGGTAGATAAGAAGGAATCCTTATTATAGCTCATCACTTGTATCCGGTCATGATTAACGGAAAAGAAAGGGTTCAGTTCAAGGTTTTGCAAGGGCTCCCAAGTTCTAGATGAAACTCCCGAAGAAGGCCGAAGGATATACCGGCTGAAATATTGTGAGTATAAATATGAAGAGGAAGACAAAATCCGAATATTCTAAGTGATAAAAATTATCAAGCTACATCTCAGAAATGTGGACAAAAGAAAGATGTTATTCATAGATAGCACCTGAACAGGTACTCTCACTCGGGGTCAAATTGGAACTAAATAATAGTATCGAAGGGTTACTCTCCACTGTTCTGATTTCCAGTATTTGAGCCTTACCATCGTATACAGGGTGCATCGAAGGGTTACTCCCCACTCATCAAATCTCCAGAATTTGAGCCTTACCATTGTATACAGGGATCATTGAAGGTTTATTCCCCACTCCTCTCATCCGCAGAATTTGAGACTTACCATCGTATACAGGGTGCATCAAACGGTTACTCCCCACTCCTTAGATCTCCAGAATTTGAGCCTTACCATTGTATACAGGGCTCATTGAAGGTTTACTCCCCACTCCTCTCCTCTACAGAATTCGTATACAGGGTGCATCGAAGGGTTAGTCCCCACTCCTCAGATCTCCAGAATCAGAACCTTACCATCGTATACAGGGTGCATGGAAGGGTTACTTCCCACTCATCAAATCTCCAGAATTTGAGCCTTACGACCGTATACAGGGTGCATCGAAGGGTTACTTCCCACTGATCAAATCTCAAGAATTAGAGCCTTACCATCGTATACAGGGTGTCCTCGTGGTGTAATGGTTAAAGCGATGAACTGCGGAATCGTAGTACGCGTGTTCGTACTCCAGTCGTGCTATTATGTTCACTTTCGGGCAAATACCCTTGGGAAAGGTATGAACCCCCTTATTCTCCCTCCAGATATGGGTAAATAGTAGGACGGACTAGGTTCTTCAGCCTTGTTGATGCAACTAGTCTAGGAGAAGGAAAACTCTGAATTCAAACCTGTTAAACTCCGCTTAAAAATTGACCTTGTGTCATATCCTGCCCGAGCGGAGGGGTTGGTAAATAGTACCATCGTATACAGGGTGCATCGAAGGGTTACTTCCCACTCATCAAATCTCAAGAAAATTAACCTTACCATCGTATACAGGGTGCATCGAAGGGTTACTCCCCACTCCTCAGATCTCCAGAATTTGACCCTTACGACCGTATACAGGGTGCATCGAAGGGTTACTTCCCACTCATCAAATCTGCAGAATTTGAGCCTTACCATCGTATACATGGTACATCGAAGGGTTAGTCCCCACTCCTCAGATCACCAGAATTTGAGCCTTACCACCGTATACAGGGTGCATCGAAGGGTTACTTCCCACTCATCAAATCTCCAGAATTTGAGCCTTACCACCGTATACAGGGTGCATCGAAGGGTTAGTCCCCACTCCTCAGATCTCCAGAATTTGAGCCTTACCACCGTATACAGGGTGCATCGAAGGGTTCCTTCCCACTCATCAAATCTCCAGAATTAGAGCCTTACCACCGTATACAGGGTGCATCGAAGGGTTAGTCCCCACTCCTCAGATCTCCAGAATTTGAGCCTTACCACCGTATACAGGGTGCATCGAAGGGTTCCTTCCCACTCATCAAATCTCCAGAATTTGAGCCTTACCATCGTATACAGGGTGCATCGAAGGGTTAGTCCCCACTCCTTAGATCTCCAGAATTAGAGCCTTACCTTCGTATGCAGATTAATGTCATACAGGGTGCGGAACAAAAGCAAAATTAGGAATATTCTAATATAATAATTAATGACTCTTTTATATAACAAGATAAATTCTAATCTAAAAAATTAAACAAAATGATAAGATAAAGATAAAATAGTAAATTCACTCGATACAGCCTCCATTTTTTTCAGTTATTATATCAACACGTCTTTTAAATGATTTGCATGTCTTCAATACAAATTATTCAGACGCTTTATTCTATTCTTCCTCAATAGCTGACTTAAGTGAACCAATGTTTTAATGGGAAATTGCAGTTGTTTTGTTTTCTAAAACGCTACATATAGTGTATTCAAGGAGATGAAGGTTTGAGCTTAAATCTTGTTTAATTGTTGTCCTCACAGTTTTCTTGTGGACTTTCAATGCATTAGCGTGTTTTCTTATTGACACTGTGGGGTCCTTCATAATCGAGAGCAGTTAAAAAGCCTTTTTTTTTTCATTTTTTTTTTTTTGGTTCAATCTTCCACTCCCATTAAAAAGCTCTTTTTCTCTAAAAAAGAAAAAAAGAAAAAGGATTTGCTAGTATACGAGTGAAAAAAAAATCTTTGGTTAGGTTTCGGCGTTAAGAAAATCATAGATTCTTTGTCGTTTCTTTTCTTGCTCACTCATATTGGGTTGAATATTGATTTTTAAAAAATGGATGCTTGAATAATAGAGCTAATCATAAAAATTTAGGTTTATCGCGTTTTTTTTTTCAAAAATTGGACTAAACAGACAAAAAAAATAATTTAAGAAATCATTGCATAATTTGTTCCCGCACACTGTACAAAGGACACATTTGTTGATGGGATCTTTCGCTCCCGAGGAGGATACATCCAGCATACACCAAACTCAGTCGATAGAGTTGCATTTTGTTGGTAACTGCTTGGTATAAGAATGTATTTCAATGATTTCTTTTTATTCTAGAAGTTAAATGTTAGATTTTTTTTAATGTAATGTCATATCGGAGAAATATATCTTGACTGTTCTAGAAATATTGTTTCCTCCATATTTTATGATTATATATAATTTATCAAGAATTCTTTTCCGATTCATTGTTAAAGCGAAGAAAAGATAGAAAAAATAAACAGAACATATAAACTTCAGACTCTCCAGGGAAATCATTGTTTTCACTGCCTTTTTCGCTAGCAGCAAAATGTCTTGAATCCCTTTCTAATTTACGGCCTGAGTTAGAAGATGCAGAGCAGAACAAAGACATCTAAAATACATCTAGTCCGTATTTTTCAAAAAGGTTTTAGGATTTATATATTAGTTTGTTCAGATATGATGCACTAGAAAAGGATTTTACGATAAAAATGCATTGTAAATGCTTTTACAATAAGAATACGTTGGAAATGATTTTACAAGAGGAATGCAATGGAACTAATTTTACAATTGAAATGTATTGTATATGATTTTGGGATTGGAATTGTCTGGGAATAATTTTACAATCAAAATATATTGGAATAAGATTTTACTACAGAAATGGATTGTAAATGATTTTACAATAAGAATACATTGGAAATGATTTTACAAGAGGAATGCAATGGAACTAATTTTACTATTGAAATGTATTGTATATGATTTTGGGATTGGAATTGTCTGGGAATAATTTCACAATCAAAATATATTGGAATAAGATTTTACTATAAAAATGCCTTGTAAATGCTTTTACAATAAGAATACATTGGAAATGATTTTACTAGAGGAATGCAATGGAACTAATTTTACTATTGAAATATATTGTATATGATTTTAGGATTGGAATTGTCTGGGAATAATTTTACAATCAAAATATATTGGAATAGTATTTTACTATAGGAATTCATCGAAAATAATTTTACTACAGGAATGCACTGGAAACGTTCTTTGGATTGGAATGCAGTGACAATGATTTTATAGTAGGAATACATTGGAAATGGTCTTACAATAAAAATGAACTTGGAAAGATTATGTTACTGAAATGCATTGGAAATAGTTTTACTATAGGAATGTCCTAAAATAGATTTTTCATAAGATAGCACTGGAAATTGTTTTACTATTTGTATGTACAGGGTGGACCGATAAAATTGTCGTTCTAAAGAAAACAACACTGCAGCTTTATTCTTAAACTTTTATTGAAAAAATTAATTCAGGTAACTTGATTATGTAGTAAAGCTGACATCTATTTAATGTAGCCGTCTTCAGCCTCAATCACTGCCTCAATATGGATCCGGAACTGGGAGCGTGCCTTTTCGACAATCGCCGGTGAATACTCGGTGGATGGCGGCGATCAGGCTGGTTTTGGTGTTATGGGAGGTGATGTTGGTGATGTTCTCGACGTATGACCAAACGAAGTAGTCCAGCGGATTCAGGTCGGGGGAGGAGGGGGCCAGTGAGAGAAGGGTACAAATCGTAGCACTCCTTCTGAAGCCAAGCCTGTGTCTCTTTAGACTTCTGGGCCGGTGCCGAGTCCTGCTGCCATACCCAGGATCTGCCACCAGGATCTGCTAACGGCCACCTGATTGCACAAGGGGATCACCACACTCTTCAGCACACCAGGTACTCTTTGGTTGTTGACTTTCAAGCCGACTTTGAAGATGTGAGGTGGCATGATGTGGCCCTCACTTGAAACCACACCAAAGACCATAACCGTAGCCTGAAACTTTGTTTTCATCACCCTGGGCACGTCCCTGTTATTAATGGCAATCCAGCAATGGTTCTGGCTGTAATAACTTGGATCGGTAGAGGGCATGGGTTGTACAGCGGCACATCTCCGATCTTGCTCGTTGAACATTGTGTCACTTTCAGACATGATAGAAGGCTCCTATCGCTCTTGGGATCTGTACACAACTGGCCAACTAGTATACGGTCTGCAACAAAAAAAGGAAAACCGGTTTTCATTAAACCGAAATAGAATCATGTCTTTTCTAGGGCGACAATCTTATCGTTCCACCCTGTATTGTAAGGGATATTTGTTCGTTTGTTTGTTTGTTTATTTGTTTGTTTATTTGGTTGGTTGGCTGGTTGGTTGGGTTTATTGCATATCAGTTTAGTATAAGTACACAATTTAATTATCAAAACCATTTCTATTTCAAGCTTTTCAGTCAAACAGATCTATTTCAAAGAATTGTTTAGCGTAAATACAGTTTCGATGTCAAAATGAGTTCTATTTCAAACAATTCAGTTTAGCATAAAGATAGTTCCATTTCAAATAATTCAGTTTTGCATAAGTTCGCAGTTTAAAGTTCAAAACAGTTCTATTTCAAGCAATTTAATTTAGCGTAAGTACACTGTAGACTCATAGATAGGACCCTATAAGGTGCTAATGCTCCGAACCAGAGTGGACCAGGGAGATATGCCAATGAAAGCGTACTCTACATTCCCCCAAACTCTAGCATTACTGGAAACTCACCATCAGATTGTTTAGTGTCATATATCAGGATACTCGTAGCAGAGAAGCAGTCGGTGTATTCTACAGTCCCAGCCGACTGGGCCAGATTACAATCGGTGATATCTCACTCAAAAAATTATGCTAGATATTAATCATTTGCTTGCCCACAGGTAAAAAGTCCCGAGTACTCCTATTCAACACGTCATTCTATACAACAGTACTCATTGGTTTGCAAACAGCTAACTTATTTGAAATATTGCTATGTAACTCTAACAATTCAATTTAACATCAATTATTTTTTCCATGCAATTAAATGGTTAAACAGTTTTATTTGACCCATTGATAAGACCCCAACAGGTACTGTAACATAGCCATATACACGAATATGCCCATGTGCGAAATAGATATATACTGTTCATAACGATAGAACATATAAAGAACATCGGAATCTCGGAATTCGAAACCACGTAACGACTTCTTGTTCAGGTACGAAACCTTTTTATTAACTTTGAGTTAAAGATTTCGACGTAAGGAGGAGGGACACAATCTTGTATGCTGTCTTATTCATTTGGCCCCTATCTCGAGCAGCCCTCCTAGGGCGCAAGTTCGCCTCGCGTCTGTGAGCTCCAAAAGTCGACCGTCTTCGTCCTGTGTTTAATCTAAACTCTCTAACTTCTTCAGATTCTCACAAAACCTCCGCACGCTTCCGGTGTGTGACGTCACCCGCACCCTGTCACCCTATTTCGTCTCGGACTATTATGACATCTGAGTGACACCTCCATCCGTCCACGCGCGGTCGCCGTAACACCTGCCTCAGTATTGCACCTAACTAACCCATGTGCTGAGCCGAAAGGTTCTCAGCCTGACTAAACTTAAAGGCATGAACCGAAATCCCTCGGCTATTATATAACAGTACTACGACTCTCTCTGGGAGTATAATTGGAAGAAATAGTAATGAAGATGTACTCCACATTCACCAATGATCCAGGAGTAAACTTTCATTATCAGATTGTTTAGTGTCATATCAAGAACAGCCGTTGCAAGTGGAGTCTTACTTCATCTCAGAGTCGGCGTATTCTGAAACCCCAGCCGACTGGGATGTATTTCTTACATGGAATTTCTGAATATGGTTTTACTATAGAAATGCATTAGAAAAAAGATTTTGATATAGGAAACAGAGAAGACACTTGATGTTTCCCTACTCTCTCGTTGATCTGTTCAAGTCTTTGTATGAGTCGTTGGTTGGAATGAATTTAGGAAGGCGCCGTATTTTCCCCAAGTACTTTCGACTCCCAACAAGACCCATTATCGTGTGGAGCAAATGAAATATAATGGAGTATCAAACACTAAGTCGAGTTTGTCGGAATTTTTGAAATGAGGCTTGATAATTTATATCATTTCTGCGTTTTTAATGTTATATACACAACATTTCGGCCGATGTACACTTCGACCTTCTGAAGGGGATTTTGTGGTTCCCGAAATCGGCATGAAGTTTCCCGAGTTCAAAAAAAGAACACACTTGAAGAAGGCCGATGTTTACATCGACCTTAACGTGATGTATATCATTAATATTACCAACAAAGGTTGATATGCCATAAAACCAACCAACCAACCAACCAACCTGTATACCAGTAGAACGAGCATTTTCAATTAATGCTCGTTCTACTGGTATACAGGTTGGTTAGTTGGTTGGTTGTTTGGTTTTATGGCATATCAACCTCTGTTGGTTATTTAACGCCAAATCCATTTTTATGTAAATAATCTGTTCTATTTAAAACAATTCAGTTCAGCATAAGTACACAGTTTAATTGTCAAAAAAAATTATATTTCAAACTATTCAAGTAGTTATATGTAACAATTCAGTTAAGTGTGAATACAGTTTTAAAGTCGAAAAACAGTTCTATTTCGAATAATTTAGTTAAGCATAAGCCCGCAGTTTAAATGTAAGTACAGTTTAAGTGTCAAAAAACATTTCCATTTCAAGCTATTCAGTTTAGCATAAGTATGATGTTGGTTCTATTTAACCCATAGAAAGGGCCATATCAGGTGCAACCACTCCGGGCCAGTGTGGACTTGGGAGCGATGGCAATGAAGGGGTGCTCCGGATTCCCCAAAGCTCCAGTACTGCTGGAACCTCACCATCAGATTGTTTAGTGTCATGTCCAGGATTTTGTGGTTCCCGAAATCGGCATGAAATTTACGAGTTCAAAAAAAGAAAACACTTGAAGAAGGCCGAAGTGTACATCGACCTTAACGTGATGTATATTATTAATATTACTATAAAGATAAGAAAAATAGCCTGAATACTCTACGTAATGATGTGTCAAAATTTTATAAAGCATAAGAGGATGAAAAATTTGGAGGATAATTTACGGAAGACAATGCTTTTGTAAGAGGAAGAATTGGCAGGAAATGAAAAACAAACATTTCAGAATCTGACTTCAATAAATCTATATAGATTGTCGTCATTCTTTATTAAAAATAACTGCAAATGATTTCTGTTACATTATCCCAGGGTTGAATTGAACCGCTTTGCTTTCCGTTCGACTCCCAATCATAGACAAAATAATTTACATATTCCATCCAACGAAACGCCCTCCATTTCAAGTTCATGCGAGACAGTCTGAAAATTTAAGTGAAAGTTTTTTAAGTACCACTCAAACGGAAGTCAGGAGTATTCAACGATCAAAACGGATTCGACCATCACAGAGGCAAGACGACTGGTATAATGTGTGTTTGAGAAATATCTTGAATCAAGACGGAAACCTCCTTGCTTCTTGGCGACATAAGAATGGAAAAGATTTGATCACCCGTCAGAAAAAGACAGATACCCACTCTGCAATAAACACCTTCAACTAACATAGCAGTCCAAAGCGGCCATCTCTCTTACACTTTTCTGACTACATTCCAGAAATAGTACGATGTCCACGTGGAATTTATCCTATTAATTTCACCCTGGTGTCAAATACCTTTGTATTGCATGTTTGGTGTTAAGGTGTTTTAATAGGGATTTTTATATAGGCGAACGACATGCCGCAACTGTGGATAATGACAGTTTAAGAATTGTCTGAAGTTGCTGATTTTAATATTCAAGTACATGTTTAAAAATTATCCAAAGTCTCTGATTTTCAAATTCAAGTTCATGTTTAAGAATTGTCCAAAGTTGCTGATTTTAATATATAAGTACATGTTTAAGAATTGTTCAAAGTCTATGATTTTCAAATTCAAGTAAATGTTTAAAAATTTTCCCAAATTGCTGATTTTAAAATTTTAGTACATATTTAAGTATTGCCCCAAATCTATTTTTTTTAAATTCAAGTACATGTTTAAGAATTGTCGAAAGTTTACGATTTTAAAATTCAAGTACGTTTTGAAGTTGTCTTAAGTTGCTTATTTTAAAATTCAAGTACATGTACTTTCGACCATCGATGGTCATTCTCGAGTATGAAAATACGTCTGCCTCATTGAGTTAGGGGTGTTTTTTGAAATCAATGAAGTTTTAAAATAGGAGAGTTTATCACATTTAGTTGACGTCATGTTTAAACGGGTATGTTGGTGCTGATTTGAGTGTATGGAAATGCTGATCAGTGATTTCTCTTGTCGGGTTATATCATCAAAGAGTTCGGAAAATTTTTAAACTGCCTTCATCTTTAGTTGGGACACTCACTCACCACGATGAAAAAGCTAATAAAAAGACATAGCATTAAATCCTTGCTTTCATCTTTGATAAAACATGCCTAGAAGATAATCTACTTCCAAAGTACACTATCTATTAATCTATGTGTGTGTGTGTGTGTGTGTGTGTGTGTGTGTGTGTGTGTGTGTGTGTGTGCTATGTCTATGTCGATGAATGCGTTTGTTGCGTGAGTTATTGTAAATTTCTACTAATTGTCAACTTATAAATGAATGTTTCACATTGTGTTTTTTACGGATGAAAAGTAAACCTTCTTCTACTTATTTCCATGCCTAATCCGTATATTTTGTATTAGGAGTTCTGATGGTTGGTTGGTTGTTTGATGATTTAGTTTTATGGCATATCAACCTTTGTAGGTTATTTAACGCCAAATCCATTTTTGTGTAAATAATCTGTCCTATTGAAAACAGTTCAGTTTAGCATAAGTACACAGTTTAATTGTCAAAAACATTTCCATTTCAAACTATTCAAGCAGTTATATATAATAATTCAGTTAAGTGTAAATACAGTTTTAATGTCGAAAAACAGTTCTGTTTGAAATAATTCAGTTAAGCATAAGCACGCAGTTTAAGTGTAAGTGCGGTTTAATTGTCAAAAACGTTTCTATTTTAAGCTATTCAGTTTACTCAAAGAATTCATTTTAGCATAAGTATGCTGTTAATTCTATTTAACCCAAAGAGAGGACTCAATAAGGTGCTATCACTCCGGACCAGAGTTGACCTGGGAGCGATGGCAATGAAGGGGTACTCCGCATTTCCCAAATCTCCTGCACTGCTGGAACATCACCATCAGATTGTTTAATGTTATATCCAGGACACTCGTTAGGCGGGGTTTTACCTCTCTGCAGAGGTGCAGTCAGTGTATTCTACAGCCCCAGCTGACGGAGCAATAGGAGTTCTGAATGAGAGGGAAAGATGCTAGACCACCCCAAAATAACCATGTATAAGTTTCCAGCCATCTCACTTAAACAAATGAAAATAGTGTTTAAAAACAGATAATCTCTATAATGAATATTTATTACATAGGGGTCATTTCAAGAAGTTGATATACGTTGTTAACATTTTGTATAGCATCTTTTTGCATGAAAAATTGCTTAATGCATCTACAAATCCTTCAATACGCATATTCAAATCTTTCACCATCTTCATGAATATAAGAAGCCATTCTCAGCGTCTGAGTTCTCACAACTCTTTGAGACTCCATGCATTCTTCAGACAAATTCTTCTCTATACTTCTGTCTACATTTTCTCGGTATCATTCAATTCACAGCGCCGTGTAATATAAGTAGGGACTCCGGTTGATTGTGAGTTTTTTTGGGGGGATATTTACTGGTCCATAACGAGACGGTGGAAAAGAAAGGAACATGTATGAAACGGAAGAAACGAACCGGAAAGTCTAGGCAGGGATAGCGGCGGAGGTTGAGTTTAAAATTGAAACGTATCATCAGCGAATAGGCGATGGATTCTGATTGGTTAAAAAAAAAAATTCAAACGGAAAAACTGTTAGTGGGAGTTGGCGCAGGATGGAAAACATAAGTTAATTGGCTACGAGACGCGACGATATAAAGACGACAGCTGAACACCAGCCACGACGATATGAAGACAGCCGAAAGTTACGGTTCCCATTTTGGGATGAGCTCCAAGAAGGAGTCTGACACCCACAGTGCAACTGGGAAAACGAAACCAGTGAACAAGCACATTTTAGAACTACAACGGAAAACGCGAATGATAATCGAAGGTCTATATCTGCTCGCTCTCTTCTCTCGACGTTTTATTTCTTTCTGTCTAGTTATTGAGGTCGAATCAGTTCATACTCTGTTTCTCTTTTCTCATTGATAACTAAAATGTGTAAAACCGAATAACCTTTTTATTAGCGAACCAAAACGGGATTTTTGTGTGTTCATCACTTTTTCTAACGGCGAGGTTACAACAGTGAAAGAAAATACAGTAGAGAAACAGAGCTAAAAAAATCAAACAAGCAGGAAAATACATATAGAAAAGTATAAGGAAGAAAATATCCTTGACGTAAAAAAGGAAACGAAGATGGCCTAATAGAAGGAAAAATGAAAAAAAAAAAGACTGCCGGAAGTCTAAGAAATATAATTCAACAACCCGTTTGAAAAGAAAGATAAGAAGCAGAGGGGAAAAAGAGGTGACAGAGTCAAAAAAGGAGATGAAGCAATAAGATAAAAGAGGAAACAACGAAAGAAAAGCAGAAATAGAAAAACACGAAGAAGCAACATAGAGGCCAAATCAGAAGAAGAGGTTAAAGAAAGAAAGAATAGAAGAAAAAGAACAAAAAATGTAGAAGAAACGAAAGAAAAGAAAGAAATACAAAACCTTGTGTCGAAGAAAAGATACCCCCCACCCAAAAAAAGTAATATAACAATTGTACCATATTCGCAATTAACGGTATGTGCGAAATGGACATGTAATGTTCATAACGATAGAATATATAAAGAACAGGAATCTTAAAACACGTAACTACTTCTTGTTCAGGTACGAAACCTTTTTATTAACTTTGAGTTAAAGGTTTCGACGAAAGGAGGAGAGACACAATCTTCTACGCTGTCTTATTTATTTGGCCCCCAACTCGAGCGCCCCCCCATAGGGCGCACGTTCGCCTCGCGCCTGCGAGCTCCAAAATCGATCCTTCTCGTTCGGCGTCCAAAACCCGACTCTTATTTTCTTCAAATTCTCACACAAACTTCCGCGTGCTTCCGGTGCGTAACGTCACCCGCACCTTGTCACCCAGTATCGTCTCGGACTGTTATGACATCTGAGTGACACCTCCATCCGCTCTCGCGCACCCGCGTTAACACCTGCTTCAATCTTACACCCAACCAAACCATGTGCTGAGCCGAAAGGTTCTCAGCCTAACTAAACTCAAAGGTATGAACCGAAATCCCTCGGCTATTTCATAACACAATGAAAGAAAAAACAAGGACACCAGCAATTAGAATTAGGCAAGTGCACTTCTACATTTATTTTTTTCCTTCCTTTTCAAGCTATGCAGTCATTGCTTCATAGATTTAAAACAAGAAGACGAATAAAAATCTAAATGAAGAAAGACGCAAAAGTGTAAATTATAGACGACACAGGAAAGATTAGGAAATGGAATATGTTTAATATGTTGGTCATCCTGTTGTCTTTTGTTCGGTACAGCATTATTTCGAGTCTGACAGCCCGAGAGTTCACCATAGTTGTGTTCAGGACTTTGTGTGGATATACGGGATATGGGTGGGTACCCCACCGTTCCACAAGAATAGTCCCAGGTTTTGAAAGTGTCATAAGAAATTGCAAAAGACTATGATTTTAGTGAAGCAAAGATAATCCCAAGTTTATGTCTGCTCCTTCTCTTGTCACGAAATTTTATTTCTCTCTTTCGAGTTACAAAATTCATATTCTGTTTCTCTCTTCTCGGCGACTACTGAACTGTGTAGTAGCCAAAAAACGTTTGTATTAAATGGTTTTTTTGTGTGTTCATCACTTTTTTCATGGAGAGTTTACAACAGGGGTCTGACTGACACTTAAGAGGTAGTGCTGCAAAGTGTATACCAGGAACTGTGGTGGTACAACCGTTTATGCGTGCTAGTATTAGTACAAACGTCTATTGAGACCGTACCAGCCCAAACGTTAATTTGAATACAAGTCTTAAAAATTTCTAGTTGTGTTGTATAATGTTTCAACCTTCTATTCGGTTTGTAACGGTACAGATGAGCTGGTCAATCTTTCAATGCTGAAACGCCATCATCAGCCAAACTCGGCCGTATTGCACGTGATCCGTATCATGAATTTCTTGTTACATATTGACCCACGACCGACTCGTCAAACCAGAGACGAAACGGGTGCATCCGGTCGAAGATATCGGAACATCACCTTGACCTGTGGACGTGGTTGAATTCGGTGCAGATTCTTACGCCCATAGGAAGCAGATAGGTGTCAAACAATTATATAACCAGGTGCCACAGACGGCTTGGGTTAGTTTCAGTCAGTTCGGGTCTGTCAGTTCCAGTTCAGTTCCAGTCACAGTTGGAGTCAGTTGGGGACAAGATGCCGAATTGAGAGCCAGTGGCAGTCAGAGGGCTTGGGCCCTCAGTGACCCACGGTTGAGCTGCCCAACCAAGATGAGGAAGAAATGCTGCTATGGTCGCGAAGAGAACTTTGGGTCATTATGTTGCTGTCAGTCACCGTCTTCAACTCACCTCTCACACATAACCAACATCAACCCTTTCGCAATCCTTTCGCAACCCTTTAGAGAATAAAGTATGTGAGCTATATTTTTTATAAAGAACTGTGTCCGTTCGTTCATTGAAGTCGTCATTATGTTTGATTATGTCCGTGCATATTTGCATCGCGTAATATAGAACATTCTGTCATATTGAAAAAACTCACCTTCGTCCAACTCTCGTAGCAAGTTTTCAACAAATGGTAATTACTGCCAACATTCTTTAACTACCGCATTTTATCTATCCCAAAAGCAAAAGTGTTTTCGTCATTTAAAGTGGGTCATTTTACTTTCCAAAACGTCTTCTTATTCCATGTTCGAGGATCATTAAATAAGTTTCCAGATGTTTTTGTATGGGTACTTTTATTCATAGTACACACATGAAACTCTAGCCCCCGTCGAAGTAATCTCCACCGGCTGCAATGCACTTGTTTTACCGTTCCAACAACTTCTGCAAGGCCCCATGGAAGTCCTATTGTGTGAGCATGTCAATGACCTTCGTCACAGCCTCTTTCATCTCATCAATTGCCTCACAACGACAGCCTCTGAGCTTAGGGAATTACCAAAAGTCACAGGGAGCAAGGTCTGCACTATAGGGAGGGTGAAGAACTGTCTTGATGCACATCTTGGTCAAATAGTCTCTGACAAGAATGGATTTGCAGGCTGGTACATTGTCCTGGTGGAAATGCCACTGACCCGATTTGAAGAGTGCTGGCCTCTTCCGACGGAATCTCTTCCTGAAGTCCCTTAAAACCTCAACATAGTAACCCTAACCCTAATCCTTTGGCCAATCAACTCTGGTGTATTGACTTCCTTACTCCTCCCACACCTCTCGTCATCCCTCACAGACTCCCTGCCTTCCTTGAGTCTTTTATGCTACTTAAAAGCTGATGCTCGATTTATGCAAGATGGCCAAAAAGCAGTCTGAAGCATTCTATACGTTTCTGTGGCATTTTTTCTAAGTTTAAAACAGAATTTTATTGCATATCGTTTCTCTAAAGCGTCAGATTGCTTTTTTGAAATTCACTAGCTGTGACAATCAGGTTTTAGTAGGGTGTATACCAATTCCTGTTGTAGCTGTTCCTTTGAACCTGAAATCATAAAAATTAGTCAGTCATCTCATAAGTTGTATAGCAATAACATAGTGAATTCTCAAGAGTCTTCGACAATTTTAAATACGTGTACGAAAAGAAGTATGGAAACTTATTGAAGGCACCACGTTTCTGCTTTCCATTTATCATACCTTTTTGACTAATTTAATCTCGATTTCAAATGCTTTTTGGTTATACCTGTTTCTTAGCTGCAGTGCCTCGTTACAGTTCACGTTCTCGAAAGGTGCGCTTAATGGTATCTACTGACACCATAGTGAATAAGTCATATAAACCTATCACTCGTCTTTCAGTCTTCTTTGACTAAGTTTTTGTTGTTCAAGTCAATGTCCGTACCAAACTGTGCTGCAGTATTCAAGAGCAAGTTAATCTTAGGCGAACCTAAACGCTTTCAGCGCTTTGAAACAATAAGATTTATGAGAGTTCACCTCTTGAAATTCTGACTTCTTTGACTCTTTCTTACTGGCTGATTGTTTTGACCGTCTCCCTTATACCCATCCTCATTTCTTTAGAAATTTCAGCCATGGTGGCAATTCAACAAAATTCTCTACCAAGCTGATATATTTCACAAAGTAGTTTTATAGTGGGGGTGGCACACCCAAACAGAGACTCATATATAGCTTGACTAAAAAATGGTTGGCCCCTTCGGCATTCCCTATATTTGGGTGCCTCTGTTGCCGAGCGATAAACACAATCCTGCAAAACCAGAATTGGCTGGAAGTAAGCCCCGCCCCCGAGACCTGGCGATTCAGCTTTATAACACTCACCTGACAGAGCCTAAGGAAACTAAAAGCTGGACTCACTTGTGTATTCAAAAAAATTTCGCTTGGATTTTCGATGTAAAAATGCTCATTATATTTTAGAAGAAATCAGTACTGTTGCGGAGAAATATTTGCATATTTGTAGTAGAATATTTTTCTGTATAAAAAATCTTGATAATTCATGAAGCGTGGCCGAAAACTTTCGCATAGCTATTTTAGGTCTTGTCTCGCATTTTACCCTCTCATTCAGAATCGCTACAATAAAATATGTTGATTTGGAATGGAAATGACACCAACAGGGCAATGATTCATTATTTAAAAATGCAATGCGAAACATCCACTTATAATCTGGCAATTAGTAGGAATTTAGAATTGTTCGAATGCATGGTTGCACACTAAATAGATGGTTGCAAAATTACTCAGCGCAAATAAAAGTTCACAATGCTACGGTGTTCAAATGGAAGTTTTGATGGTGCGGTCTCAATAGATGTTCGTACAACCACTACTTATAGATATATGTATCACCACGTGTTAAATGGGTTTATGCAAGTAGCGCTCCGTCTTAAGTGTCGGTCGGACTTTGTGATAACCCCCACCGCGCGAAAAAGTGACGAACACACAAAAATCCCATCTTGATTCTCCGATACAAACGTTTATCCACTACAATACTTATAATAGTCGTCGAGAAGAGAGAAACACCATATGAAAACTGAGTCGACTGCATTCGCCAGACAAAGAGAAACGAAAAATCATGAGGAGAGAGAGAGAGAGAGAGAGAGAGAGAGAGAGAGAGAGAGAGAGAGAGAGCAGACACAGACCTTGAATTATATTTCATATTTCTATTGTAGTTCTAACCGTACTTGTCCGTTGGTTTCGTCTTCACAGCTTCGTGTCTGGTGTGAGATGCACTTCTGGAGCTCACCTCAATATAAGGGCCACAATATTCGGCAGACTTGATATTGTCGTGTCAAGTGTCCACTTGACTGTCTTGATCTCTTTGCATCCGGCCGCCAACTAACTCATTTTGTTTTCTATCCCTACCTAGCCCACTACAGTTTTCCCGTTTGAGTTTCTTTTAGCCAATCAGGACTCGTTGTCGATTCACTGCTGATACGTTTCTATTTTTAACATGGCTACCAGATGCGATGATGATATAGATTTCGGGAACCTACTTTTCTCTCATTCATATGTCCTTTTTCATATACGTTTCTTTCTTTTCCGTTTCATGTTGGACCAGTATATTTTGCAAGGAAACAACCTCTGATCAACCGGAGTACCTAATTATTTTACACGAAAGCTTTTGTACAGTGCTGTATATATATATATATAGTATTAAATTATTTTTCAATTGTGCATTTTCCAAGTCTCCTGATTATTATTTCATTTACGGAGGTCAATATCCATTTTTACAACTAACTAATTTTTAACTAATTTTTACAACTAATTTATTAAAACGTAAATGTTAAAAAACGATTCCAAAGCAAATTTTAAAAAGCATTCTCGGAAGTTCTTTTCTTTTTGACCCTCTAGCATTCAGCGGTGTTTGCAGAAAGCTGCGTTTAAGAATAACTGCAAAACCGACAATCTGACAACAGCTCAATAGCAGGGATAAAGCATAAATTTTTAAGTTAGCATAGTGTAAAAACGTAGTCAATCTTACTTATTTACTGTCAGTCTCTAGCCAATGTGATTATCGGACTAACTTGGATATATATGATTTATCATCAATATTGAGTGTTCTTTATCCATAAATATAGCACACTATTATTAATTGTATATATATATATATATATATATATATATATATACAGAGACCTGGCAGAAGTAAATAGACACCACAACAAAGTACATTCTGATTCTTATTTCATGCCTAAAACGAATATAACTCGTATTGTTAGTTAATATGAAGGCAGACTAAGTCAACACAAAATATGAATACACCTTTCAATCCCACTTTCTACTGTTAGTGGGATGATTGTAAAATTTAATAGAGAGGGTAAGGAGTGCTCAGCATCTTGCTCAGGTCATTCTAGGCGCTCTGACAGAAGCTAGCATATTGTTAAGAGAAATACTGAGAATGATCCCCATTACGAGGTCTCTGATATGGCAAAATAGCTGTCAGGTATCTTCATAAGTAAGGCTACAATGGATCTGATTACCTGCATATCTAAAACAGTTCTTACATTAAAAAACACAAAGGGAATGTCTACAAAATATTTGTAAATAAGTAAGTAAGTAAAGTTAGCGACCATAGTCGAGGGTGACCCGAAGGCTCCCTTTTCGATAGCTACTACACCAAGGTGTAGGGGAGGGCGCTACTCCATTCCCAGGATTGCTCCACTTTACCCTTGAACCGTACCTTATAATGCTGAGTGTTAAGCAAGGTGGTATCAAGTACCATTTTTAAAGTCTTTGGTATGACTCGACCTGGGATTGAACCCAGGTCTCCCGGGCCATTGGCGAACACTCTAACCGCTGGGCCAATGTCCCGGTTTGTAAATAAGTATTAGTACTTTATTGTAATACTTTCATTGAATAATTTATACCAAGTTTATATGGGAGTCTACTTACTTCTGTCGTATGTGTATACACTCACACACACATATATATATATACATGTGTGTGTGTGTGTGTGTGTGTGTGTGTGTGTGTGTGTGTGTGTGTGTGTGTGTGTGTGTGTGTGTGTGTCTGTGTATTCGAACGCGTTTTAATAATATATATATATATAATAATATATATATATATATATATATATGTATGTATATTTAGGCAGCATTTCTTCGTTAATGCAAATTTCATTAAACATAATAGACATTTTATGCCTACATATTTTCTTCTGGATCCGTTCAAATTCCCGTATTACTTTTATCGTATTCGGGGGAAATTGATTTAGGTATTGTCCATGGCACTATTTACAGAATTACATTTAAAAGCAAACGCCATAATCTTCAACGGCAAAGACGTCCTTACACAGTTGTAATTTGCTAAAACAAAAGTTACATCACTTTTGTAATAGATTCTCCCCTGATGATGGCCCAAAGTCGGGCAGAAAGTACTAGGGATACATACAACTATGGACAATACCTAAATTAATTCCCCCCGAATACGATAAAAGAAATACGCGAATTCGAACGGATCCAGAAGAAAATATGTAGGCATAAAATGTCTATTATGTTTAATGAAATTTGCATATATATATATATATATATATATGAGTGTGTTTGTATATATTAACTAGAAGTACAAGTTTGCTCAGATTAAAAGCAATGGCCGAAAGCTTATTTTGTTAAAGGAAAAAAACAGTATTGCAAGAACTATAAAAGACTTTCTTTCAACCATGCATATTTTTCGGTGCGACGAATTCATATTGAAGTAACACTTTGAAATATATATAATATACACAAAAGTATCGGAAATATATGATTTTTAATCATCAGTCTTTTTTAGTTAATTAAATCATAAATTATAATTTCTATTATTATTACTAACTTCAAAAATACCTAAATATTGAAAATATGATGGTTAGAGTGTTCGCAAATGGTACGGGAGAACTGGGTTCAATCCCAGGTCGAGTCATACCAAAGACTCAAAAAATGGTACTTGATACTTCCTAGCTTAACACTCAGCATTATAAGGTACGGATCAAGGGTAAAGTGGAGCAATACAGGTTAAGGAGTAACGCCCTCACCTACACTTTGGTGTTGTAGATATCGAAAAGGGAGCCTTTGGGTCACCCTCGAATTATGTCAACAACTTTACTTACGATATACGATGTATCAGGAAAAAAGAAATATTTTCCTCTACCTTAATGCGTTGAAAAATATAGAATCCCCGTTAGGTTACCGCATACGACAAAAGGCACGTGAACGCCGAAGAGTACAGTGGCCGAAACGTTGAGTATAACATCTAATAGAGTATAGTTGTCTGCAATCTTTAGCGAGTATTAACAACGTCTCATCTCGAAATATTGACAGATAGATACAGATTCCTTTTCCGTTCTATTTTTCGCCAATCTCTTTACCCCAAATTAGTACCGGTCATAAATCTTGGAAATATCCTGTCATTTTACAAGTATTTCGATCTGTTTATACATCACATCCTTTCTATATATCTAACAACCTGTTACTAAGATAAGCGTCTGTCATTATTCTAACCTGTATTCTGTCTGTAAACTAGCTTTGAAAATATCCCTTTATATGTGGGCTCTTTAACCTTGATATCGAAACCAGTCCACGAAAAAGAAAACTGCACTGAAAATAGCCTTGTGTCGCATACTAATCATGGTGGATGGGTTGTGTAAGCACACACACACACACAAATACACAAATACATATATTCACACAACCTCTCTGCTGGAGCAGGATGCAGCACATCATCAATTTCTAACGTAGTTTTACAGGCTTGAATACAGACTTTTCCTTTTCCTAGACCGGTTGCCACAACAAGTTTAAAGAGCTCATTCTGTCCTACTATTTAATCATAGGTAGATGAAAAATAATTGGATTCATATCTTTCCAAAGTATATTGGCACTATGTGAAATACTAACACTCTCCTTTATTTTTTGAATTCAGGTTCTAGTTTCAATTTTCTAAAAACGATAACCGTTATTCTTACAAATACAGACGCAAAGAGATACGCAAAAATATATAGTTAGTATAGTTCAATGGCAAAAAACAAGAACCAAAAATTGTGTTGCATCACTGACCAGAGGGAGCATTCTTTGAAAAATAGTTTTTGAAATCCTGTTCTTTGATTTTATATCAAAATATCGACTGCTGGTACCGCTATTTCAATGTTCTTAGTCTTTTTTTTTTCCCCTCTGTAGAAAATCCATCATTTCTTTTAATATCGGAGGAAAAGGCTATCAATGTGACCAGTTACGTTTAGTCATTTTCAGTGTGCAACGACTGCCAGAGGTGTGGATTGGACACTTTGAAACGGACAGTAGATATAAAAGGTGTCCGTAAAATTGGCAGAATTTCACGGAATCTCTCGAAGAAGACAACAGATATCTGTTGGTAATTTTCAGAAAACCAATAGAATTGCAACTACGTACTTATAGATTTATTTCCTTGGCTCATGCCGGGGATATAATCAGTGTATATCATATATATATATATATATATATATATATATATATATATATATATATCACGACCATGTCTAGTTATATTTATTTCGCAGGGAATCCACGTTTCTTATACCAAGTCCAATCGACAGACGAATATTTACTATAATGGAGTATAATAAAATAACTAACACAAACATACACATACATACACAGGGACACACGCACTCACACACACACACACACACACACACACAAACACACACACACAGATACACACACACACACACACACACACACATATATATATATATATATATATATATATATATATATATATATATATATATATATATATATAGTATTATTCGGTCCAGTTAAACCAGAGTTGGGAGTTTTTTCCTTCAGGATAAGAAAATCATTCAGGAACTGAACATTTAAATTTTAAGAGAAGTGAATTAATAGCTAGATGTAGACATAAGACTAAATTTAAACTATAGACAAGAAATTTAAAAACATAGAAATAAATAGTGAAACCAGACAAAAAACGTATCCAATATACACACAAGGAAAAAATAGGTAGCTGAATAAATAGTATCGAAATTAATATAAGCATTGATATTTCTCTTAAAAGTTAATAATCGAACTTAACATGAAAAGAAAATAAATTAAATAAATAAATAAATAAAGTTAAATTACCGTAATTATAACTGACAGTAGAAATTTGAAAATAAAATAAATAGGTAAATAAAAAACAGAAATTCAATAAAACGATGAGATAACTCTTTTAATCTCTTGTACCTTCCCCTCCCCCACCCCACGTTTCTATTCTGTTTTATTTATCCATTGGATCTGAAGAAGTTCCGTTGTATTTTTCTTCGTGTTTTAGGTTCACACCAGAAACTGAAATACAGGATGGAAATAAATTTATAATCCTAAAATAACTGGTCTTTGGTTTTTTTCTTTAAAGATATATATATATATATATATATATATATATATATATATATATATGTTGGTATGTTCCAAGATCAAAAATAGAAGCCTAAAAGCGCTAGTATCAATCCTCCGTTTCTCCCTCACTCTCTCTCTCTCTCTATATATATATATATATATACGTGTTGATAAAAAATTTCCAAGTTTCAACCAGATATTACATTTGCCGCACACTTCTTACCTTTGTAAGGGTTTCATCTGCCCCAAAACATTGAAAAAGTTTTTTTTCTAATTTTATAAAAAAGGGTATTGTGTGGCCACAACAAAGATATTCAGCTATGTACAATCTTTCCGATGGGGCTTGGAAATTTTTGAATGACCCTTGTATATATATATATATATATATAATTTTACAATTACATATTTACCAATGATATATTGTGATTAATAAATTAAGCGCTCAAAGAGACAAAGACTATAATAGACTACTAATTTATTTAACAACTATACCAATATAGATGACTCTTTGGAAAGATAAAATGACCCTTCAGAAAGTTGGAGTGACATCCTGGAAAGACAGGAACTTAACAAATATGAATATGAAGGAAAAATGCCCTCAGAGTGTCTGTAGCAAGGAGGGAGAATATATCACCCATCATACTTGCTCATACGGTAACGATCTGTATATGTACTCTGCTACAACGTGTGATTGTGGCAAAAAATTCTACAGATGGTGAGGGTTACGAATCCACAAGGCACGCTGGTGGAAACAACGTAATTCTCCTACTGGAGAATGTAAATCGAATGATGGGCTTATGAATCAGGAATACCCCCACAGCGTTCAGGAGCCCATTGCTGAGCGTTAGCGTCATGGAGACATTCCTAGCAAGCCAAGAATTCAGTGGCCCAAGGGTAATCAAACAGCTACTTGGATAAACTTAGACCAGATCATTCCTTTTTGCTCACCACCCATCTTAAGGGCCCCATTGATCAACAAATAACATCTTTCTCCAGAGTTTTATACGACGTTTGTCTGGAGTGCTTTTGGGCAGTAATGCATAAAAAAGATAAAACCGAAGGAAAACGTCCGAATAGACGACAGATACAGAACAGGGAATGCTGAAGCGCCGATTAAAAAAAGCCCCAATTCATGAGAGGTCGGAACTTCAGAATATCCTAAATGATATTCAAAAAAAGATTTTGGTGATCTCCAGAGCTGAAAATCAGTGAAAACATCGAAAGAAAAAGCGTCAGGCTCGGAAATCATTCCACTCAAATCATTATGCTTTCGCAAAAAAAACTTTTCGTGGAATCAAAGAGTGGCAAGCTTGATGTACCAAAGGAGGAACTCGAGAATCACATAAGGTTGGCATACTCAGATGAGTTAAACGGTATCCCAATACCTCCTCTAAGAGATTTACCAAAACCCCAAGATCCAACGGTAATGTTTAGTGATAGCGGGATAAAACAAAATGAAGTCTGAGATTTCGCCCATATGGCCTGCACAGGTTGTGCCCCGGGGAGGAATGGGATATTGTACAAGTTATATAAGAACTGACCACGTGTCCTCAGGAAACTCAGTGTCTTCCTTCAGCAAGCTTGGAAGAAGGGGATTGTACCATAGGAATGGTGTCTGCCTGATGGTATTTGGATACCAAAGGAAACGCAGTCAAACGGTATCACAGATTTTCGCCCAATATCCCTCCTAAATGTAGAAGGGAAAATATTTTTGTGAGTTCTTGCTCGTCGTATGACAACGTTTCTGATGTGCAATCATTATATAGACAGAACTGTCCCGAAGGCTGGGTACCTGGTTTCCCTGGATGCCTGGATCATTCACAAATGATATGGAACTCAATCATCATCATCATCATATCGCGCTGGTAGCTCGGATATCCCTGACCCTCTCTCGCCACTCCTCCCTATCGTTCATCGCCCGAGGTAGGTCTTCAGGACAACAGCCTGTATCCTCACATAGCTGCTGAATGTACGTTCGAGCTGGTCGTCCTGCTTTTGCGCGGCCATGTGTGGGGATCCATAAGAGTACATCTCTTATGAGTTCATCTCTGCTTCTCCAGCAGTGTCCTGCATGTCTGGTTCGTCTAACTTGAATAGTTTTCGTGATAGGGGGCAGGTGGCCGTACAGTTGGTGTCTTGTGGGGTGCTGCTGCCAGGACTTGTTCAGGATTGCACGCAGCATTCTTGTGTAATTGCCATCCAGTTTCTTCTCCAGCCGTTTTGTTAGCGTCCATGTAGTGCATCCATATAGCAGTATCGATGTGACCGCTGCCTGGAAGAAGCTGCGTTTCATTTTATCGGTTAGGTCTGATTTCCATATAATCGATAGCCTATTGATAGCTGTCCATGCTTTCGTTAGCCTCGTTTCGATGTCCTTTTCGGTTGATTCGACGCTGCTTCCTAGGTACGTGAATTTGTCTACTAGTTTAAGTGGGGTTCCTTCTAGAGTGGAGATGTCCCCCGTTTGGTTATAGCACATATATTCCGTTTTGTGTGCATTAACATAGAGGCCTATGCTTGCTGCTGCTCGTTCCAAACTATGCAGAAGAGTTTCGGCTTGGTCAGGTGTATTTGCCAGTATCGCTATGTCATCGGCGTAGTCTGCGTCGGTAATTGTTTTTGCGGGGTATCTTCTGCTTCTTTTCTTCGTCAGTTCGAAGCCATTCTCTTTGATTTTGTCAATCGATGTTCTAAGTACGTAGTCTAGACAAATGATAAAGAGGTACGGGGCCAGCGTGTCCCCTTGTAGTACTCCTGCTACAATGTCAAAGTATTCTGTGTCTCCATCCGGTGATCGTACTTTTAATTTAGTGTTTCTATAGAGAATCGTTATTGCCGCTACGGTTTCTTTAGGTATGCCGTACGCTAGTAGGATTTGTTCCATCTTTCCTCTGTGAATGGAGTCGAAAGCCTTGGTAAAGTCGACAAATATTAATGTCGCTTGTAGGTTCTTTGCCCGTACAAAGAAGGATTCTGCGGATGGTTAATATTTGTGAGGTCGTGGATCTATTTCTACGGAAGCCATTTTGGTTTTTTCTAAGTATGATGTCGATTTTGGGTTCTATTCGGTTTCGTAGTAGTGCATTGTAGATTTTGGCAGCTATGGATGTAAGTGTTATGCCTCGGTAGTTTTTGGCTAATCCGAGGTCCCCCTTTTTAGGGAAGGGGAGTATGCATCCCTTCATCCATCTATCTATCGGATTTTGATTGTATACTGCGTTGCAGTGGCGGAGCAGTATGTCGTCGAATTGTCTGGTCTTCCATACTTCCGGTGGAATTTCGTCCAGCCCGGCAGCTTTCCTATTTTTAATTTTTCTGAGAACCGAGTCAAGTTCTTCTTGTGTGAACGGTCCTAGTTTAATGTCTAATTGTTTGCTAATCATTCTGGTGATTGGTTCATGCGTTATTTTTGGTGGGTTTCCAAGTAAGTTTTCGAAGTGCTGTTTCCAGAGTTTTATTCTTTCTTGTTGGTTTGCTGCTTTAAGTTTTGCTTTGGCTGTGTTCTTTCTTCTGCTCACTTCGTTTATTGTTTGCCATGCTATCCTAGATTGTCTATCTTCCACCGAGTCTCTGATCTTATCTATCTGATTTTGAATGTATTCTGTCTGTTCCTTTATATATATGCCTGCTAATTGATATTGTGCCGTTTTTAGTTTTAAGGCATTTGTGTTTGTTGGGTTTTTTCAATAATTTTTGGAGGCTGTTTTCACTAGTGCACGTTTTTCTCTCACAGCTAAAGTTTCCCATGGGACTCTATATTTAGTTTTAAGTTTTGTTGGAATGTATTTTGCTGCTGCCTCGAGGTGTGCATTGACGAAGTTTTCATATTCGTCGTTTGGTGTACTTGTTTCCGTCAGCCAAAAGGGAGAAAACAGAATTACATGTGATCTGGCTTGATCTTGCCAATGCATACGGTTATGTTCTGCACCATTTAATCCGAATTTTTCAACTTCCCTAGCAAGGTTGGGGAAATCATAATGAAATACTTCAGTTCAGGTTTCATGAAATTTACCGTGAAAGAATATACCACCAAGTGGCAGGCACTTTAGATCGGCATCATGATTGGTTGTGTAATTTCCCCACTTCTTTTTGTTCTGATAATGGAACTTATATTACAAGGTGCAGCAAATACGTCAAAAGGAATGATGAACAATGAACATCTGTCACTTCCTCCGTCCAAAGCTTTTACGGACGACATCACCATTCTCGTTCCGTCTCAAATTGCTGCCGTTGGTTTACTACAAAGGTATTATAACCTTTTCACATGGACGAGAATGAAAGCTAAGCCAAAGAAAAGTCAAAGCCTATCATTAGTCGGAGGATCTGTTAGAGAGATCCATTTCAAAATTTGGGGTGATAAGATCCCAACAGTCAGGGAGAAGCCGGTAAAGAGCTTCGGACATCTTTATTCAATCCCACTGACTGATCGTCGTAGGGGTACAGAGGTTCGGAAAGTAGCCTTGAAGGGGCTTAAATCAATTGACAAAACTTGTCTACCCGGAAAGATGAAGGCTTGGTGTTACCAACATGGTCTGCAACTCCGTCTTTTGTGGCCTTACAGATATACGAGATTGCGATATCTCGTGTCGAACGAATTTAACAGTATTGCAACAAATACCTCCGTAGGTAGCTGAGAGTTCCTCCTTGCTTTTCGAAAGTGAGTTCATAAACCAATTCTGGAAACCTACAGCTCACAATATCTTCACTAGTAGAAGAATTCAAAATTTGGAAAGTACGCCTTCACATGATGATGAAGGACTCGGCCGACGAGATCATTCGAAAGGCGTATCCAGAAATAAAATCATGTACGAAGTGGTCGGCTGTTAAGGCCGCCCAGGAGGTTGAATGCAGCCAACGAATCAAAGACATCATAGGCACCTCTCAAACCGATCGAGCAGGGCTGAGTAACACGAGCAACAAGGTATTCTCCAAAATGGGCCCAAAGGAGAAAAGAGACATGGTGAGCGAAGAAATCAGGCTGTTTGAAAAGGAGCAAAGAACAGCCAGTGCTTGGACAAAATGGAATGATATCGACCTAATTGAATTATCGTGGAAATCCTTAATTGCAATGGAACCACTGGCGATATCATTCCTTCTCCGATCTACATATGATCTCTAACCAAATGCGACCAACCTAAAGTTATGCGGATATACTGATTCGGACCTTTGCTTGTCGTGTAAAAGCGATTGGGCTACCTTGCGCCATGTACTATCTGCATGTCCACAATCGCTTCAGATGTACACATGGTGACATAACAAGGTGTTAGAGGTGGTCATAAAATTGTTAAAAGCACAATGTGAGACAGCAAACTAGCAATCTATTACAGCCAAGGAACCCATAATTTAGTTTCTCAAGGAATGTCAATGTCCTGTGAGGAAACAAACAAATCCAAATGTGAAGCTACTGAACGAAGCTTGTGACTGGAAAGTTTCAGCGGATCTAAAGATATGTCAACAATTACCAGTTCACATGATTCAAACAGAAAAGCGGCCAGACATTGGAGCGTTGTCCGATTCAAAAAAGATTATCCTCCTCACAGAATTGACTGTCCCCTGGTAAGAAAACCAGGAGAAAGCAACCGAGCGGAAGAAAAACCGATATGAGACACTGCGTGCAGTCTGCGAGGAAAAAGGTTGGATATGCCATGTGTTTCCTATTGAGGTTGGTTGTCGTGGTTTTCTAGGACACGCAGTCATTTCGTTTCATTCAAAAATAGAAATCACTGGACGCACTTTGAAAGTTGCCTCAAATCGTCATCAGATCACGGCGCAATATGCATCAAGTTGGATTTGGTCGAAAACGAGAACTTTTCAACATGAACGAAATGCACGCGGAACCAGCATTCCCGTGTGATTGCATAACACCGGGAAACGGTTACTGTAAAGGCATAATGACGTCAACGGCCGAAAGTAAACGCGTTTTTATTTCTTAAATCACCAACTGCACACTCAGAATGAAGATGAACGTCCAATTTAGTATCTGCTATTGATTGATCTGGCGTATATATATATATAACTCTTTAATACCCTGTCCGGTGGCTTAAGCTGCTTGGTAGCACCAGGAGTGGTAGTACCGCCTTGAGCTATCGCAACTGTGTTTATCACCCTGGTTGGTGACTAATGAGGGCAGGGTATCGCACGTGCTTTCACACGTTGTATGATGAAAAAAAAGTGCCCAGTCGGCTGGTGCTGTAGAATACACCGACTGCACCTCTGCAGAGGGTCAAGACGAATGTCCCGATATGATACTAAACATTCTGATGGTAAGGTTCTTGGGATGCTGGACATTTGGGGAATGTTGAACGCATTTCCATTGCCATTGCTCCTTGGTTCACTCTGGCCCGGATTGGGAGCTTCTGATAGTGTTCTATGTCTGGGTTAAACAGAACTATTCTGCGTACTTATGCTGAACTAAATTACTTGAAAATATCACGCTTTTGAGATTTAAATTGCGTACTTATGCCAAACTGAATTGCTTGAAGTAGAACTGTTTCGACATGTAAAAAGCGTACTTAAGCGAAACTGAATTGTCTAAAATAGAACTGTTTTTACATTAAAACTCTACTACGGTAATTTGATATATTCAGAAGTGAACTGTTTTGACAATTAACTGTGTGTGGACAAAAACTATTCTTATACTAAACTGAATTGTGTGAATTAGAGCTTTTAGACAAAACTGGATAGCTTGAAATAAAAATGATTTTCAAAATTAAGTTGTGTACTCAAGCTAAACCGAATTGTTTTAATAGAACTGATTATTATTATAAAAGTGGATCTGGCATGAAATAACCTACAAAGGTTGATATGCCATAAATCCCAAAAAACAACCAACCAATCAATATGTAGTATTCGAAGTTATTGGACAGCAAGACATCCTCTGTTATCACACTGCAAATCAATCTCTATATTCGATTTATTTCTTTACTGAGAACTTGTAAACCATCAAAGTTTCTCTTTATATAAACGCATTTCCTATTTCTGAAGTGACTGTGTAGCCATTTCTGAGTGTGACAAGTTAAAATTTTGAAAGGATTTATTTTAGAAATATGATCGGCTAACGCTATTAACTGCGATATCCACACTAGACATGCTTTAAATAGTAGCACTGGTGTTTTGTAAAAGCATAACATTGACATTACCCAGGAAGATTGATATGCCACTAAACAAGGAAATAAACCAAACCAAATCTGACTGAGTTTGGTGGTATATATATATATATATATATATATATATATATGGGAGAGAGAAAGAGAGAGAGGAGGTTGAAAAATCAATATAAATGAATATAAATTGTTGTGTTTAAATGTCATGAATACAAAACAGCTGAGTCTTTCGAAGATGATATTAATAACAAAATACTATAAATCAAGCATTTACAATGTTTCGTATATTTTAGTGAGACTGTGGGTCTTATTTTATCTATATAAGTAGGTGTGTGTGTGTGTGTGTGTGTTTGCGCGCACACATGCCCGTGTCCTGCTGATTGGCTGTTGTATTTCTTTTGCAATGGACAAGTGTGATTAAAAAATAAGCTCAGTACCTTAATTTATTAGTTTCTTTATTAAATTCTTGGCATATACATTTTTCAAGATATATCTTATACATCTCCATAACCTATTTTAAAAGAATATGTACATCATAATTTTTAAACATAATTTTATGTTTCCATTCACTTTTTTATAGTCATATAGGTACGAGGCGTATACGATAAGTTTCTAGACTTTTTGCGTATGTGCACTTTTATTGATAGTCATCATCATCATCATGTCGTGCCACTAGCACAGATATCCCTGACCCTCTTTCGCCACTTTTCCCTATCGTTCATCGGCTCTGGCCGGTCTTCAGGACTACATCCCGTATCCTCACATAGCTGCTGAATGTATGTTCGTGCTGGTCGTCCTGCTTTTCCCCGGCCATATGTGGGGTCCATAGGAGTACATCACTGCTTCTCCAGCAGTGTCCTGCATGCCTGGTTCGTCTAACTTGGATAATTTTCGTGATGGGAGGCAGGTGTCCGTATAGTTGGTGTCTTGTTGGGTGTTGCCGCCTGGACTTGTTCAATATTGCTCGCAGCATTCTTGTGTAATGGCCAAGGGAAATTAAAGTCCCTCCCCCCACTTTTTTTGCTTACCCATGGGAAGCAGCATGATGGACGTAAAGGTATTTGAATAATCCCATTGACGGCCAAGATAAATACTTAAACTGGTCCTGGACGTGAGTTTTGCGACTTAACGCTCAGGATCGTTAGTTCGATTCGAACAGCTGCACATCTATAAGAGTGGCTTCTATAGAAGAGAAGAAAAACAGCCATCGAAAGATAACCATTTCCTTATTGATAGTTCACTCATAAAAATTTAGTCCCCGTAGAAGTAATCTCCTCCGGCTGCAATGCACTTGTTGTACCGTTCCAACAAATTCTGGAAGTCTCCATGGAAGTCCTCTTGTGTGAGCGTGTCAATGACCTTCGTCACAGCCTCTTTCATCTCCTCAATTGTCTCATAACAACAGCCTCTGAGCTTAGGGAATAACCAAAAGTCACAGGGAGCAAGGTCTGGGCAATAGGGAGGCTGAGGAACTGTCTTGATGCTAATTTTGGTCAAATAGTCTGTGACAAGGATGGAGCTGTGGACTGGTGCATTGTCCTGGCGGAAATGCCACTGACCCGATTTGAAGAGTGCTGACCTCTTCCGACGGAATCTCTTCCTGAACTCCCTTAAAACCTCAAGATAGTAACCCTAACCCAAAACCTTTGGCCAATCAACTCTGGTGTATTGACTTCCTTACTCCTCCCACACCTCTCATCATCTCTCAAAGACTCCCTGCCTTCCTGGAATCTCTTATGCCACTCAAAAACCGATTCTCGATTCATGCAAGATGAACGAAAAGCAGTCTGACGCATTCCATACGTTTCTATAGCATTTTTTCCAAGTTTGAAATAGAATTTTATTGCGTATCGTTCTTCTAAATTGTCAGATTGCATTTTTGAAATCCACCAGCTGTGACAATCAGGCTTTAGTAGGGTGTATTCCAATTGCTGCTGTCGCTGTTCATTTGAACCTGAAAACATAAAAATTGGTCTGTTATCTCATAAGATGGATAGCAATAACATACAGAATTTCCAAGAGTGTACAACAATTTTAAATGGACGTATGAAAAAAGTCCTGAAACCTATTGAATGCACTTCGTATGTATGACTAAATTTACTATTATCGTGCCGCTTTATGTGTAGGACACACACACACACACACACACATATATATATATATATATATATATGTGTGTGTGTGTGTGGGCTGGGTGTGACACACACGCACATATACTCACACACACACACACACATATATATATATATCTATATATGTGTGTGTGTGTGTGTGTGTGTGTGTGCGTGTGTGTCACACCCAGCCCGTGCAGTATGTATTAGTAATGCCTTTAACTCTTGCAACAATTAAGAATTGTTCATTTTCTGAATATACATATTGTTATAATTCTAATGGTTTTATAACAACTGTGATGAGAATATGTTAATTTTGTAAATATATTGTTTACTTGTGCTACCAGAGCAATAGTAATTTATAAAGCTTTTTACTTACATATTGCTCAAAGCCGTATTAATGAGACATCCAATGAGACTCGAACTTACACGTCAATATCTGATAGTCGAGTTTTCTAACCATTACACCACCCGATGTGTTCTGCGATGAGGATATACAATATGATTTTAAAATTCTAACCTATCGAAGTACTTTCATAATTTCAAACGTGCCCTACATATTCGTTATCCCTGTCAACGCATTTTAAGAATTTCCCATGAAGGATTAAAAATGTAAATATTTGTATGTAAGTATCTTTATTAGTGTCTAGATTACGTGCTTAGAACTTCGATCGACAAAATCAGAGAAAATGGCTTCGAGCTGACGAAGAAAAGAAGCAGAGGGTACCCCGCAAAAACAATTACCGACGCCGACTACGCCGATGACATAGCGTTACTGGCGAATACGCCTAACCAAGCCAAGACACTACAGCATAGTTTGGAATGAGCCGCCGCAGGCATTGGTCACCATGTCAAAACTGAATATATGTGTTACAACCAAACAGGTGACATTACCACACTAGACGGAGTCTCTCTGAAACTAGTTGACAAATTCACCTACCTTGGAAGTAGCGTCTCATCAACCGAAAAAGACATCGACACACGACTAACGAAAGCATGGACAGCTATCGATAGGCTCTCGATCATATGGAAATCAGACCTGACCAATAAAATGAATCGAAGTTTCTTCCAGGCAGCAGTTGCATCGATACTACTATATGGATGCACTACTTGGACACTAACTAAACGGCTTAAGAAGAAACTAGACTGCAATTACACAAGAATGTTGAGAGCAATAATGAACAAGTCCTGGCGTCAACACCCTATGAGACACCAACTATACAGCCACTTGCCTCCCATCACGAAAACTATACAAGTTAGACGAACCAGACACGCAGGACACTGCTGGAGAAGTAAGGACGAACTCATCAATGATGTACTCCTATGGACCCCTGCATATGGCCAAGCAAAAGCAGGACGACCAGCTCGAACATACATACTGCTGTTATGTGAAGATACGGGATGTAACCCTGAGGAGGTGTCAAAAGCGAAGATTGATAGGGAGAAGTGGCGAGAGAGGGTCAGGGATATCCGTGCTGGCCGCTCGACAGGATGATGATGGTCTTTATTAGAGCTCATATTTGGGGAAAAAAACCTAGTTCATGGTGAACAGGCGTAGACATTGAAATCATATTATCATAAAGTATCTCCCAGAGAAATGTTAATATTCTTTAAACGCCTCGTATTATTATGGATATTATGAAGAAATAGAACTGAATAATGATCTACAGCACATACTTACAAGCAAATAAAAGTGGTTACGCACGCACGTACGCACCTATCCACCTATATATATATATATATATATATATACGTATCTGTGGGGTATGTGCGTGTGTATAAAAAGAAAGAGAAAACTTCTTGAAATTAGACGTTACAGGAATAGTTAATAAATATCCAAATACGATTATAGACATATGTATTAACGCATCTTTGTCAATAGGAAGCGAAATATATTAATACAGGGTGATTCAAAATAGATGCAATCCATTAATATGATAATGATTTATTAGAGACTAGTGCAATGTTAGTCATTTTTTAACACACCCTGTTAAAAAGATGCATTCTTTGAGCCAGAGACATCAAATCAATTTTTTTTATTGTTATAATATCATCTAGAAGGAGATGAAATCTTTTTTGTGTTTTTCTAGTCTCAGCAATTAATAATTATCATATTAATAGGTTACATCTGTATTGAAACAGTTTTCAATGATTTTATTTCCAAGTAAGTAGCGAGACAAAATATTTTTCTTCGCTAGTTCAAGATATCGTGATCGAGGATTAATATTTCTTATTGTATACTATTTTCAAATCTGAACCAAAAAAGAATACAATATTATTATTTGAAGAGTTATTAGCAAACACACGAGTCCCATATATATTGACACACTTTTCAATGATTTTGTGTTCAAATAAAGAGTGAAGCCAAATTCCTCTCTTGTCCAAGGCACTATGAGCGAAGAATTAAATGTTATTATAGTATACTATTCTAAAATCAGAGAAAAACACAACCAGAAGATTTACTAGCTGTCACATGGGTCCCATGTATATTGAAACAGCCAATACATCTTATTTGGAATTATTTAGATAAGCAAAATTATACTTCAGAACATTATACGTATTTAGGCTTTGTGTAATGTTTCCTTCCATTGAAGGATTCTTCGATATCAGAAAATTTTGAATAAGCTTGTTAAAACTGGAAAATATGGAAGTTGAAGCAAAGCAGGTTAAAACACCGAGTATTTATGCGACATGTGATCAAACATTATTACAGAGTCCTTTTTAGGAATCACATATTTCACACATTTTTTGTGTCTTCCATCCGTTAGCAGTAATGTTTACTACGTTACTTCTATGTGAGCAGGAATCTTTACAATATTGCATCTGTGTTAGAAGTAATGTTTAGAACTAAACTTCTATGTTTGAAGTAATGTTTACGACATTACTTCTGTGTTAGAAGTAATGTTTACGACAGTAGTTCTTTGTAAGCAGAAATATTTACGACATTACTCCGACGATGTATTTAAGGTTAAATAATAAACGTTTATGTTCACAGTAATGTTTACTACATTACTTCTAAGTTAGAAGTAATGATGCCATTACTTCTGTATGAGAAGCAAAGACTACGACATTACATCTACGTTAGAAGTAATATTTACTACATTACTTCTACGTTAAGAGTAATATTTACCACATTAGTTCTATGTTACAAGTAATGTTTACTACATTACTTCTATGTTACAAGTAATGTTTACAATGTTGCTTCTGTTAGCAGTAATGTTTACTACATTACTTCTTTGTAACAAGTAATGTTTACTACATTACTTCTACGTTAGAAGTAATGTTTACAACGTTACTTCTATAAGCTGTAATGATTACTACATTACTTCTATGTTAGAAGTAAGGACTACACATTACATCTACATTATATTACGTCTATGTTACACGTAATGTTTACTTCATTACTTCTATGTTACAAGTAATGTTTACTACGTTACTTCTGTTCGCAGTAATATTTACTACATTACTTCTATGTTATAAGTAATGTTTACTATATTACTTGTATGTTACAAGTAATGTTTACTACGTTATTTCTCTTAGCAGTAATGTTTAATACATTACTTTTATGTTACAAGTAATGTTTACTACATTACTTCTATGTTACAAGTAATGTTTACAACGTTGCTTCTGTTAGCAGTAATGTTTACTACATTACTTCTTTGTAACAAGTAATGTTTACTACATTACTTCTACGTTAGAAGTAATGTTTACTACGTTACTTCTGTAAGCTGTAATGATTACTACCTTACTTCTATGTTCGAAGTAAGGACTACACATTACACTACATTATATTATTTCTATGTTACAAATAATGTTTACTACATTACGTCTATGTTACAAGTAATGTTTACTTCATTACTTCTATGTTTTAAGTAATGTTTACTACATTACTTCTTTGTTACAAGTAATGTTTACTACATTAATTCTACGTTAGAAGCAATGTTTACTACGTTACTTCTGTTAGCTGTAATGATTACTACCTTACTTCTATGTTCAAAGTAAGGACTACACATTATATCTACATTTTATTATTTCTATGTTACAAGTAATGTTTACTACATTACTTCGATGTTACAAGTAATGTTTACTTCATTACCTCTATGTTATAAGTAATGTTTACTACGTTACTTCTGTTCGCAGTAATGTTTACTACATTAGTTCTATGTTATAAGTAATGTTAACTACATTACTTGTATGTTACAAGTAATGTTTACTACGTTATTTCTGTTAGCAGTAATGTTTACTACATTACTTTTATGTTACAAGTAATGTTTACTTCATTACTTCTATGTTATAATTAATGTTTACTACGTTACTTCTGTTCGCAGTTATGTTTACTACATTACTTCTTTGTTACAAGTAATATTTACTACATTACTTCTACGTTAGAAGTAATGTTTACAACGTTACTCCTGTTAGCTGTAATGATTACTACCTTACTTTTATGTTAAAAGTAAGGACTACACACTACATCTACATTAGAAGTAATGATTAATACGTTCTTTCTATGTTAGTATTATCGTTAACTACATTAATTCTGTTAGAAGTTATGTTTGCTACATTATTTCTCTATTAGAAATGATGATTAGTACATTATTTCTATGTTAGTAGTAATTTTTACATTACTTCTGCGAACAACACGTCTGTCGAAATGTTGTTATTGATTATTTCTGAAGGTTTTATTTTCGTACTTGAAGATAATTCCTTTTTTATTAAAAATATGAAATCATAACTATTTTATCGTTAAATGAGCTTGACTGATTTTTTTTGTAGTTTTCTTTTTTTATTTTCTGATATTAGAAATAGTGACCCATAAATTTTATTCGTCATCTGATACTATTTTTGGCAGAAAAAAAAAGTTTTTAAAATGCTGAAATGCAAGTCTTCATACATTTATAGATGAATAAATTGTTGAACAAAAAATAGTATTGTATGTTTCTTGGTGAATGGAAATATTAATTTTTCACGAAGAAAGAAAAAGTATTCATATTTTTTTCTTTTACCAAAGCGTTTTCATTTCCATCAGATTAGAGTTAAGCAATTTTTCTTTGTTTTTTTTTTTTTTTTTTCCTTTTGTTGTTTGCTTTGTTCTTTCTTTCTCCTTCGGTGTCTTTCTTTTCTTATGTTGCCATTTTTTTTCTATTTCCTTTTATCTTTTCTCTTCTTTTCCTATCTTCTTTGTGTTTGCTTTCTCCTTTTTGTCCTTCTACCACTCTCTCCTTTCTCCAGTTCCTTTTATTTTCCCTCTTTTTTGCTGTTCATGTTTTTTCTTTTCAAGTTTTTATCTTATTCAAATATTATCTTTTGTTTTTCTCTTAATATATATTCACTTTTTCTTCTTCATGTTCATCCGTTTTTCTCCTTCATTACTTTTCACTTCTTTTAATATCATTTTATCCTTGTTTTTTTTTATTTGTCTATTTTTTTTTTCTTTTCACTTTTCTTTCCCCGTTTTTCTTTCTTCTGTTGTTCTTGATCTTCCTTTTTTCTTTTTCTCTTTTTAGTTATGTTTTAATTCTTCAGCTCATTGACCTCGTTGGTAGAGTGTTCGCCAATGATCTGGGAGACCTGGGTTCAATCCCAGGTCGAGTCATACCAAAGACGTTAAAAATGGTACCTCCTTGCTTAACACTCAGCAGTATAAGGTACGTATCAAGGGTAAAGTGGGGCAATCCAGGGAAATGAGTAGCGAGCTCCCCTACACCCCAGTGTAGTAGCTATCGAAAAGGGAGCTTTCTGGTCCCCTTCGACTATGGTCGCCGACTTTACTTTTACTTGCAGCAAATAAGAAGCTAAAATGATTGCTATTCAAGACCAGTCAGCGGTCATGTATTTAAGATGGTTTGATTTGATTTCTTTCTTCACATTCATTTGGAGATACGCAGTTCGAATTGTATTTGCTTCATATCTGTGAGTGAAATTAAAAGCCTTGAATTTTTTCAACCTCTGGTCGGATACGATTGAAAAGAAGGATTATAGAAACCTTAGCAACTAAAGCTGTAAGAGTTATGTTTCTGCAGTTCTTATTGATTCAAAACTTTCCTTTCTTTATTTATGTGTAGACTGCATCTGTTACAGTCTGCCGTAGTCCGCTTTTTGCTGTCTTATTTTTTAATGGGAAACCTTTTTAATGTAATTAGATCTGCTGATGTTCCTGTTACGTGATCTTAGCAGATTTAATGGCATACTAGCCTTCGTGGATTATCAAATACCAAAGTCATCTCCTTCAGATGAACAATCATCATCATCATCATCATGTCGTGCCGCTAGCACGGATATCCCTGACCCTCTCGCGCCACTTCTCCCTATCGTTCATCGCCTTTGGCAGGTCTTCAGGGCTATATCCCGTATCCTCACATAGCTGCTGAATGTATGTTCGAGCTGGTCGTCCTGCTTTTGCCCGGTCAGATGTGGGGGCCCATAGATGAACAATAGCGGTAGTATTTAACCCATAGTTTGAGAAATGAATGGGTTGATGTTTTTTCTGAAGAGTATAAGTCTGAAAAAAAAATGCGATAGCATGACAGAAGTTTGAACTTGCTTCCTATGATATTATAATCCACACGTCAGCCACTACACAGTGGGGACTCCGGACGTTTATTTTAAGTGTAT
This sequence comes from Sepioteuthis lessoniana, assembly GCA_963585895.1. NCBI lineage: Eukaryota > Metazoa > Mollusca > Cephalopoda > Myopsida > Loliginidae > Sepioteuthis > Sepioteuthis lessoniana. The sequence continues at coordinate 64,772,294 of OY757923.1, read as the reverse complement.
CTTGAAAGTAGCTGTCAATTTAACACAGTTTTCATACCCTCAAAATACCCGTCAGTTCTAATTGACATCAAATCAAATAAACTCTAATCCATAAACACATGGAGAAAACCTTCTTTCATAAATCGTTTCTGATAACAGCGGGACTTCTCTAAAATCAGCAATAATTTTCACTGAGGAGTCGGTCTGTGTTTTCCTGTTAACATTTCTTGTGATATTCGAGCAAATCCAATCAGTAATAGACAAATTGGATGCTGTAAAGCCAGCATATTTCTTCGTATGTCTCATAGAAGGTTTCATTTTACGGCTGATGTCATTAAACAATTCGAACACTATCGGTCAAACTTTAGAACCGGGAGTCATTTTTTTATTAGAATTTCGAATATAAAATAATTCTAATTAGAATATTAGTCTTACACAAACAGCTTAATTCCATTTCTCATCAGTTGGTTTATAGTCATCTAAGTCAAATTGTTATATAATGACTGTTGACATGAATTTTGGGTTCGTTCCCGGTGACCCCGTGTGCTTTGACAAGCAGTCACGTCCCCAACAAGGGGATGGCAGTGCATCGGAGTAGGCCGGTCGAGCGGGTGTGTAACCGGAAGGAGACCACGTGATAAGAGAACCACGTGGTCAGATTTAGAAAGTCAGTCCAGTCAGAATCGAGAGTCGAGCCAGGGATACGCAGCCGATCAGAATCGCTGGTGTCGTCTATGACAACAGGGCCTCAAGGGGATGCAAGCGTTGGGACCCCTGGCTACAGGAAGAAGATATGGGACAAGAAGAAGTCCCTTCTTTGCCTCTCCCTCTATCTCTCAAAATTACAACAAACTGTGTGCCTCTTTCGAGAATAAAATGAGAGAGATATATTTTTTATAAAGAAGTGTGTTTCGTTTCGGTCTTTGAAGTTCGTTCCTAATCTTTGATTATTGTTGCGTAGTCAGATACACAAAGCTGGCCATGTACGAAATAGACATATAATGTTCATAACGATAGAACATAGGAATCTCGAAATTCGAAAACATGTAACGACTTCTTGTTCAGGTAAGAAAACTTTTTATTAACTATGAGTTAAAGGTTTCGACGGAAGGAGGAGAGACACAATATTCTATGCTGTCTTATTCATTCGGTCCCCAACTCGATCGGCCCTTATAGGGCACAAGTTCGCCTCGCGTCTGCGAGCTCCAAAAGTCGATCCTTCTCGTTTGGCGTCAAGTACTCATTTCTTTTACTTTCTTCAGATTCTTACACAACCTCCGCGCGCTTCCGGTGCGTGACATCACCCGCACCCTGTCACCCCGTTTCGTCTCGGACCATTATGACATCCGAGTGACACCTCCATCTGCCCGCCTGCGCGCGCGCGCCCGCTTTAACACCTGCCTCAATGCTGCACCCAACTAACCCACGCGCTGAGCCGAAAGGCTCCCAGCCCAACTAAACTCAAAGGCAAGAACAAAAATCCCTCACCTATTATATAACATTATGTTTTTGGTCGGGTCTATGTGAAGTATAAAATAAAATTGTCTAATTCTCATGATCCATTATTTATTTTATGGTTATATTTCCTATTCAGACAAATCTACTGTTGAAAACGAAACAAAAAAAGGTCCTTATTTATTTGCATGATTAAAGTTCCTATATTCCCTCCCCCACATATTAGTTTTTGTAGCGCAGAGGCTAACGAGCTCTTCTGCGACATAGGTGAAAGAGAGTTCGCACGCCAGTTGCGTTATTTCGTTCCTTTTGCGACTAATATTAGAAAAGATACGAATCCTCTTATCTTCCCAGCTACTGTTCTACCAGGATTTTTGTTTTTATAAAAAAACCACGAACGTCAATATTGTTAAATATTTGACCTTTGAAAGGTGGCTTTCAAAAAAAAATGCACCTTTGTCTAAATGTAAACAAAAGACCGTGGAAATGCCACGGAAGGAAGAGTAACCACGAGGTGTGTGGGCATCCGAAATATTATCAACGAAGAAAGTTTTCAACCCCGAAGCAGTGAGCTGTAGTCAATAGACAGAGATCAGAGTAGAGGAAATACTCGACGTTAGGCCACATTAAGCGCTGGCCCGAGAAGGGACCAGGCAGTCCCGGGTTGAGAAGTAGAGAAAAGTTCAAATGTGCAAGACTTGTTAATCTCAAAAGCGGATATCATTCCAGAAGAATATGAAAGAACCAAACGGAGACCGCTATAGAAAATTGGCATGTACCCACCTCCTGGAGGCAGAATGAAAAATAGACGAAGATGACTAAATGTTTTAAGTCGGCCTTGTGCCATCTTCGTGGAGGCATAGCGAAGAAGTAAGGCACTCTGAAGATAACGTCTCAACCTAGTGTAAATCTTAGCGTTTCCCTGTCTATCACCACTCTTACACAACCGTTTCGACTATTTGATAATAATCAAAAATGAAGAATTTATATCTTTTATATAAGTGCTATTGTCTCCTTATTCCTGTATACAAAAATATGCCATTAAACAAAGAACCGAAATCGAAACCCAGACACATAAATTTGTGCTATTCTATGCTAAGTTTCATAAATTTGAAAGATGAAGTACATTGTAACAATAGCATCTGAGCACTCCTCAACGCAGAGTTGATATCCAGCAATGCGCCAAATCATTGACGTTTGTTAATAATTCTGCTAAGTACAGCAAATGCATTATGTAGACAGCATTGTCTTGAATTCTACACGAATAGACGGAAACGCTCTTAAACTAGTAAATAAATTCACTTACCTAGGAAGCAGCGTCACATCAACCGAAAAGGACATCGACACGAGGTTATCGAAGGCATGGACAGCTATCAATAGGCTATCGATTACATGGAAATCAGACCTAACCGATAAAATGAAACGCAGTTTCTTCCAGCAGCAGTCACATCGATACTGCTATATGGATGCATTACATGGACTCTAACAAAACGCCTGGAGAAGAAGCTAGACGGCAATTGTACAAGAATGCTGCGAGCAATCTTGAACAAATCCTGGCGGCAACACCCCACAATACACCAACTGTACGAACTGTTAGACGAACCAGACATGCAGGACACTGCTGGAGAAGCAGGGACGAACATTTAAGTGATGTACTTTTATGGACCCCCACACATGGCCGAGCAAAAACAGGACGACCAGCATGAACATACATTCAGCAGCTATGTGAGGATACGGGATGTAGTCCAGAAGACCTGCCGGAAGCGATGAACGATAGGGAAAAGTGGCGAGAGAGGGCCAGGGATATCCGTGCTAGCGGCACGACATGATGATGATGATGATCAGTGAGACTGGAATAATACCCTGTGTGACAAAACTCTAGAGTATATCCATAAGACTTGTACCTTTTCGTTAAAATGTTTCTAGTATAATATGTAAGCAGCAATGGAGTTCTAATCAGAAGCTTTAATGTAGATAGGTGGTATTTTGAAAATATCGGTCACACTGACAACATCTCTTTACGATGATTTATACGAGGTGCATACGATAAGTTTCCAGACTTTTTTTCGTATGGGCACTTTTATTGATAGTACACACATGAAACTCTAGTCCCCGTCGAATTAATCTCCTCCAGCTGCAATGCATTGTTGTACCGTTCCAACAACTTCTGGACGGCTCCAGGGAAGTCCTCTTGTGAGAGCGTGTCAATGACCTTTGTCAATTGTCTCATAACGACAGCCTCTGAGCTTAGGGAATAACCAAAAGTCACAGGGAGCAAGGTCTTGAGTATAGGGAGAATGAAGAACTGTCTTGATGCCCATCTTGGTCAAATAGTTTGTGACATGGATGGAGTTGTGGATTGGTGTATTGTCCTGGTGGAAATGCCACTGACCCGATTTGAAGAGTGCCGGCCTCTTCCGACGGAATCTCTTCCTGAACTTCATTAAAAGCTCAACATAGTAACCCTAACCCTAACCCTTTGGCCAATCAACACTGGCGTATTGACTTTCTTACTTCTCCTACGCCTCTCGTCATCTCTCACAGACTCCTCACTTTTTTTGAATCTGTTATACCACACAAAAACTGATACCTGATTAATGCAAAATGGTCGAAAAGCAGTCTGAACTATTCTATACGTTTCTGTGGCATTTTTCCCAAGTTTAAAACAGAATTTTATTGCATATCGTTCTTCCTTATGTCCAGATTGCATTTTTGAAATTCATCAGCTGTAACAATCAGGTTTTAGTAGGGTGTATTCCAATTGATGTTGTAGCTATTCATTTGAACATGAAATCATAAAAATTGGTCAGTCATCTCATAAGATGTATAGCAATAAAATACTGAATTTCCAAGAGTCTACACCAATTTTGGATACCCATACGAAAAAAGTCTGGAAACTTATCGTATGCATCTCGTATGACTCAAGTCTCTAATTAATAAAGAATTGAACACACAACCAGTGGCTTGTTAGACAAACGCCACAACTTTTACAGGCACCCGAATTTTTAAATATTTATTAAGCTTTATTTAGATTTACACACACGATTTACATTTATAAATAACTTGACTTTGTCAGAGAAATAAGGAAGTTGTGCAACATGAGGGTGGCGGTGATAGCAATTATAATTGGTGCACTTGGAACAGTCCCCAGAGACTTGGAAAAGAAGCTTGAAGCGTTGGAAATCGGATGAAGAATCGAGACCATCAAAACTACAACACTTCAGCCAGAATACTGAAAAGGTTCATGTTGACATGAGGATACGTGCTATCATTCAGACTCCAATAAAAGACCATCAGCTGATGTTGGTGTGAAAAACTGGCAAGGAAAATAATAATAACAGGGAGGAATAACTGACTAATGAGTCTTCTTCTTCTTCTTCTTCTTCTTCTTATTATTATTATTATTATTATTATTATTATTATTATTATTTACTCATTAGAGATTATCACATCGTAGTTAGCTGATGGTTTTTCACTGGAGTTTGAGTGACAATTCCCTAGCAAGGTCGAGATACTTATCCTTCTTTTCACATTCTTTCAGTTTTATTCTGTGGTCAGCCGGGACAGCAAAGTCGCAATTTTGCCATTTCTCTCTTTTTTTGTTGATTATTATTAGGTCTGTTCTTCTGATCGAGACTAGGTGATCCGTAGGTATGTCAAACTCACATAGGAGTTTACGTGTGTTATTTTCTAGGACAGGTCCTGGGTTGTGCATATACCATTTTTTGGTATGGTCAAATTTAAATTTCTTGCACATCTCCGCGTGGATCACCTTGCCGACCCAGTCGTGTCTAGTCTTATATTCCTTCAGCGCTAGTTTGCTGCATTCGCCTATTATGTAATTGATGGTTTCATCTCTGTCACCTCATAGCCTACATTTGCTATTTTGTTGGGTCTTATCTACTCTCGCTTTGATATGATTGGTTCTTACGGCATTGTTTTGTGTTGCTATTAGGAGAGATTCTGTTTCTCTCTTAAAGTTTCCTTTTTCTAGCCATGTTCAGGTTTTGTCGTGTGAGATGTTATTTCACGCTTTTGGGGTTTTCACACCAGTGTTAACTGATGGTTTTCCACAGTGGTGAGTCACAGCCAGTCCCTTCAAGTCTCTAGGGCTCTTCTTAGTATACTGGCCGATCTCAATAAAGTCTCCACTCGTCCTCTTATTTCCAGGTACTCCAGTCTCTGTACCGATCTTTTGGTTACTGTACCGATATCCCCGTCACTTTCATGTTCCAATATTTTTTTCACTTCTCTAGCAAGGTCAAGTTACTTATCTCTCGTTTCGCCTTCCTTCACTTATACATTGTGATCGACCGGAATGTCAAAGTCCATAATTCGGCAGATTCTTTCTTTTTTTTTATTTTTTTGTTGAGTATTATTAAGTTTGGTCGTCTGGCCAAGATTAGATTATCTGTTTGTACATCCAGATCCCAAATAACTTTGGATGTCTCATTTTATGGAACAGATTCTGGGTTATGCATATACCATTTGTTCGTATGGTCAAATTGAAACTTCTTGCATTATTCCCAGTGGGTCAAATTTTACCACCCAATAATATCAAGTCATACTTACACTAGTTTATTGCATTCGCTTATAATATAATTGAGCGTTTCGTCTCTATCACCACATTATCTGTATTTGCTATTTTGTTGCGTCTTGTCTATTTTAGCTTAGATACAATCCTTAAGGCGTTGTTTGGTATTGTTACCTGAAGAGAATCAGTTTTTCTCTTAAAATTTCTCTTTCTTAACCATGTTAAAGTTTTCTTGTGTGAGACGTCGCTTGCTTGTCGTTGAAATATCCTTTGAGTTTTTTTCTTCCCCTTTTTGTGTTTCTGGTTATTTTTGTTCTTTTGATACTTGTGTTGTCTGCACTGTTTCTGGTGGCTGCATTCAGTCTTCCTCCTCGCTTTTCAATGAAGTCTTTGAGTCGTTGTATCGATGCATCGAAGCTATCTTCAATGCTGGTGAGTCCCCTCCCATCTCCTTTTTTTGACACAGTCTGCCGATGTCATCGCTGGGATGTAAGGCCTTATGCCTTTTCAGGAGTTTTCTTGTTTTCTTGTTCTGTTTTTAAAGTTCTTATCTGGTCCACTTTCATAATGGTCCCGATTATCCTTCAAGGAAGATAGACCTTTTTTTTTATCCCTTTTGATGAGATTTCTGTAATGAAGTTAAATTTCGAGTAGTTTTCCTGTTCTTCTGTGGTTTTAGTTTTTAATTTTTTCTTTCATCTCCATATGTTTGATGGTGTCCGCTTCCTGTATTGACAAGTATTTGCAATTTTTCTTTTCCCCGAGAGTTCAGATTTTTTCTTAATTTGGAAGTTCCATTCCTTCAATAATGTGTCGTTTCCGACTTTTCATTACTAGCATGGTGCTTTTTTCTATGCTAAATTCCATCCGTACATTTTCACCGAATATCTACACTGCCTGTATTAGTGTTTCCAATTCTTTTTCATTATTGGTAAACAGTTTGATGTCGTCCAAGTACATTCGGAAGTTCATTTTCTTTCTTGCGATTTGTGCTGTCTTCACACTTCCTAAGCATGTGATTGAATAACATCATCGCTATTACAAATGTTAATGGTGATAGGGCATCTCCCTTGAAGATTATTCTCTGGATTATCACACCAGTTAAACTGTTTCTTCCTGCTGTCAGCCTGACTCTCCAGTTTTTCCTGGTATTTTTGATAAACTTCATGACATCGCTGGAAGTAGAAAATAAAAAATAATCAGAAAAAGGACAAAAGAATTAAGTTGAGAAAAATAAATGCAAGAAAACCAGGAAGGGAAGAGAAAGAAAAAACAAAAACAAAAGAATAAAGAAAGAAAGAAAGAAAGAAAGAAAGAAAAGGCGAAGATGATATAAAATGGAAAAATAAGAAAAGACAATAAACAAGCAAAAATAAGACAAAAATAATGAGAGGAGCGAAATGAACAAAAGTATTTTAGCAGCAACTCAAAAACGTACACTACATAATCGAATGTAACAAATGTAAAGAAGTATACAAAAGATCGGCACAAGCTCTTAATACCAGTATATCACTCCACAAAAGCAACATTAGAATATCAGAAAATAGAAAATTAAATGTATCTAAATACCTATATGAATGGAGCAACGGAGAATTAAAACAATGCCGACTACACATTACTTTCAAATAAAAGAAAATACTTCATAGAAAAAATCAAACCTACGTTAAATAAAACATAAAATATACATGTACACCGACAGAAACAAACATACACCACACACACACACACACACACACACACACACACACACACACATATATATATATATAAACAATATCATATAAACACAAAAATTATAGTAAAAATTAATTGACAATCAAAGTTTAAACCACATTACTTCAAAAGAAAAAGGCTTCATGGAAATATACAAGCTCACTATAAATAAAATATAAACTACACACACACAGAAAGAAACATATAAGCACACACAGAGGAAAAAGTTTTTTAAAAAGTGGCAGTTAGTTGAATTTGAAACCACTTTAATAAAAAAAACGACCAATAAACTCAATAGCATATTAACTATACTCGCACTGATACACTCATACCCGCACACATCCACACAAACACATTCAATGACTGAGAGGACAACAACAAAAAGCTTTATAGCACATCAAATATCAAAGACTAATCAAGGAAATAAAAATGTACCCACAAGGGAGAACAGGAGACACACTCTGAGAAAGAGAAAAAGAGAAGGAGGAAGAGAAAGAAAGAACCATCCCTACAAGTAATCTAGTACACAACAGTGACCTCTATAAAAACCGATACTACACCTAAAATAATATTAAATATTCTCCGACAAAAACAACAAGCTGGAAACCTACCGTAAGTAAGAATGAAATAAATAATTCTTAAAAATACATAAATATCTTTGTGGACCTATTCATTTTGTAATATATATATATATATATATAAGTTAGCTGCAAATTTCATTGGCTGAAATGGTCATATGATAATATTATGTTGATGACGTTTTTCACTAATGATATCCAACCTCTTCAGCACCGACAGAATTGTGTATAACCGGAAATGCTGCTATGTTAAAAAAATAACCTTCATTTAGTCAGATTCTGAGAGGGTATCTGTCAGCCTATGAACTTTTCAGCTTACCATTATTCATACGCATATACACACGCAAACACACACACACATACACACACACACACACACACACACATATATATATATATATATATATATATATATATATATATATATATTCGTGAGTGTTTATGTTTGTACATTACACCCGAAAAAAAACTATGAATTTAGAGTGTTTATAAGATGTTTGTTATCGTCTTTTATTTAGCAGTAAATTAAATAATAACGAATAAGACGTAATATATTCTTTTTATTTTATAGCTGAACTTCTGGGTTTAGAAAATATGCTTCAAACAAGTTTGATTAAATCCTGTAAATTAATGGATTATTTTTCAAACCCATCTTCTTTCTTTAAGGAATGTCTTATGTAGCCTGAGTATTCTGCATTTAAATAAAAAATATTTCCCATCCTGCTTTTTATTAGTTTATATACAGTTAAAACACATCTACAGTTAGGCAATTTATCTTCATCTGGTATAAGGCCAAGTATTCAAGAATTATATATAATTTAGCTAAATTCCGTCACAGTCAACTATTGTGAAAAATACTGCTTTAAAAATTGGTATTGAAAAAACAGTTTGTGGTTCCGAATATCAATCAGTGACACGAGAAGAATTAAACTAAAAAAAAGGAAATGGAAAACAGAGAAAGAAAAGAAGACGAACGGTCATGAGATTTCGAAGGATAAGCATGTCGGGTAAAAAAGAAAACAAAAAAAAAAAAACAAAAAAAAATTACTTAGGGGACCTAGAAATCAAATAAGTATTTCCCATATCTTTTCTTTTGTTTGTAATATCGGGTAAGATTGTGTTTGATTAATGGTGTTAAGAAATTTTTTGTTTTAGTCTGGGTTTTGGGAATAGGACCGAAAAGAGTGGAGACAGAGAGAGACAGAGAGAGAGAGAGAGAGAGACAGAAACAGAGAGAGAGACAGAGACAGAGAGAGTTCCCCGCCTATTTTTGCGATTAGAATTCTCCGAACGAATTTCACGCAAGAATGAAGCGGACAAATCAATATACGTTTATAAACCATTCCGAAAAGAAACAATAAATAAAAGAGTTTTTATTTTCTTTCCTAACGTCCACGAATTTATCAACCTTGCTTGCAATGATACTCACTAAGACGAGTGACTATAGAGTAAAACTAAAAAGTGACGTTAGTGAGGATCGAACTCGCTCCAGAGGCTCATAACGGATACAACTCAAAATTTATTTCATTTCTCATTTGCCTTATTCTTATAAATAAGCATAATGATAATGAATTTTCGTCCTTACAAATCATCAAATGAAAATGTTTTAAATATATTTTGCCGTATATAACGCTAAAAACTCTTAAGTGCTAATGAAGTTACAATTTCTTTTTTATTTCACAATTAAATACATTAGGAAACGGAAGACCACGTGGAGTAATAGTTATCGCCGTCAGAAATGGACACAGCAGCCTTTTGTGTCGTTGTAAAGGCGGCCAATTACACAGACAAAGAGAAAGTAAGAGATATGTAATGATAGCGAATAAGAGGAAAAGTCAAATACTTGGTAATGGAATATTTATTCTATAACGAATTCATATAACCGACCGGACGAGTATGGCAAAAGGCCTTTTTAGGTTGTTCCAGGCGCAGGTCTGTAGCCCAGTCACGCTCAATATTTGCAAAAATGCCTCGAGTCCCATCGGCATTCCCCTAAAAGAGGACGTTTAGAGCCTGGGAAGACAGCCCTCTGTGGCTCTAGGAGATCTAGTCATCGCACGTGTGACATGAATGCCAGCTTCCCCGAAGCCATGTCATGTGGCTTCGACTGACTGCCACCGAAACCAAGACACACCCGACTTGTTCCATGTGCCGAGCCACACGGCGAGCTGAAATGTGTCCAGGACCAGCAGCCAGGAGTATACATACTAACTCCGCTCACTCTCTCTGTCTGAGATTAATAAAATAACGCAACCATTCTTTTACGGTCCACGGGAGAGGTTGGTAATCCTATACAACATGTCCCCAGTTCAAATCCTGGACGAGTTTGCGGGATTGAAAAAGGTTTGTATCCAGGCGTTATCCCATCAACTAGTGGCAAAAAATAGGACTGACTAGGCGCTCTAACATTGGTATCTGAATCGGTCTAGGAAGAGGAAAACTATGAATCCAAACCTGTTAAACTTTGCTTAAAAATAGATTGTGTGTCACTTTAAGAACTTGCAGAAATTATCATTACCCTTCTTGGGGTTGGAGCTTAGAATACACTAACTGTATCCTAAACTGAGGAATAAAACCCACCCCAAAAAGCGGGTGTCCTGAGTATTACACTACAATGCAAGTGACAATGAGGCTTATATCCTGGTAAAATGGAGAGTTCCGTGTGCTTCTTCACTGTCATTACTCCCAGATCAACCCAGACCAAGAATGATAGAACCAGTCGGCTGGATGACAGCATTTCTATATTTACCAACCTCTCCGCTCGGGCAGGATATGACACAAGGTCAATTTTTAAGTGGAGTTTAACAGGTTTGAATTCAGAGTTTTCCTTCTCCTAGTTGTCTCACCAAGACTGAAGAAACAGTCTGTCCTACTATATACCCATAGCTGGAGAGAGAATAATTGGATTCATACCTTTCCCAAGGGTATTAAGGCAATGTGCAACAGAATTAGCCTGGTCCAGGATTTGAACTTGTGTCGCCGTGTCCATATCAAACGACGATAACCATTACACCACAGGCACCTCCAATATTACAGCGCCTTGTCTGTCCTACTATTTGCTCCTAGCTGATGGGATAACGCCTGGATACAAACCTTTTTCAAGCCTGCAAACTCATCCAGGATTTGACTGCATATTTGTAGAGGCGTAAAACCTAATCCCAACGAGTTTTCTGCACGACACTAAACCATTTATTGATGAGGCTTTAGTCCTTTAGCTTTAGTCTTTTAGCTTTATTGACATTACTCTCACGTCAACACTGTTTCGGAGTGGCAGTACGTGATTGGTTCCCATTAATAAGTCAATGATTTGACCTTTTAATTGTGTACCAACAAATGATTGATATTAAACTAAATTTCTAGTGTTATATTGTAATACTTGTAACCATTTAACTGCGAATGAATGAGTAAAATGTTAAATAGAATTATTAATGTTGAATAGCAGTACTTGGAAATGTTTAACTGTGTGCCAAAATTGAATTATTGTTTTTATATAGCAATGCTTGAAACTATATAACCGTGTGCAAACGAATGAATAAATTTGAATAGGATTATTAAGGTGTAATATAAGGGCCAAGGGATTTCGTTTTATATATCTTGCCTTTGAGTTTAGTTGGGCTGAGAACCTTTCGGCTCAGCACATGGGTTAGTTAGGTGCAAACTTGAGCACAGGTGTTGAAGCACACGCGGGGAGGATGTGTCGTTCACAGATGTCAAAATAAAAATCCCAGAGAAAGGTTGACCAGTGGATGTGAATGACGTCATGCACTGGAAGCGCGCGTGGATGATTTGGGGGATTTTGAAAAAGTTGAGAACTATACTCCGAACGGGAAGGGTCGACTTTCGGGGCTCGCTGAGGCCAGACGAATTTGCGCGCTACAGGCGCCGCACGAGATGGGGTGGGGTAGATGGAAAAGCCAGAATAGATAGAATGTGTATCTCTCTCCTTATGTCGAAGAACCTTTAAACTCAAAGGTAATAAAAAGTTTCGTACCTGAACTAAGAAGTCGTAAGAATTTTTTCGTGTTTTGGGATTCCTATGTTCTATGTATATATGTTATGAACATTCTATGTACGTTTCACTCATAGTCATATCATGACTATGGTACAAAGGTTAAATAACATTACTTTTAACCACTTTACTCAGTGTAAATAACAGATTCGTATTAAATAAACTTATCAATGTTAGATGACAATACTTGAAACCATTTAATTGTATGCAAACAGTCGCAATACTATATTATCTGCTAACAAATTAGTTCTGTTTCTTTTGTTTAATTACCTTAAACTATTCCCTCACAAAACAGAGATGCATATCTATTGAAATGTATACAAAGAAATTACTGATGTTCAATTAAAATGTTAGTGTTACTTAGGAATATTTGAAAGTATTTAACTGACTACAAATAAAGGATTAATATAAAATGTAATTATAAGTGTTTGATGGGAATACGTGAACCCATTTAACTTTGCACAAACGAATGATTAATATTTAATAGAATTCTTAGTGTTAAAAATAATTGAAACTGTCTAATTGTCTGCAAACACGTGAGGTCTGGCTAGTATAAAAATGTTATCAAGTAACTATGCCTTCACAGAACATTTCAATTATGTACAGTGTATCACAAAAGTGAATACACCCTTCACATTTCTGCAGATATTTAAGTATATCTCTTCATGGGACTACACTGACAAAATGACACTTTGGCACAATGAAAGGTAGTCTGTGAACAGCTTATATAACAATTAATTTATTTTCCCCTCAAAATAACTCAAAATATAACCATTAAAAGCTAAACTCCTGCCAACAAACGTGATTACACTTCTTAGGGAAAGTTATCAATATTAACATACAACTGTCAACTGTCAATATTTTGTGTGGCCACCATCATTATCCAAAACTGCCTTTACTCTCCTGGGCATGGAGTTTACCAGAGCTTCACAGGTAGCCACTGGAATGCTCTTTCACTCCTCTATGACGACGTCGCGGAGCTGGAAGATATTTGAGACTTTGCACACCTCCACCTTCCGCTTGAGGATCTCCCAAAGATGTTCTATTGGGTTCAAGTCAGGAGACATGCTTGGCCAGCTTTACCCTAAGCCTCTTCAGTAAAACAATGGTTATCTTGGAGGTGTGTTTGGAGTCATTATCATGCTGGAACACTGCCCTGCGACCCAGTTTCTGGAGGGAAGGGATCATGCTCTGCTGCAGTATTTCACAGTACATGATGGAGTTCATGTTTCTCTCAATGAAATATAACTCTCCAACTCCTGCAGCACTCATGCAGCCTTAGACCATGACATTCCCGCCACCCTGCTTGACTGTAGGCATGACACACTTATCTTTGTACTCCTCACCTGGTCGCCGCCACACACGCTTGAAGCCATCAGAATCAAACAAATTAATTTGCATCACATCTGACCTTAGGACATGGTTCCAATAATCCATGTCTTCAGAAGAGGCTACCTCCTGTGTGGACAGCCATACACACCAATTTGATGTAGAGTGCGGCGTATGGTCTGAGCACTAACATCCACCTCTTTCATCTCTGCAGCAATGCTGACAGCACTCTTACGGCGATCTTTCAAAGAAACCATTTGGATGTGACGCTCAGCACGTGCGCTCATCTTCTTTGGACGACCTACTTGAGGCCTGTTCTGAGTGGACCCTGCTCTTTTAAAACGCTGGATGATCTCAGCCACTGTGCTGCAGCTCAGTTTCAGGGTGTTGACAATCTTCTTGTAGCCTTGGCCATCTTTACGTAGCGCAACAATACGTCTTTTGAGATCCTCAGCGAGTTATTTGCCATTTGGTGCCATGTTGGAACTTTCTGTGACCAGTATGAAAGAGTGTGAGAGCTGCACTACAAATTTGAACACACCTGCTTCCTATGCACATAGACCTAGTAACACATGGGCCTAGTAACACTAATGAGTCACATGATATTTTGGAGGGAAAATGACAAACAGTACTCGATTTGGACATTTAGGGGTGTAGTTTCTTAGGAGTGTACTCACTTTTGTTGGCAGGGGTTTAGCTTTTAATTGTTATATTTTGAGTTATTTTGAGAGGTAAATAAATTAACTCTGTTATATAAGCTGCACACAAACTACTTTTCATTGAGTCAAAGTGTCATTTTGTCAGTGTTGTCCCATGAAGAGATATACTTAAATATCTGCATAAATGTGAGGGGTGTACTGATTTTGTGATACACTATATATATATATATATATATATATATATATATATATATATATATATATATATTATAACAGTGCTGGTTGTCACTAAATTATTTTGTGGGTTTGAGTCGAACCAAGTGCAATATCTAGGATGGAGCTTTTATATAATAATAATTTTCTTAACTACCTGATGATTGTTGTTTTGTAAAAAACTTCACGAAACCCAGGGGTGGCAATCTAAATTCCATGAATTGAATATATATATATATATCGAACATATTTTATCATATATATATATATATATATATATATATATATAGAAATGTGTGTGTGTGTGTGTGTGTGTGTGTGTGTGTGTGTGTGTGTGTAAAAAGGTTTTGATATTGAATAACTAACAAGGTTTGATATGACATAAAATCTAACCAACCAGCAAACCGACAAACCGGAGTACGTCTTAGGAACGCTTTTAATGGAAAGAATATCTGCATTTGATTAGAATACTTTGTATCATATAAGTAATTAATTTGTGTCAAAAATATTTCGTTGGAGTTTATTAATTCCTTTTTCTTTTCTTTGTTTAATGATATAATCAACCTTCGTATTTTATTCAATGCCAAAACCATTTTTGTAGAATTATAGTAATTGTACGATTTACCCCAGACCTGGTGGGTTAAGTTTTCTCGAACTTATTAGTCCGTGAGTGAACGAAATAGAACAACTGGAATTCGAACCCACTTATTTCGAAGCTGCAATCCAGGACTTGAGTCATTACGCTGTGGGGACCTGCATTGTTTATTACGAATTATAATCATATACTTGAAACCATACAACTATGTGCAAACAAATGACTCTGTCAAATAGAAATAATAAATTGAACTCATATAATAGTTTGTATTACAAAGGAATAGTGCTTTCGAACTAAGACCCGTATTTATAAACATCCTTATCATCTTCTTGCAATGTGTTAAACAGTACCCTACTGTCCTTTTACAACGTTGGCTTTGGCATTAAATCAGCCACGAAGGTTGATATACTATTAAACAAAGAAACCAAATTTTGAAATCATACAATTGTGTAAAAAAGATTTCTAAGAAACACCGACACAATAAGTGTAAATATAAATGTATAATGAATGCAATTTCCAAACCTCAAGGTATCAAAAAACACAAGATGGGTTAACATACCGTTAAAATCTATCACTCAATTATTCAAAATCATTATTTCAATATGTTGCCGTTAGACGGTAAACGTAGCACACAGAAGTAACATTTTTGATAGAGCAATGCACATATTTTACTCTAACGGAGGAATAAAGCAATTTACCGTCCAATTTGTAAAACTGAATAATTTTGTCGGATAGGCATTTTCCATGAACCTTGTTTTAATGGACTAGATTCTGTATATAAGGGAGATAACTTTGAAATGCTAAGTGGAATCATTCTTTATTTTCTGAAATAAAGGCATCAACCTGTTGTAACAAGAGGAACCCAGTGAGTTCACCAGTCGTTTAATATAGTTCTCTCCATGATTGCTCAAAATCAGACACTCCACATCTCAGATAATCGAGCACCTTCCTAGTACAACGATAACTTGCCTGAGGCATCCAGGCACCAGCTATGATATTTACTGCTTTCTTTGAAGGAACTTCGATTCTGCTTTTTGGGAAGGTTACTTTCCATTCACTACATTTGCAAAAAACGCTATTGAGAAAGTCTTCAATCATTTATTTTCACCAGATAACCGCGCCATGGGAATCCATGCTTCAGAATTATGGCGCCAATACTATGACGATGACATCTCTCTAAAGTTACTTGTGTGCATTTTCAAATTTACATTTCTGGTAAAAAAAAAATCTAGCTTTTTTTCATAGTATGTTAATGGGTAAACAATATATAACCCTAGCTGCAGCAGAAACGGTACATAATAATACAATTTTTTTTTAGAGCAATACAAATGAAATAATCAACTATTTTCTCATCTGGTTATATATAAGTGTGTTGTTCAAAAAGATTGAAGCCATAGCAAAACATTTTTTGTGGCAACACATTAAAACTTCTTATCAAAGAAAAAAAAGTAACTTAGATTTATGTCTTAACTTCTGTGCTGGTGAAGCCGATACAATAGTTGCACGCGTGCGTCAAAGCTTTGAACTTTATAAACGACTCTTCTGTATATAAATATATATATATATCATCATCATCATCATCATGCCGTTAGCATGGATATCCCTGACCCTCTCTCGCCACATCTCCCTATCGTTCATCGCCTCTGGCAGGTCTTCTTGGCTATATCCCGTATCCTAGCGGAGCTGCTGTATGTATGTTCGAGCTGGTCGTCCTGGTTTTTCCCAGCCATATGTGGGGGTCCATAGGAGTACATCACTTATGAGCTCGTCCCTGCTTCTCCAGCAGTGTCCTGCATGTCTGGTTTGTCTAACTTGGATAGTTTTCGTGATGGGAGGAAAGTGGCCGTATAGTTGGTGCTTCGTATGGTGTTGCCGCCAGGACTTGTTCAATATTGCTCGTAGCATTCTTTTGTAATTGCCGTCTAGCTTCTTCTCCAGCCGTTTAGTTAGCGTCCAAGTAGTGCATCCATATTGCAGTATCGATTCGACCGCTGCTTGGAAGAAACTGCGTTTCATTTTATCGGTCAGGTCTGATTTCCATATGATCGATAGCCTTAGCCATCAAAGTAAAGGAAAAAGTTGAGCACTACTGACACATCATCTTATGGGCTATGTATCAAATTCTAATCAGTGGTGTCTCTGTGGTGTAATGGTTAAAGCGCTGGTCTACAGAATCCTAATACGCGAGTTCGAACTCCAGTTGTGCTGTTACGTTCACTTTCGGACAAATACTCTTGGGAAAAGTCAACAACCTAAAACTTCAATCTAAGGGTTAAATAGTACCACTACTCTCCTTCTAAAAAGAAGAATTTGGCCTTAGTGAACCTGATAATATAGTTATGCCATTAGATAAAAAAACAAAAGTCTTATCAAAATATCTTTAAAATTATATTGATTAAATCTATTTGAAGAAACCACAATTGGCACCCAACCCAGCCTTCTGAAAACTTTGAGATTTCTCACAAGATTTTGCCATGGTAAATTCTACCGTTATCTTTGTCTTCAGTTCATCTTTGGGGTTCACATTGTTATATTGGTCTCTTACTCAACTGTTTGGTTTGGTGGGTTTTATGGCATATCAACCTTTGTAGGTTATGTAACGCCAAATCCATTTTTATGTAAATGATCAGTTCTATTTAAAATATTTCAGTTTAGAATTAGTACACAGTTTGTCAAAAACATTTCTATTTAAAACTATTCAAGCAGTTATATGAAACAATTCAGCTAAGTGTAAATACAGTTTTAATGTCGAAAAACAGTTCCATTTCAAATAATTCAGTTAAGCATAAGCACGCAGTTCAAATGCAAGTACAGTTCAATTGTCAAAATCATTTCAATTTCAAGCTATTCAGTTTACTCAAACAATTCAGTTTAGCATAAGTATGCTGTTAGTTCTATTTAACCCATTGATAGGGCCCTATCAGGTGCTACCACTCCGGGCCAAAGTGGATTTGGGAGCGATGCGAATGAAGGGGTACTCCGCATTCCCCACTGCTGGAACCTCACCATCAGATTGTTTTGTGTCATATCCAGGACACTCGTTAGGGGGGATACCCTTCTGCAGAGGCGCAGTCAGTGTATTCTACAGCCTCAGCTGACTGGGCAATACTCAAATGTGCCCCAACACATAATAATCAAAGAGAATTTAGTATGTGTTGTTTGTCATCCAGATGTAAAATTGAGTTCTCCTGTTTGTGTCGTATCGCGCAGAATCCTGTTACCAAATGTAGGATTTCCAGCAAATGCCCTCTCGACCTTTGGCAGCACTACCCATTCTCGGACACTTGATTGAAAGCCTTCGGGTTGAGTCTAATGTCATATCGGAAGGTGTACAGAGGCATATCCACACCACTGTTCGTGACCATCCTAAACACCTTAATGTGGACTACATATTGGATCTTTAAAATTATCTGTACAGCTTGAGGAGAGAAAGCAAACAAACGGTTGTTATATGAATTAATTATCTGATCCTGGCAAATCTTTCTCATCTTGGCAAAATTAAAGCATATTCAGTTGCAGAGGATACTTTACTTTGTGGAAAAGCTTTGCTGCACTGTCTTTCCTCTTTTCTCTGATGTGTACCATACCCATGATACGGATATGTGAAACGTACATAGAATGTTCATAACATATATACATAGAACATAGGAATCCCGAAACACGAAAAACACTTACGACTTCTTAGTTCAGCACGAAAGTTTTTATTACCTTTGAGTTAAAAGGTTTTTCGACATAAGGAGAGAGGCACAATCTTTCTATGCTGGCTTTTCCATCTCCCCCCAACCCACACATGTGGCATCCACCACACACATGTGGCACCCACCACACACATGTGGCACCCACCACAAGGCCACTGCGAGCGAGCGAAAGTCAACCTTCTTCTTTGGACCGCAAGACTCAACTCAACTGACTTTCTTCAAAATCCCCAAAATCCTCCGCGCGTGCTTCCTGTGCATGACATCATTCACATACCCAAGTCACAATATCTGGGATTTTTATTTTGACATCTGAGAACGACACATCCTCCCCGTGCGCGCGTTAACACCTGCGCTCAAGTTTGCACCTAACTAACCCATGAGCTGAGCCGAAAGGTTCTCAGCCTAACTAAACCCAAAGGCAAGATATATAAAACGAAATCCCTCGGCCATTATATTACATGATGGTCAGTGATAAAAATGTATCTTTTTGATCTTGTATAAAGAATACCGAATGACTTCCTGCAGTACTTACCTGATAAGAAAGACAGGCACTCCCATGTCCCACGCTGAACTGCGGAAGCATAACATGAGAGTTCGAACTCCAGTCGTGCTATTACGTTAACTTTCGGACAAATTGTTATGTTTTGACCTTTTGACCCGGCCAAAAATGCCATTCAAGGTGACGCACCGGAAAGAAGTGACACATTCTAATGGCAGTTATGAGAGGGAATCGTGTGGGCGGAAATTGGGTGATGAAATGGGACGAGGTAAAAAAAAAATCCCAGTATACTCTCATAGACTGACGCACCAGAAGAGAGTGACCTCTGAACTGCATGACAGTTATTTCCGCTCGATCACACAGACCATTCAAAAGATAGCGGAAGTGACACATCCCGATCGCCAGATATCGGAAGAAATTGCAGAGGCGTGGAGGCGTGGAGGCGTGTCCACATCACCGCGTTTGAAGGTAATATAATGCCGACGAATTGAACAGAAGGAGTACAGGAGAGTAGAGGTGGAGGCGGAGATAGACGAGATTGTAGTGAGGAAAGCCAGCACCCAGCAGAGTGGACTCCAGGGCTCCGGTTGAGCAGCCCCGGAGAACGAGAAAGACACAACGCTGACGGCCATAATTTTGGGGTCAAAATATTTCAGTTATGTTCGGTCTCCAGCTCCCTCTCACAGTAAAAGCCCACACAACCTTTTTGAACCCTTGCAATAAAGTGAGAGGTAAATATTTTGTTAAAGAAGTCTTCCTGCGTCTTTATCATTGCGTGCGTCTGTCTTTATCATTGCATCGGTATGTATCCAGGATATATATATATATATATATATATATATATATATATATATATATATCTGCATGAATCAGCAGATGACAATGTAACAAAATACCCTTGGGAAAGGTATGAAACCCCTTATACTCCAATCTGTTTTTCGAGAAGGATGGATTTGGCATTAATAAAGGTTGATATGCCATTAAACAACAAAACCAAAACCAAACCATCCAATGTCCCGTAATATTGACCTGGTTAACTTGCTGGGATTGTTTACAATCATGGCCTGGATCCAAACAACAAATTCAGGAGTTCGTATGATAAGAGGGTGGCCTCCGAACTATTTTATTTTTGTAATCTCACTGGACTCATCCTTGTCTTTTCGAATCTTCTGCACTGGCCTCAGATTGACACCAAAACACTCTGAAATATTCGTAATGGCGCTTCAAAATTAAAGTCTACAGTGCAGTAGGCCGTATCCAAATATCTGGAGGAAGGAATCGCATGATGGTGCGGCTCTCCTCACAGACAGTGTCCAACACTTTCTAGTTTGCTGCACAGTTGACAAAACCAGAAACAAAGTTCCGGCGGTAATTTAATAATTTAAAATATCCATAATTCACTTTCTCACCAGAATTTTGTCAGGGTTTTTATATAGTATTTGCTTTATCGTCTTAAATGTAAAACAATAAAACGTATGCTGATTCGAGCAATATATAACGATATGCCATCAATACTAGAAATCCTGAATACGCAGGGGGCGATGGACTGCGAAATCGTAGTAAGCGATTTCGTACTCCAGTCGCGCTATTACGTTCACTTTCGGGCAAATACCCTCGAGAAAGGTATGAAAACCCTTATCCTTCCAGCTATAGGTTAAATAGTACCACTACTCTTCTAGGTGAATGGCTTTGGCATTAAATAACCAACAAAGGTTGATATGCCATAAAACAAAAGAAACCAAACCAAACCAAAAACACACCTGAATATGCGCTTTCGAATTTGCCTTGCTTTCTTTACTGGAGGCTAGAAAACAATTCTTGCCATTTCAAAAAACAAATCTCAATCGGTATTATACAACTTAATTATAGTATATTGCTGTGAATCGTTTTCCTTTTGCCTTGTTCATTGAGTTAAGAAAAGCCAGACGCCAGGTTTCTGGTTAAACTGTGTTCATTGTTTCTTTTCTTTTTTTAGTAATTTCCTAAGCTTTTTTAGTTTGATGTGGCACAAGGCCATTGAGATAAGGCGCCCAATGATACTGGAAAACACTCGTGACGTTTCGCTTGTTTAGCTTGCTAACCATTACACCACTCGAGGTGTCTTCTTTTCTTTATAGTAATTTACTAAGCTTTTTTTCCTAGACGGCCACAAGGCCGTAAGAATGGGGAACCTAATGAGACTGGAAATCACTTGCGAATGTTTGCTCGTCTATATTGCTAATTATTATACCATCCGTGTCGTACTTTCTTTTCTTTTTGTGATTTACTAATTTTTTTGGTTATATGTGGCACTAGGCCTTTTTTTCCTTTTTTTATTCTTCTTTGCCGAATGTTATGTATCATTTATGGTTCGTGCTTTGATCTCATTTACACCAGACAGGAGTGTTCAATTAATAGATTCGTCACGAAGTCGTCCTAATAGTAGTAATTTACTAAAGGTTTTGCTTTGATGTGGCCCAAAACCGAACGAATGTGGAACTCAATGAGACTCGAACTCACTCTTACAGTTTTGATAATGAAACTTTCTAACCATTAAACTGCCTGAGGGGCCCAACTCCTCCTTAGAGTAAGTCAATTGTTGTATTAAATTTTTTGTCGTTAGTTTTCAAGGAGGGTGCTTAATTTCAATTTTTTTAAAAATGATTGATCTTCTTTTGTATTGCAACATCTATCTCATGTGTATGATTAAAAGAAAAAAGAAATTTCGTTTGTAGTTTCAAAGATTGAAGACATGATGAAACATAAAAGATTTTCTTAGGATACATTGCATTGTTTGCTTGAAGAAAATTCAAAATAAGACGTTAACACGCACACAAAAATAATTTCTGCATTTCGTAGGCCAGCAAAGTGAACATTCGTTTGTTAGTTTGTTTGATTTTTTTGGCAAATCAAACTTTATAATTCATTCAATGCTAAATCCTTTTATATACAAATAACACTTCTATTTCAAACAAAATAGTTTCGAATACAGTTTTATAGTCGAAGACATTTTTATTTCAAGTTATTCAGTTTAGTAAAATAGTTTTAAAAAAAAATCAGTTACGTATAAGTATAGTTTGTTTTTTTTACTCACAGTTAAATGTCAAAACAATTCTTTTTCAAACAATTCAGTTTTTTGAAAGTAGAGTTTCAGAATCCAAAACAGTTCTATTTCAAACAATTCACTTTAGCATAAGTACGCAGTTTAAATGTCAAAACAGTTCTTTTTCAATCAATTCAGTTTTGCTTAAGTACACAGTTTAGTTCTATTTGAGCCATAGATAGTATCCTATCAGACGCTAGCACTCGAAGCCAGAATGGGCCTGGGAGCGATGGCGATGAAGATATACCCCGCATTCACCAAAGCTCCTGCATTACTGGAACTGTTTAGTGTTATATGCAGGACACTCGTTTGGAGGATCTTACCCTTCTGCAGAGATCCAGTCATTGTCTTTCACAGCCCCAGCTGAGGGGGCAAATAAACATTCAAAATGTAATTTGTAATTTTTGGTACGTGAGGTTAGAGAAGCTGATGTGTCAAGGGATCAAATGAAGACGTTCGCTGAGAATTATAAAGATTTATGATATAGCAATGCTTGTCGCTTTGGTATTTAAGTTCTACGTTAATTAAATGGCAACCCACTCGATACTGCCTTTAAATGTTCAATTGATTTAAACATAGTGGGACACGTGATGCATTTATACGACTGATTCGAACAAGTATTGCTCCTACCGAGGAGAAAAGTAACCATTGAAAGATAATAATGACTCCGATTTTATTGAATGCA
This sequence comes from Sepioteuthis lessoniana, assembly GCA_963585895.1. Classification (NCBI taxonomy): domain Eukaryota; kingdom Metazoa; phylum Mollusca; class Cephalopoda; order Myopsida; family Loliginidae; genus Sepioteuthis; species Sepioteuthis lessoniana. The sequence goes on along the minus strand of OY757923.1, from coordinate 64,749,266 downwards.
TCGCTCTCCATGCTGGTCAAGAAGGGGCGTATTCAGCTGATATTGGAGCTCTTGCTTCAGTGTTAAAAATCAGCTACAGAAGGACAAATCAAACGAGCATAAATGTTCGTCATCTCTGCGCGGACACTTGTTGCTGTCTAGAGATATACTAAGTACAATATCAAAAGTTAAAGGAATCCGTTGTGTTGATGATGACTTGATGATGATGAAGATAATAAAAACAATAATCAACTTAAAAAAATATTGTCATTACTCCCAGGTCCACTCGGACCCCACGTGTAATACCTTTTCCTGTCTCAATATTGTGGTTTATTTGAAACTATACAGCTGTGTGAAAAATATTATTTCGTTATCCCTGGGGTGTAATGGTTAACGTGCCTGACTGCAACACTGTAATAAGCGAGTTTGAATTCTAGTCATGCTATTACGCTCATTTTCTGAGTAATACATTTTTCAAAAGTTATGAACACCTTACCTACCGCGAACAATGAATTAATAGTAGCACTGCTTGTCAGCAACAAGGATGGCTAAGGGATTAAATTACCCACGATGGTTAATATGTCATTAAACAAACAAAACCAACCCTTATCTGTGTGTAAAGATTGAGCTTCAACAATTTGTTACCAACCAACTATGATATATATATATATATATATATACGTATTTACTATTACATAACATATAAGAGTTGATATGACATAAAACAACACCAATAAACCAACTTAAAGAATGCTTTTCATTCTGTCATATTAAACACTGTATCGTATATTTCTGTAAAGACTGGGTGAAAATTGCTGAAGATTGGTTGGGAATTAGCTTATCCATTCACCGTATTCACCAGATATTGCATATTCAGATTAACACACACACACACACACACACACACACACACATATATATATATATATATATATATATATATATATATATATATATATATATAAAGATTATGCTATATAAAAATCAGGAAATCTGGATTTTGGAAGCATGAGAATCAGCATTATATATCCGTCATTGCCGCCTTTATGAATCTACTCTGATAGAAATTTTCTTCGAATTGAGTTTTGGCTAGTGTCTCAGCACACCATATATGTCACCGGCTTTTTATGTGTTCATGTCATTTTAATTTCTACATGCATATTAAGAAACTGGAAATAAATGCATCAGAGAAATTTTAAATGTATAAATAAATATGATTAATAGAATAATTTTAACTTTTTTTAGTTTATTGGGTTTCTTACAACTCACATTTTGTGGTGACTATCTAACCGATAAAATGAAACGCAGTTTCTTCCAGGCAGCGGTCACATCGATACTGCAATATGGTTGCACTACATGGACTCTTACAAAATGTCTGGAGAAGAAGCTAGACGGCAATTACACAAGAATGCTGCGAGCAATCTTGAACAAGTCCTGGCAGCAACACCCCACAAGACACCAACTATACGGCCACCTGCCTCCTATCACGAAAACTATTCAAGTTAGACGAATCAGACATGCAGGACACTGCTGGAGAAGCAGGGACGAACTCATAAGGGATGTACTCTTATCATATTTACCAACCCCTCTGCTCGGACAGGATGTAACACAAGGTCAATTTTTAAGCGGAGTTTAGCGGGTTTGATTTCAGAGTTTTCCTTCTCCTAGACTAATTGATTCACCAAGGCTGAAGAACCTAATCTGTCCTAGTGATGTACTCTTATGGACCCCCACACATGGCCGTGAAAAAGCAGGACGACCAGCACGAACATACATTCAACAATTATGTGAGGATACGGGATGCTGTCCTGAAGACCTGCCTAGGGCGATGAACGATAGGGAAGAGTGGCGAGAGAGGGTCAGGGATATCCGTGCTACCAGCACGACATGATGATGATGATGATGATCTGTAAGAAAGATGATGTAAAGTAACAAAAAATACGAAGATAATAAGATTTAAAGAGGGAAGTGAAAGTTACACTTGACACTTGTTCTGACTAGGCCAAGTAGGTGAGGAGAAATATGTTTATAGAAAATGAAATTTTATTAAGAAATATTAAAAACTCAAAAGACACATAGGTTGTACAGAGACATCAAAAGAATCCCAATTTAAGAAATCCTCTACCAGACTATATTCATGATAAAACATAAGTGGCTATAAAGATATCTACCATTGATGCTTCAAAACTCAAGATACCCTTATTCGTTTCAATGCTATAATCTACATATATATATATATATGGAGCATACTCTAAAATTATATATATATATATATATATATATATATATATATATATATATATATATATTAAATGCCATGGAATTTGGTCTCCGGCCCGTGGGTTTCATGGAGTTTTTACAAAACAACAATTATCAGGCAGTTAACAAAAAACACTGCCTGATGATTGTTGTTTTGTAAAAATTCCATGAAACCCAGGAGTCGATGACTAAATTCCATGGCATTGAATATATATATCTAATATATATTTACTTATTATTATTATTATTATATAATAGCTTTATCCTAGATATTGAGCACTCTCCATCTTACATTACACTTGGTTCGCCACAAACTATCAAAATGATTTAGTGACAACCAACATTGTTCTAATATATATATATATATATATATATATATATATATATCCAAGTTCTTGCAGATAAACTGAGATCAACTTTAGGTCGCAGATTCTCTGGTTCCAGAAGCTTTTTTCTGACAAAATGTTGCTAACAGAAACCTCCAATCATCCTCTTTCTTTTCGGCTAAATAATGAACTGAGTCGACAACGGAAAGCCATGAATCTTTCTGCCATCGTTGTGTAAGCAAGCACCAGGTACACTGCAAAAAAGTTGATGAAACTTTCTAAACCAACAGTTTGTCCTGTTTTTAAACGATTTAAAAAGGAGTCCAAGGTTGATTGAAAAGTGTACTCAAAGAGATTCTAAGCGCACTCCCAGGTTTCTCGTTGGCCTAAAACGTTCGATTGAAGCCAACCCATCCACATCCCTGAAAACTATTACAAAGAAACGCAATGTGTCCTTTTCCACAGTGTCTAAGGCTGTCATAAGGGACCTTGGAATGATTAGCTATGTGCGAAGACGCTATCACCTCCTAAAACCATTAGAGCCGAAAAATATTGAAAGATTCTCTAATTCATCAAGCACTGAGATGTAGGAAAAGCTTTTGAGTTCGTGGATGAGAAAAAGTTCATTGAGGACGCTAAGGTGAATCGCAGAAATTCTCGTGTTATAGCATATGACCCTTCCGATGTCTCACCTGTGTTTCAGATGAAGAATCCTACTTCTCTGATGGTATATGGTGCTGCGGCGAGTGATAGAAGTGTCATTAATCCACATTTCATTGTGGCTGGTTTGAAGATTGGTACTAAGGAATACATGGAAATCTTGAAGACCTCTCACTTACCGAGGATGGACCAGATCTTTGGGCTTGACAATGTGGCGCTGATCTAGGATTTAGCACCAAATCGTACCTGAAAAGCAACGCAGACCTTACTAGGTGAGAAGGTACCATTTATTGTCAGGGCCAACATTTGTAAATAAATAATAGCTCAGGGGTAAACCTTCTCGATTACTTTTTGTGGGGCGTGCTTCAAGCAAGTACGAATGTTTCACCATACACGTGTCAATAGTATGAAGATGTGCTGCGTGTGAGCCACGCAAAATCAAAAGGGGGGGGCTTGTGGCAGCTACAAAAGAGTACTGTTCTTGTGTGAAGGCGCTAGTGGCCCCAAATGGTCCAAAATGGCCCAAAATGGCATCCATACTGAGTGATGGATGTTTGCGTGCTATTATAAATAAGATTCGAGTAGAGTGTTCGCTAAAGATCCGGAAGACAGGGGTTCAATCCAAAGTCGAGTCATACCATAGACTCAAAAAATGGTACTTGATGCTGCCTTGCTTAACACTCAGCATTGAAAGGTAAGGATCAAGGGTAAAGTGGACCAATCCAAGAAAAGGAGTAGCGCTGTCCCCTATATCCTCGGTGTAGTAGCTATTGAAAAGGGAGCCTTCGGGTTACCCTAGACTAACGTCGCCAAATTTACTTTTACTTTACCATTATTTTATTAAATATAGTATATTTTATTATCTCAAAAAATCTTCTGTAATTACCTGCATGACCCTATATATATATATATATATATATATATATATTGTCATGCACAGAGAAACTGTTTCGTTGTATCTCAACTCTTCAGTGTGGCTTGACACGTAGGACGCCTGAAGCTGGAATCGAAACCCGCCCAACTTTACGTTAGACTTGGTATCAGACTGCTCGGTTAACAAGCGTACCACGTATGGCTAAGGATTTATAAGGTATTATGCAACAGTAGCAGCAGCAGCAGCAACGTTCGTTTATTTACATTTTATACCTTACTGGATACCAGAGTGCTCTGTTCGTTCGGAGATCTTTGCATTATGCGAGCGGCAGCCGGAAATTCCCTTTCCAGAATGCTTAACCCCCATGGGGGAGCGTATATATTGTCGTCCACAGACAGACTGTTTTGTTGTATCACAACTCTTCAGTGTGGCTTGACACGTAAGACGCTTGAAGCTGGGATCGAAACCCGCCCAACTTAACTTTAGACAAGCGAACCACGTTTTGCTTAGGAATTATAAGGTATTGTGTTGCAACAACAGCAGCAGCGTTCGTTAAGTATATTTCACTTGATTTTAACTGTGTGCACATGTATAAAGAGAAAATGACAAGGTAAATATAAATTATTTTTTTCACGAAAGAATATCAAATTCTCTAAAAGACAGCAAAAAGGACCTTGCATAATTTCATGATCGGAAATTTTCTAAAAAAATCCGTGATAAGGGAATAAAAAGTTGTTTGGAGATGATAGAAAATAATATAACAAAACAGTAAATATGTTGTTTAATGACTTTAATGGGAAACATTTTTTTTAAAAAAAGGGTGTTTTATCATTTTTTCGTTTCCCAGGAATTATTTACTTCCTTATATTCGTTAAGATATAGACCTGGGAGCAAAAGGAATTGCATCTAAGCAAAGATTTAATCGAAGTACACCTTTGACTAATTTTAAATTAAATCTTAGTGAAATGGAAGACATTTCTCCAGCGATGCAAGAGAATCTAAACGGCAGCAAATCCAAAACTTTCGTTGCCGATAACTCAATATTAACAAAGTTTTAATTAAATAAAATTTGTTTCAATGCTTCCCTGGCCATCGAACCTTGCAAAATTATTAGCCGTCATAAACACATGCGGAATTCGTTTCCCCTTCATCCGAAAGAGGAATGTATCCGTCCGTAACTCTGGGGAGATTACTTCACGGTTCATGATTGACAGTAAAGCGATCACTTGGATTTAATGAATCCTACTTATCATACGTGTCACCCTGAACAGCACGTTAATAATTATTCGACAGAAGAAATTACTTTGCTGCTTTATGAGGTCTTTCCACTGATGATGGTCATCAGAAATCCATTATTGCAACAATTGGTTCTAATCAGTGAGGTTTATCTACATACGTTCCTCAAATGGATTAGAAGTTAAAGGATTCACTCATGAGTTTTACGGTGACGACATTGAAGTCCTCTCTCAAAGATATTCTAATAAACACACACACACACACACACACACACATATATATATATATATATATATATATATATATATATTGTGATAAGAATAAGTAGGATGGTGGATAAATCAAACACTTACAAAAGTTTGGTAGTATTGATATTTCATGCTTGTTTATTCGAAGAACTTCTTTAGATTAAACATTTTTTTAGTCTTTGTACATTTAAGAAAATGAGGAAATAGATGAGTTAACGGAGAAAATAAAGATATAAAAGAGGGAGGAAGAGAGTATAAAGATAAGAGACAAGTTAGAGGAGAAATAGAGAATGAGTTAGATGTAGGTTTAATTGATGGTGGTAAGCGTTTTGGGTTTTGACTGTGACTGTGACTGTGTGTATAGTGATAGAGTCAAATTTATTATGTTTCACTAGGAGATTTTTGATCATGTGGAAGTTGAATTAATTGGGGCTAAAAGATAAAGAAACATGGAAAAGAAAGCGTAAGAAGTGAAATGGGAGGGGTTTATGCTTATCCCGTTTCATAAAAGACATTGTAATGTTGTGTCTTAGTGGAAAGGAAGAACAGAGAATGAAAAGGGAAAAGGAAAAGGAAAAAAAATCCTTAATAGTGTGGTCGTATAGCGTGAAAACATGTCTTAGTTTGCTAAAAAGAATTTTTACCCATTCTCTATTGTTTTCTCTATATTGTTTTCGTGTAGTGTAATGTCTACCATGTAGGGTGATATCTGTAGAAACCTGGATATTGTTTTATGTGGTTTGTTTGGGAAATGATTACAGATTCTAATAATCTGCAAGATTTTTTGCAATGTTTTGGTTTGATTAGATCGGCTTGGGAAAAATTAAATGCGTGTTTGATATCTATCACGTGGCAGAAAAGGACTTTTTGGTCGTTATTTATTTTGATAGCTCGTTTGCGTTCGTAGATTCTTTTTCTAGATGTAGCACATGGCCATATTAATGGGGCACCCAATGATACTCGAACTCGCTCGTGTACGCCTTCTAGTCGAGTCTCATAGGTTAGCCTATTCATATGGCCTTGTGCAACATCAAATAAGAGTCTACAAAATAACTAAATGTTCTCAGACAAAAATAACGAGCTGGAAACATACACGTATGTAAGAATGAAATAAATAATACATTAAAAAATATAGAAGTTTCTTAGTAGACTAATTCTTTTTTGCATATATCTAAAGCTTATATAACGTAGACAGAGAGTCAACAGTGCTTGGTGATTGTCACTTTCTCGCCTATGCGATTATTTGACTAATACTTGACCTGAATATCGCTTAGGCAATAAAATAAAAATTGCCACTGGCATTGTGTCTTTGATATCCTTGTAACATTACGGTCAAAATAGAACGTTTGTACCAAGACGCGGCAAACGGGTTTATACGTGTATCGCTAGGTCTCAAGTGACAGTCGAACCCTGCTGTATCCTCGCCGTGAAAAAAAAAGCTGACGAATTCACAAAACTCTGTCTTAGATCACAAACAAAACATTTTATTCGGTACTACACTTCTTAAGTAGCCGCCGGGAGAAAGAAACAAACGATGAAAGCTGAATTGACCAGGTTAGCTGGACAAAGAAAGTAATATGTCATAAGGAGAAGGAGCAGACAAAGACCTTGACTTTTCTTGCTGTTTTCTTGTAGTTCTAACGTACTTGTTTGCTTGTTTCGAGTCCAGGGGAGCGCGTCTGGTGTGAGTGCTCTCCTCAAAATGGGGGCCGCAAATTTGAGCTATTTCCACATTTCCATATCAAGGCTTCATCTTTCTGTCTTTATCTGATCGAGTCAGGCTGCCTACTAACTTTCGAATTGGAGTCGTCTCCTTATTCTGCCTGGTACTAGAAGAAGGAAAATATCCGTATCCGATGGTTCCCTACTTGCGCAGAAGATTTGGGACTTCCAGAGCTTTTTCTAGTCACGGATAAATGACTACGGTATTAACTACCGTAGTCATTCATCCGTGACTGACTGACCTACAACGAGTGCTTTGACCTAACTCCTCAAATGTCAGCTGGCGTTCTGTAGACTTTCTGTCTGCTCCCACTTATCTTTTCCTCTCACTCTCCTTCCTATGAAATTAGTCTCCAGTTCTCTTTCATACTTTCCGTATGACCTTACATCCTAACATGGATGCATATGCTCTGTCACCGTATTCAGCACTGTTAATTTTTAAACATAGAGTCGATAAATACAGTGATTTATTTATTTGAGAATACTGCTTAAATGGATGACGATCTAACTTAAGGTTACGCAGATATTGATATAGATGATTTCATTTTCTTTGTCTCTGACTTAAGGAATATATATATATATATATATATATATATATATATATATATATATATATATAATCCGACAGTATGGAGAAAATAGAAAAATGTAATCGAAAAGTGATTAATCTATTAAGAAGGAAAGTCCCCGTTAAAACTTTTCAGTTTCTATGAAATTTTATAAGGATTCTAATATGGTGAGACAAGTCTAAATAGGACACCGATAGATGTTTAATAAAATACAATGTCAGTCAACTTCTTACAGTCATATTGAAGGTTGTTAAAGCCACAACATTTTAACGTTGATTTTCCTTCGTAATTAATTAATGATTTTTGGATTACATTGTTTTTTTTTATTTTCTCCACACATACACACACACACACACACACACACACACACATGCATATATATATATATATATATATATATATATTGTCATCACCATTGAATTGATCAGATTTTCATATGATCAATAAACTACAAACAAACACCCAGGCTTTTTCTTGGCGTTCAATAAAATTACTTTCAATAGATAAGATGTTGCTGCCGGGGTATGTGAATCGGCCTACTAATTGCTGAGATTTAACACTGAAAATGAAGATGAAATACATAGACTCTTTTTTTTTCTTACATCTTACCCATCAGCCTGGGTGGGGGTACCTCCGGTGGTGTAAGGATTTGCAAGCTAAACAAACAAAGATTCATGAGTTTGATTTTCATTAGGTAACTCATTCATTGGGCCTTGTGCCACATCTGAGTAAAGCAGTTAGTTAATTACTACCCCATAACCGGGGATAAAGTCAGCGTATAGTAAGCGGCTCTGACTGCGCAGTAAGGGGTAGGGTTAGGGAGAGACAGATATTTCATAAATTATCTCAATTGTTAGACATATACGCAAAAAAATAATACCTAGAAAGTTATCTCCTTTTAATTTTATTCGTCGGTGTCCTAATTTTCCTGATAAAGTTTAAATTTTCATGATAATTTCAACGAAGATTATCATTTAAACATAAACGAATATTTTGTATTAATCAATGATCATTTATCGTTATCACCGAAATAGTAAAAAATTATGTATCCGGTCTGTAATGTCCACTGAGATCAGCAGGATACCGTCAAACTGAAGCATTCCAAAAACACAACTACGGGGTCTGGGGAAGGCTACTAATATTCCCTCTGTATTTACTCTGTCTATTGACATTTGCATAGGCATGTGCGCGTGTTTGCAAATATGCACGTCTATCAGCCAATCTCTCTAAAACCTCCTCTAATATAATACTTCCAGCCACTACACAGTTAAGTTATTTTCCTTTTCCTTTTTTTTTTGTTTTGTTTTGTTATTTGCTTTTGCCTTATTGTATGTCTCTGGTGGAATATTACTTGACTTTTATTTTATCATTAACTTATTATCAAAGAGCTTTTAACGACAGTGGCGTGGGCGTAAATCATTGTTATTTGAGTTTCTTCAAGTTCTTCTATATTATTGATAATTCTAATAATTAAATCTTGTCGATCGGAATGGTAGCTTTTAGCGAGTTTTCAGTTTGAGGCTGAATTATTTCTTTAAATCGATAAGCTACATATATTTTGCAAAAACCAGGTGTGTTGGTTGGTTGGTTGTTTTATGGATTATCAACCCTTTTCGGATTCTTTTTTAAATTGGCCAGCAGCATATATTTCGTGAAAACCAGGTTGGTTCATTGGTTTACGGAGGATCTAAACTTTTCGGATCATTTTATGCCGAATAAATCTTTTTGGTAAAAGTTTCAAACAATTCAGTTTAGTTTAGACATAGATTTTTGTTAATACGTAGTTTAATTTCAAAATAGTTCTATATCAAACAATTCATTTTAGTAAAAGCACACATTTTAAATATCAAAAGCAGTTCTGTATCAATCAATTCAATTTAGAATAATTACAGTTTTATGTTTATACTCAATTAAATGTTAATCGGTACTATTTCAAACAGTTTAGTTTACCTTAAGTAGACAGTTCAAATACCAAAAACAGTTCTATTTCAAAAATTCTATTTAACATAAGTATGAAGTTTAAACTTACCGGTCAGTATAAAATCAGTGAATTTCAGAGAATTCCATTTAGCGTAATTACACAGTTTAGCTTTATTTGACCCACACATAGGACCCAATCAAGTGCTACCCCTCTAGGCCATATCTAGGACATTCATTGGGGAATCGTAAGCCTCTTCAGAGATGCAGTCAGTGTATTGTGCAACCCACCTGACTAAACCGACTAAGTTTGCGTGTACTAGTCAAAATAATAGGCTACGAAATATCACTGAGTTATAATAAAAAGTTTCGTTTGGTTTATTTTTTTATTTAATGGCATATCAATCTTCGTGGATTATTTAACGCCGCAGACCTCCATGGAGAAAAGCAGTAGGAGTATTACTTATCTCCCGTGAAGAGTGATAGGTGGGAGTTCATACCTTTCGCAAAGATAGTCGGAAATTAAAAGCAATAGCACAACTGGTATTTGAAATCGAATACTGCGATGACACAATCTAGCACATTAGCCCCAACGCCATGTGTAATTCTTAATGTTAGGGAAAGACTTCACACTATCCCCTTGGCAAAGAGAAAAAAATTCACTTGTTCTCCCGCACCAAAGTAAAATTATAGAACCAAATGTATTCTTTAACCACAGGCAACCAGTGTCTCATCAACTGAAAAGGACATCGACACACGGCTAACGAAGGCATGGACAGCTATCGATAGGCGATTGATCATATGGAAATCAGACCTGACCAATAAAATGAAACGCAGTTTCTTTCAGGCAGCGGTCGTATCGATACTGCTGCATGGATGCTCTACTTGGACGCTAACTAAACGGCTGGAGAAGAAGCTAGACGGCAATTACACAAGAATGCTGCGAGCAATATTGAACAAGTCCTGGCGGCAACAACCCACAAAGCACCAACTATACGGCCACCTGCCTCCCATCACGAAAACTATCCAAGTTAGACGAACCAGACATGCAGGAAACTGCTGGAGAAGCAGGGATGAGGTCATAAGTGATGTACTCTTATGAACCCCCACATATGGCCGGGCAAAACCAGGACGACCAGCTCGAACATACATACAACAGCTATGTGAGGATACGGGATGTAGCCCAGACGACCTGCCAGAGGCGATGAACGATAGGGAGAAGTGGCAAGAGAGGGTCTGGGATATCTATGCTGGCGGCACGACATGATGATGATGATGAGGCAACCAGACTAGATGATGGACAATTTTGAATTCAAACTAACTTTATTCCGCTTAAAAATTAACCTTGTTTCACATCCTGTACACGGAGTTTAGCGAATACCTACTGAATAATATTTTTTTAATAACATTGCCATAGGAGTTCCTTTATGATATTACGATTTTAAAGTCTTCCCCTGTTCACCATACTTGACCATTCGCCCTGGATCTGACACCAAACAATCTGATGATGAGATTTCAGTTATGCAAGTACCCCTTTATTGCCATCGTTCTCAGGTATACTCTGACCAGGTGTGGTAGCACCTGATAGGGTCCTATCAATGTGTCAAATAGAAATAAACTGTGTACTAATGATAAACTGAATTGTTTGAAATAGAACTGTTTATATGTATAAATATGTATTTGACAATAAATGAACTACAATGGTTGATATACCATAAAACCAAACCAAACCAAACGATACATTTTTTTCTTTTTAAAGTTTAGGAATGATATTGTAAATTGAATTACCATGACCAGAAAGTCCGGCAAACAATTGCATAC
>OY757923.1:64620155-64732655 GCA_963585895.1 Sepioteuthis lessoniana | reverse complement strand
AATACACTCTGAAGAATTAAATGTTCGATAGAAACTAACAGTCACTCAAAGTGAGTAATTAATCAAAGCGAATCTTTAGAGAAAATTGAAGATTAGTGTGTTTTATCACTTTATTTATAGAATTCAGATAGGCTTGAAAAATTGATCAAAAATAGATAAATTTATCTTGGATTTTAATTGGTTATAAGATCGATTTATAAAATCGATAATCTAGGAGAGAAAAGGTTCTTAGCTTACTTTGGGTTTTAGTACTACAAGTTTGGTGAGGTAATTCAAACAATATCAAAGTGAAAAATCAGTGTTCACATAAAAGTCACTGATTATCGAAAAATGCCATAATACAGACAATCCAGACTGCATCATTACTAAGATCGGCCAGAATACTGAGAAGAGTCCTGGTGTCTTAAGTAGATTTGCTGTCAATGAGACTCCAGCTAAGGCGGGTATGAAAAACTCTTAAAAGATTGATACAAGGACTGGAGGACGCAAGAAAATGGCAAGTTTAGGTTATGTGCTAATCCTATTTACCAACCCCTCCGCTCGGGCAGGATATGACACAAGGTCAATTTTAAGCGGAGTTTAACAGGTTTGAATTCAGAGTTTTTCCTTCTCCTAGACTAGTTGCCTCACCAAGGCTGATGAACCCAGTCTGCCCTACTATTTACCCATAGCTGGAGGGAGAATAATTGGATTTATACCTTTCTCAAGGGTATTAGTGCTATGTGAAATGCAATCAGTCTCGTCCGGGATTTGAACTCGTGTCGCTGTGTCCATTTCCTACGAATTGTCGTAGGAAATGGACACCATTACACCACGGGCACCTCCGTTATATGACCACGAAATGGTCATATAATAAGAGAATGTAAAAAAATAAAAGGGTATAAAACTTGGCACGACTGGATGAGGAAAGAGACTCATTGGGAATCATGCAAGAAATTGGTATTTGACTATACGAACAAGTGTTATAAGCGGGAGCCGGAATCTGTACTAGAAAATGAGACACAAAAACTTCTTTTGGATTTTGAGATGCAAACGTATCACCTACTATCGACAAGATGACCAGAATAAGTGATAACAAAAAAGAGGACATGCGAAAATATGAACGTTGCCGTCCCAGCAGACCACAGAGTATTATTAAAAGAAAGCGGAAAAAGAGATAAATATCTAGAACATGCTAGAGAACAAAAATCTATGAAACATGAAAGAAAATGGAGATACTAACTCTAATCAGAACACTTGGAACAACACCAAAAGAATTGATAAAGAGACTTGAGAACTTGGAAATAAGACGTCGAGAGGAAACCATCCTAACTACGTATAGTATTGTTGGAATACTGAGAAGAGTTCGAGAGTCTTGAGGAGATTTGCTGTCACTGAGACTCCTGTGAAAATCATCGGCTCACTCTCGTTTTAAAAACTCTCAAAGAAGTAAGCCATCAAAAAAATACTGACAGCAGAATCATCAACAGAACAAGAAATAACCAGAAAACAAAAACGAGAAGAAACACAAATCTACTGACACTTCGAGCGACAAACAAAGGAAATCTCACACGATAAAATTAGTATATAGTTAAGAAAGGGGGAAAAATGAAGAGAGAAACAGAATCTATTCTGATAGCAGCACAAAACAACTCCATTAAGAGAAACAACATCAAAGACAGAATCGATAAGACGCATAAAATAACAAATATAGATTATGTGGTAATAGAGAAGAAACGATGAATTTCATCAGTGAATGCCACAAATTAGCACTAAAGAGTATAAGACTACACAGAACTGGGTGGGGAAGGGGATCATCTTAAAAGTGTGTAGAAATTGAAATTTGACCATACGAACAAATGGTATATGCACAACCCAGAATCCGTCCTGGAGAATAGGACGCACACAGCTTTCGAGGATTTTGAAATAAAAACGGATCGACAAATCTAAGCCAGACGACCAGACCTTGTAATGATCAACGTAATAAAACAGAACGTGCCGAATTGTACACTTAGTCCTCCCAGATGAACACATAGTAAAATCAAATGAAAACGAAAAGAAGGATAAGTGCCTGGTCCTCGCTTGGGAAAAAATGTTGAATATGAAAGTGACGATGATACAGTTGTAATTGGTACAGTCATCAAAGTATTATTACAAGGAATTGTCGACTTGGAAATAAGAGGACAAGTTGAAACCATCGAAACTGCAGCATTATTGAGATCGGCCATAATACTGAAAAGAGCCCTGGAGACTTGAGGAGACGTGCTATCACTCAAACTCCAGTGAGAAACCATAGGTTAATGCTGGCGTGAAAACTCAAAAACAAGTAAGCAATGATAAAGTTTACTTTACGGTCCCGGCAGACCACAACGTAATGTTAAAAGTGTAGGGTATGTTGTTTGCTGGATAGTTTGCTCCCAAAATTTATGTTGTCTCATTATTGAAAAGCAAATGATATAAACGACGCAGACAAAAAAAAACATTCAAAAGAAAGCAATACAAACAAAAATGGATTTATATAACAACAGGTACATAAAATGAAACATTACAAAACATTACGAATATTATTCTTAAATATCCGTCTGTGTGTGTGCGTGTGTGTATGTAACTAACGCGATTATAGTGAAAGACTATATATTAAAAGTGTCCAATAGACTATAAATGTATTTTAGGAAGACGTGTTTATCTCCCCTGTTGGTCGTTTGATCTTTCGGAATTTGGCGAGATGTCAGAGGCTGAGCACGAGACTAGAACACGTCCAGCCGAAAAGGCAGAACAGGAAAGAAAAAGGTCGCAGAGTATATACGCACCTATGTTGCGTGTATTGAGCTGGCAAAGCTAAGCTGTCTCTGGAAGTCAAAATATAAGAGAGTGAGTTGCGACAAGTCGCGAGTATATATGACTAACCCTTGACATGTGATCGGCTCCAAATGCGTGGGATAAGATCACAGATGCGGACGTAGTTGTGAGCACAAATCACATGACTTTCCTGACTAATAGGTTAACTGACATTTACCATCTTTGTTTCGGAAACCAGTGAATTAGTATCCTATTTTCTAGAATTTTCTTGAATCATGGCTATTTTAAATATATATGAGTGTAAATCCTATAAAAAATGGTTCTACAGACTTGTGGATGTTTGCTGTCACTGAGGCACCTTTGAAAACCATCAACTAATTCTGGCTTTAAAAAACCCTCAAAGGATTAACATAATAATAGTAATAATAATAGTAAAATGTATTTTCTAAATAAAAAACTATTTGTAAAAAAAACTGTTATTGCAAGCAAATGTGTGAAACGTTATTTTAAATGGATAACTCACGAAATTATAGTTTCCGAATAATTTTTTTCTTTTTTGTCCATATAAGTAAGAAATATTAAGACTAGCTGGTAGATGATATATATATATATATATATATATATATATATATATACGAAAGAAAATATGATCACAACAAAAGAAGAAAAAATCTACGATGACAATCAGGGATATTTTTTCTTTCGGATAACTCTAAGTAGCAAAGCTCATATATTTAATTCATTTCAATAAATCTGCTATATAGACGTTCTTTTTAAAGGATTTAATTGCTTTGGGGACTGTTTAGAAATTTTGCTCTCATATTTTCGATTAGTCACTTTTTACATATATATATATATATATTGATAAAAAGCATCTTCAGAGGATCATTTTATTTGTTGATGTATTTACCAACTTTAAGCGTTTCATTGTTGTTTTTGCTTATTAATTTTATCAGTAACATACTCGTCCAAATGAGGGTATAAAACCGAACTGTTTAACATTGTCAAATATGTCTATAAATGAAATAACCGTCTGAAGTTCTTGTGTTTTTTATCTCAACATTTTCATACAGTCGGATTTATTTCCAGTCTTTACCCAATATGTATATATATATATATATATATATATATATATATATATATATACATATATTTTAAATTTTCATCATATAACGTATATATATATATATATATGGAATAAACTTATTTCAATACATGAATTTTTTGAAATTTTCGGACGACAAAATAAGACTTGCCAGAGCAAATTTGACGGTCATTACCAAAAATAATCCAAGACTTTTTCTCTCCTAGATCTTTTAAATACATTTTTAACCAATTAGAATCAGGGATAAACCATCAATTTTTCATCTAATTTCGAACCCACTTCAATCTTATAAATAATCGAAAAAAATAATTAATTCTCTTGTAGATTAAAATATCTTTTCGTCTCCTTGAATTTACTTCTTTTGAATGAAAATCTAAGCGACCTATTTAATCTAAAAATTACTTAATTATTCTAACTTGAATGAAAATATTGTTTTCATACACGTATTTGTTCCCGATTTCTATCTTACAGTTGCTGATAAAAAATGTTAGCTGCAGTCCCGTACATATTAGCGCATGAATATACGTTCTCTCTTATACAGTGATATATTAACAAAAAACATCATTTTTAGTCACATAATATATATCCAACAAGAGTTAGACACTCACAATCTACCACATCAACTTTTTCTATCTTGTAATAATTAAGTCCTGATTAGTGGATTGAGTGTTCGCAAATGGTCCGGGAGACATGGGTTCGATCCCAGGTCGCGTTATACCAAATACTTTAAAATAGTACTTGATACCTCCTTGTTTAACATTCAGCAATATAAGGTACGTATCAAGGGAAAAGTGAAGAAATCAAGGGAAAAGAGTAACGACCTCTCATATACCTCGGTGTAGTAGCCATTGAAAAGGGGGCCTTCTGGTCGCCGTCGACTATGATCGTCGCCAACATTACTTTATATTATCATTTCTTGCTAGAAAAGATTTGGTATTTGTAACTAGTTTTTCAACAGCTTTTTCACTCAATTTAAAGAAATTAGATTTATAAATGAGGAGATCAAAGTTTTATTCAATCGTTTAATGTCTTATTAGGTACATATGTAACATAGCCATACATGAATATGGGAAATGTACATAGAGTGTTCATAACATATACATAGAACATAGGAATCCTGAAAGACAAAAACACTTACAACTTCTTAGTTTAGGTACGAAACATTTCTTATTACCTTTGAGTTAAAAGGTTTTTCGACATAAGGAGAGAGATACACCTTTCTATGCTGACTTTTCCATCTGCACCACCAACACGAGTGGCACCCGCCACAAGGCCACGGCGAGCAAGCAAAAGTTACCCTTCTTCTTAAGAGGGCACGACTCAACTAACTGACTTCTTCCGGTGCATGACGTCATTCACATCCACTGGTCAACCTTTCTATCTGGGATTTTTATTTTGACATCTGTGAATGACACATCCTCCCCGGGCGTGCGTCAACACCTGCGCACAAGTTTGTACCTAACTAACCCTTGCACTGAGCCAAAAGGTTCTCAGCCTAACTAAACCCAAAGGCAAGATATATAAAACGAAATCCCTCAGCCATTATATTACATATATATATATATATATATATATATAAATCAAGAACTATGAATGTCAAAGTAATAATCTAGTACCAAGCAATGGTTTGCTACTCTTGACCCCAGCGGAAAATGCTCATAGATAGACGAGAAAGGATCAACATTTACTGCAATTATTTTTCTCACTGAATATCATAAATCTAGAAATTATCGAGAAAGTTTTAAGGAGAAAGCTCAATTGGTGATTCCAGCTGTTTGGAGGTAACTTAAATGAGACATGAAATATGGAAAATAAATCACGACAGTTTTTGTTGTCTCAATTCCAAGAAACCAATTTTCAAAAATCAAATTAAAAAAATAATATTAAATAGTTGTTCTTTATGGTTTTTCTCTCGATCAAAGGAAATAACTGTTCGAGATGAAAAGAAAGTCACCATATTTCATTTTCATTGATCCTTAGCTTTACTTGTTTTGATTAAATCAAAATTCTGATCGAGAGAGAAAATAAGAGAATAAGAATAAAAGACAAAAATGGAGAAAGAGAGTAAGAGAGAGAAAAAGTAAGAGATAGTGGCAGAAATTCAGAGAGAGAGAGAGAGAGAGAGAGAGAGAGAGAGAGTGTGTGTGTGTGTGTATGATTCAGAGAAAGAGGAGAGAGAGAGAGAGAGAGAGAGAGTGTAATACAGAGAAAGAAGAGAGAGAGAGAAATAGAGAAAGTAATTCAGAGAAAGAGAGAGAATAACTGAAAGTTATAGACAGAGAAAGAGGAGAGAGAGAGAGAGAGAGAGAGTAATTCAGAGAAAGAGAGATAATGACTGAAAATTATAGACAGAGAAAGAGGAGAGAGAGAGAGAGAGAGAGAGTGTGTAATACAGAGAAAGAAGAGAGAGAGAGAAATAGAGAAAGTAATTCAGAGAAAGAGAGAGAATGACTGAAAGTTATAGACAGAGAAAGAGGAGAGAGAGAGAGAGAGCGAGAGAGTAATTCAGAGAAAGAGAGAGAATGACTGAAAGTTATAGACAGAGAAAGAGGAGAGAGAGAGAGAGTAATTCAGAGAAAGAGAGAGAATGACTGAAAGTTATAGACAGAGAAAGAGGAATCTGATGGAAAGGAGTGAGAGAGAAATAGAAAGAGAGAGCGAGAAACGGGGAGCGTGAGAGAGAGAGAGAAAGAAAGAGAACGAGAGAGAGAGAGAGAGAGAGAGATAAATAAGAGAAAAGGAAAAAGAGAGAGTGAATGAAATTAAGAGAGGGAGAGAAGGTGAGAGAAAGTGAGATCAAGAGATAAAGCGCAAGAGATTAAGAGAGAGGGATACAATGTGAGAATGACATTTAAAGAGAAAGAGAAATAGAGAGAGAAAGTAAGAGAGAGATAGAGAGAAAAAAGTGTAATTAAGAAAGAAACAGAAAAAGAAAGCGAAAAATAGAAAATGCAAGACAAAGAGAGAGAGAAAGAGAGAGAGAGAGAGAGAGAGAGAGAGAGAGAGAGAGAGACTGAGAGATCGAAATAGAAAGAAAGTGTGAGAGAAAGTGAAAGAGAGATAAAAAAAGACGATATTTGAAATTCGTAAGACCTTTTGTCATTTTTGCGAAGAATAGTATTGAATAATTCTGAAGCTTTTAATATCTTATACATTGCCATTTTTTACAACGATTTATCAACTTTAAAGAATCTCATAATCTCAAATTTGTTTCAACGAGAAAGAACAATATTGGAAACTAACCATTCTGAATTTAAACGAGAAGACATTTTCTGTGCGGCAATATTTTTTCTTTAAATTTACATTAATGGCTAGCTGTACTCACTTCCAATAAAGTGGCGTAGTAGTTAGCGAGCTAGACTGATAGTCTGGTTTGGTTTCTTTGTTTAATGGCATATCAACTTTTGTAGGTTATTCAATGCCAAAGCTATTCTCCGAGAAGAACAGTAGTGGTACTATTCAACCCATTGCTGGGAGGATAAGGGGTTTCATAACTATGCCAAGGGTATTTGCCCGTAAGTGAAGGTAATAGCGCGACTGGAGTACGAACTCGCTTACTACGATTCCGCAGTCCATTGCTTTAACAATTACACCACGAGGACACCCCGTGCGAGACTGAGACATCATAGTAAGCCAGTTTTAACTCTATTCACCCGATTACTTTCACTTATGGACTAACATCCTTGGAAAATGTACCAGCTCCTTTATTCCACCCCCAGCCCCTACTCTTCTTCTAACAGGATGGCTTTGGCATTAACTAACCCACGAAGGTCGATATGCCACTAAACAAAGAAACTTTTCTCAAGTGGACCAAAGATGAACTTAAACGAGTGGACCAAAGAAGTAGAAAACTAATGACCATGTATAAGGCATTACATCCCAGAGACGACGTTGATAGACTACATGTATCAAGAAAAGAGGGGGGTAGAGAACTTGCCAGCATCGAAGACAGCTTTCACACATCGATATAACGACTCAAAGACTACATAGAAAAGCACAAACGAGGACTGATTACAGCCACCAGAAATGATACTGATAACACGAGAGATAGCAGAATGACAAGAACCAGGAAACAAAAATGAGAAGAAAAACAACTCTATGAGCGTTTTTAACGACTTATAAAAAGCCTCTAACACTACAAAATCTGGACATGGCTAAGAAAAGGAGACCTTAAGAGAGAAACAGAATCTCTCCTAATGGCAGAGCAAAACAACCCTATAAGAACCAATCATATCAAGGTGAGAATAGATAAGACTCAATAAAATAGCAAATGTAGGCGATGCGGTGGCCAGAGATGTTACCATCAATCACATAATAAGCGAATGCAGCAAATTTGCACAGAAAGAGTAGAAGACTAGAAATAACTAGGTGGGCCAGGTGATCTACTGGGAAATGTGCAAGAAATTTAAATTTGACCATACCAACAAATGGTATATGAACAACCCAGCACCTCTCCTGGAAAATGACACGCATAAAGTCTTATGGGACTTTGTAATACAAACAGATCACCTAATCTCGGCCAGAAGACCAGGCCTTATAATAATCTACAAAAAAAAGAGAACTTGCAAAATTGTCGACTATGCAGTCTCGGCTGACCACAGAATATATTGAAAAAATGTGAAAAGAAGGATAAGTACTTCGACCTTGCTAGAGAATTGAAAAAGCTGTGGAACATGAAAGTGACGCTTGTACCAATTGTGATTGGTGCTTTTGGAACAATAACTAAAGGATTATTAAAAGGCCTGGAGGACTTGGAAGTTGGCGGACGGGTAGAGAATATCCAAATGACAGCTGAGAACGGCCAGAATACTGAAAAGGGTCCTGGAGACCTGTGGAGACTCGCTGTCACTCAAACTCGAGTGAAAAGCCATCAGATAATACTGATGTGAAAAACTTTAAAAGAGTAAATAGTAATAATAAACTCCTATCGGACTTTGACATACACACAGATCACCTAATCGTGGCCAGAAGACCAGACCTAATAATAATCAACAAAAAGAAGAGAACTTGCAGAATTGTCGACTTTGCTGTCCCGGCTGACCACATAATAAAACTGAAAGAAGGTGAAAAGAACGATAAGTCCCTCGACCTTGCTAGAGAATTGAAAAAGCTATGAAACATGAAGGTGACAATTATACCAATCTTAATTGGTGCGTTTGGAACAATAACTAAAGGATTACTAAAGGGACTGAAGGACTTGGAAGTTGGCGGACGAGTGGAGATCATCCAAATTACTACATGATTGAGAACAGCCAGAATACTGAGAAGAGTCCTAGAGAGTAGAGGAGACTTGCTGTCTCTCAAACTCCAGTGAAAGACCATCAGCTAACACTGATGTGAAAAACTCTCAAGGAGTAAATAATAATAATAATAATAATAATACATTTGAGAGTAGAATTTATAGCAGGAGGAAAAGATCTTTGCAGAGGCGAGAATCCAGTGAGGAATCATCCAAGTAGATACGCTTATACCATTATCTCTTTTTAAATGAAGGTTTTAATGAAGTGTGGAAAAAAGAAAAATAATAGAAGGAATTAAACTGCAAAATCTAGAGAAAAGCAGAACGCTTGGAGAAAAGGAAAATTATTAGTATTTGGGAATATTGTAAGCGGACACCATCAAACAAGCGGAGATAAAAGAAAAATTAAAAAATGAGTACCTCAAATGAAGAAGAAAACTGACCGAAACCAAGATCTTCAGCAGTAATCTAATCAAAGGGATTAACATTTTGGACATTCCCTCTTGTAAGATACTCAAGACCATTCTTAAAATGGACAAGGATGGATCTCAGACAAACGGACTAGAGGACTAGAAAGTTGATGGCGAAGTGCTAGGCTTTACATCCGAAAGATGATATAAATAGATTCTATGTGTTCGGAAAAGTGCGAGAAATTGGACTGACTAGCATCGAAGACACTGTAGATATATCAATACGGGAACTCGAAGACTAACTATAGCGGCTAGTAACAACACCAACAAAATAATAACGAACAGATAACGACAAAAACGTGGAAACAGAAATGGCAAGAAAACAGCAGTAATAATAATAATATCAATCAGCTGAAGCAGAAGCGTCAGTGGAGTAGTAATAGTAGTAGTAGTAGTAGTTGTAGTAGAAATAGTAATAGACATTTTAAGACAATTATCTAGGTAGCCCAAAATCTTGGTAAAAACCACCTGCCGCGTAAGCAAGTTATTAAGACTTATTAAACGTTTCAGTCATTATACATTTAACATCAAAACGATAAATGTTGGTTAGTTAGTAGTTTGGCATATCAAACTTTGTAGGTTATTTAATGCCAAATCCATTTTATCCAAATAATCAATTCTATTTCAAACAATTCAGTTTAGCATGAGTACACAGTTCAGTTGTCAAAAGCATTTATATTTCAAGTTATTCAGTTAAGTCAAACAGTTCTATTTCAAACAATTCAGTTTAGTATAAGAATAGATTTTGTTTACACACAGTTAAATGTCAAAACAGTTCAATATAAAACAATTCAGTTTAGTATAATTACAGTTTCAATGTCAAAAACAGTTCCATTTCAAACAATTCACGTGTCATAAGTATGCAGATAAAATGTAAGTACAGTGTTTAATCGTCCAAAAAATTCCTATTTCAAGCTATTCAGTTTAGTCAAACAGTTCTATTTCATACAATTCAGTTTAGCATAAGTATACAGTTAAATTCTATTTATAGCATGGATAGGATCCTATCAAATGCTACCATTCCGGGCCAGAGTGAACCTGGGAGCAATGTCAATGAAGCGGTATTCTGTATTTTCAAATCTCCAGCATTACTTGAGCCTCACTATCACATTGTTTAGCGTCATAACTAGAATATTCGTTTGTGAGGGGTAAAAACGCAGTCAGTGTAATCTTCAATCCCATCAGACTGACCTTTACATAGTTGATATCGGCCAAAATACTATGAAGAGTCCTGGAGACCTGAAAAACAGCTACCACTCTAGTGAAAGACCATATGCTAATGCTGGTGCAAAAAACGCACAAATAATAATAATAATAATAATAATAATAATAATAATAATAATAATACCTCGACCTTTCTAGTGAATTGAAAAAACTGTCGAACATGCAGGTGACAATTATACCAATTGTAATTGGTGCGTTTGGAACAGTAACTAAAGGATTACTAAAGGGACTAGAGGACTTGGAAGTTGGCGGACGAGTAGAGACCTTCCAAAAGATAGCATTATTGAGAACTGCTAGAATACTAAGAAGAGTCCTGGAGACTTGAGGAGACTTGCTGTCACTCAGACTCCAGTCAAAAACCATCAGCAAACACTGATGTGAAAAGTTCTATTGAGTGAAGAATAATAATACAGTAACTAAAGGATTATTAAAGGGCCTAGAGGATTTTGAAGTTGGCAGACGAGTGGAGACCATCCAAACGACAGCATTATTGAAGACGGCCAGAATACTGAGAAGAGTCCTGGAGACTTGAGGAGACTTGCTGTCTCTCAAACTCCAGTGAAAACCATCAGCTGATGCTGATGTGAAAAACTCTAAAAGTATATAAGTTTGAAAGTAGAATTGACAACAGGAGGAAAAAATCTTTACAGAGGCGAGAATCCAGAGAAGCATCATCTGAGTAGATACGCTTACACCATTATCGTTTTTTAATAGCAACGAAACCACCCTCTTACATACTTAAGAAGTGCACTTGTGTGACAAATTTACAAAGTCATTAGAAAAAAAACTAATCGCCTTATATACATGAACGATATCAAATTGTTTGCAATAAATAAAAAAACAGAATTGGAGGTTATGATAGCCTAAATACGGGAAAGGATTGTTTAGTGTCATATCCAGGGCACACGTTGTGGGTGGGGATCTTATCCGTCCGCAGAGATTCAGTCGGTGTATTCTACAGCCATAGCCGACTGGGCAATACACAGAGTTAGATGCAAAAACATTTTTATTTCAGATAATTCAGTTTATCATAAGTACGTAGTTAGTACGACAAAACAGTTCTATTTTAATCAATTCAGCTGAGCACAAGTATGTAGTTTAAATGCAAAAACAGAAAACTCTTCAAACCACAATTTAGTTCTATTTAACCCATAGATTGGGCTTATCAGATGCTACTATTCTGGGCCAAAGTGAACCTGGGAGCAATAGCAATGAAGGGGTGCTCTATCAGGTGATACCATTCCGGGCTAGAGTGGACGTAGAAGCAATGGCAATGAAGGGGTGCTCCGCATTTCCAAGAGCTCCAACATCACTGGAACCACGCCATCAGATTGTTTAGTGTCATATCCAGGACACACGTGAGGGGAAGGTGTTATCCGTCTGCATTGGTGCAGTCTGTGTAATCTACAGGCACAGCTGACTGGGCAATCAAAACGATAAAGTTCTTTGATGTGTTTCATGATTTGACGATTATTGATCACATATTGATTCCTGATTGTTATTATCGATCTTTTACACGTTTTTCTTCATTGTTTTCCGATTGATTTTACTATCCTTACTTGTTCAATCACTTCAGCATGCAGCCACAAAATATCCATTACTCGAATTTTACCAATCATTAATAGGAATATTTACCTTCTTCCATGCTCGAAAAGAATCTTCTGCCGTTTTTGTTAGATTTTTTCTTTCAGATCCTTTGATTTTTTGCTTTTTTTGATGGAATTTAAAAAAAAAAAAAGCAGAAACAATACTTTAATCGTTGTTTTCAGCTAAAATTTACGAACGGGAAAAAACAAAATACATATGTGTGTTTGTGTGTGTTTGTGTGTGTTTGTTGTATGTGTGTATATATACGCACGGGGATGCAAATTTATAGGATTTATATGATAATTATTCGAAAAATTAATAAATTCTAATAGCGAAGCATCATTTTAAAAAAAATCGAAAATCTAATCTTGGAATTTGATTAATTTGGACAGCTGGGGCTGCAGAATACGTTAACAGCTCCTTTTCAGATTCTACCCAGTCAAGTGTCCAAAGTTTGATACAAATAATAAGTTGTGTTCATCTTTTATAGATAGATAGATGGATAGAAGGATAGATAGAACAAACTGAGAGAGATGCTAAGAAGCAAACTTACATTGACAGAGATGCCTAGAAGTAATGTTGAATATCTAAAATAGATATTCACATAATGATATTAACATAATAGATAGATAGATAGATAGATATGTGATATAATATCAATAAGTTTCGTTTTAAAATGAATGTTAGAATACTAATTAAAACATACAAACTTGAAACAGAATGCCACCAACAGAAATAAAATGTCTAAAACTCTTTTTATTTCTCTTTTTCAGTTTCATTTACAAATAAATATGCCCTGGAGAAGTTTCATGGTTTCATATCCCAAAACCAATACGTTTAAAGTTGGCAAATAATTTATACTAAAAAAAGAAATTTTCATCTGAAGACCTTGTGTTTATATATATATATATATATATATATATATATATATATATATATATGTATATACACTCTGTGTATGTGTGTGTGTGTGCGCGCGCGTGCACGGGCAAACACGTGTGTGTTTCCATGTGTAAATATGAAAAACAATATATAAGAATGCATTTAATGATATATGGATCAAATGTCACGTTAAACGTTTTCGCTTACTTTTAGATTCAATCATCTTCTGGGCGATACAATTATGTGATGTTTTCGCGTCCAAATATAATTTTGAAAATGAAAAAAAAAAAGGAACGTAAACGTAAGAAAATTCTCAGCGTTCCACCATCAAGAGAGCGTTCTGTTTCAGAATATACGTGGGAAAATTATTGTTCCAAAAATTTTTGTTTTTTTTCATTTTATTTTATTTTATTTTATCTATTTGTTTATTTGTTATTTAACTCCTATATTCCTTTCTAATAATAAATCCTTTTTTCTCCCCAGAAACATCTTTTGAATATTTTCGGGTTGGGTTTTATGGTTTTTTGGTTCGTTGGGTTTTATGGCATATCAACCTTTGTATGTTATTTATTGCCAAAACTATTTTTATTAAAAACAAATTCAGTTCTATTTCAAACAAATTCAGTTTACTGTACAAAAACAACTTCATTTCAAACAATTCAATTTAGCATAAGTACGTGGTTTAAATGTAAGAACAAAGTTAAATCGTCAAAAACATTTCTATTTCAAGTTTAGTTTAATCAAACAGTTCTAATTCAAACAATTCAGTTTAGCATAAGTACGTGGGTTAAATGTAAGAACAAAGTTAAATTGTCAAAAACATTTCTATTTCAAGTTATTCAGTTTATTCAAACAGTTCTAATTCAAACAATTCCGTTTAGCATAAGTACACAGTTTAAATATCAAAACAGTTCTATTTCAAGAAATTCGGCTAAGCAGTTTAGTTCTATTTGACCCATAGATTAGGCACTATCAGGTGCCAGAGTGAACCGGGGAGCAGAGAAAATGAAGGGGTGCTCCGCATTCCCCAAAGCCCCAGTATCACTGGAATCTCACCATCAGATTGTTTAATGTCATATCAGGACACTTACTGGCTGGTCTTACCCACCCTGCAGAGGTGCAGTCGGTGTATACAACTGCTCCAGCCGACAGGGCATTGGGTTTTATAGCATATCAACCATTGTGATTTATTTAATGCCAAATCCTGTTTTTTCATGATTTTTTTTATAAATGATTTGAAGGTAACATTTCTTCAACAAGTTAAAGCTCATTTATTTGGATACAGTAATATACTTTCAACAATTGTTTTGTAAGGAAAATAGAAGTCAGAATAAACTTAAAAGTATGCTTTATTCTACTTTGTTGATACTTGCAAATGTCCCGTGGCCTGAGTGGTAAACCTCCTCAGCACCCATGCCATGTGGTCTTGAGCGATCTACAAGACACACCAGCGAGTGTTTATGCTTGTAGATTGATGTCTTTATTGCACGTCCTCACAAACACACGAGTGCGGGGCAAGGAATCTTTAATGTGAGTCTGCGCGTCGAGCCGTTGCCCTGAAACTCCCGGCGGTTCTAAATATGAATCTGGCCCCGCTGGCACTCTTCTAAAGTGTGACAGGTCAGGAGCCAGATTATAACACTCTCTCTTCGGTTTAGGGCTAGAGCTTGGGGAACAGACCCTTGCAGCTCGAGGAAATATCGGTCGTAGCCACGGAGGCTGAGTGCTAGGCTCTCCCGGCTTCACATAGTTAAATTGTTTTCTAGTATTACAATTTCATGCAGATAAATCTAATCTCTTATGATTTTATTCACACACAGTTAATTGGTTTCAAGTTTCGAACTCTATCAATTCTATTTTATATTAATTATTTGTAAGCAGACAATTAAATGGTTCAAAGGTTGGTTGGTTAGTTGTTTTTTTTTTTTTTTTTTTTATGGCATATCAACTTCTGTAGGTTATTTAACGCCAAATACATTTTTATACAAATCATCAGTTCTATTTCAAATAAGGTAGTTAAGGATAAGTACACAGTTTAATTGTCAAAAACATTTCTATTTAAACCTATTCAGTTTATTCAAACAGTTCTAATTCAGCTACTTCAGTTTAGTATAAGTACAGATTTTGTTTACACAGTTCATTGTCAAAACAGTTCAATATCAAACAATTCAATTTAGTGTAAGTAGAGTTTTAATGTCAAAAACAGTTCCATTTCAAACAATTCAGCTTAGCATAAGCACACAGTTTATATGTAAGTACGGTTTTATTGTCAAAAATATTTCTATTTCTAGCACTTCAGTTTAGTCAAACAATCCAGTTTAGCATAAGTATGCCGTTTGTTCTATTAAAACCATAGATAGGGCCGTATCAGGTGTTGTCACGCCGGGCCAGAGTGGACCTGGGATCGATGGCAATCAAGGGGTACTCAGCATTCTTCAAATCTACAGCATTACTTCAACCTCACTATCAGATTGTTTAGTGTCATAAACAGGACACTTGTTGACGGGGTCTTACCCCTCTGCAGAGAAGTAGTCGGTGTCTTCTACAGCCCAAATAGTTCTACGTATTGCTAACAAACACAAATAGTTGCATGCGCATGATTTCTTGTAATGCTATTAACCACGAACAATTCAATTTAATAGCAGTCATTTGTTGGCACTCAGGTAAATGAGTAGCTAGTTCTATTCAACTCAGAGATGGGACCCAGACAGGTATCTAACCCCGAGTAAGAGTGGGCCGGTAAGTTGTGGTAATGTAAGAGTACTCACGTTCTCCGTAGCTCGAGGACTGACTCCTGACTATCAGATATAGTTTAGTGTCTTGGCCAAAACACTGATTTTGTTTGACCTATAGATGGGTCCCTAAAAGGTATTACCACTCAGGGTCTGGGTGGACCTTGACGCGATATCAATGACGGAGTACTCAACACCTCCTTGAAATCCAGGACTTGATCCTCACATTCAAATAGGTTAGTGTCAGATCGATGATACTCTTTGTCGTGTGTTACTTCTTTGCAGAGATGCTTTCGTCGTATTCTACAACCCCAGCTGACTGGGTTCCGATTTTATTTAGTGATATGATCTTATCACATGATAACTTCGCACGGAAAATTGTTAAAAAAAGACAAAACGTTTACCGTTGTTATATGTTTTGTAGATGTAAAGTATACATCCTTTGACAAATTTGTTTTACATATTTTCATAATTACCTATCGACGTATTTCCATTTACTCCGATATATATATATATATATATATATATATATATATATACCGTGAATAATATTTTTATTTAGATATTTAGCTTCTACGTTTTCTGTTCTTGCAAATTGAGATGAAGCAGGCTTAATAGTATTTTTGGATCCAAAACTTACGTTGGCGGTTGAAAATTGAACAAATGGAAAACAATGCAAATAAATAAAATTGTAGATTTGTTTCTGCTGAAATTAAAACTGATTCAAATCGCAATTTTCTTAATCTTTTTTTTTTCTTTACTTACTCATCTTTGTTAGTCAGTTTGATTTTAGCCACTTGGTTAAATGGCATTGCAATCTTCTCGGGCTATTTAAAGCAAAAGCTTGCAAGTCGGATGGGGCTGTAGAATACACCAACTGTAACATATTGACCTTCGACCGAGCCGTCAATCAAGAGATGCACCTGTGTAAATAAACGGAAGAACAGCGAAACAGGTGCATCAGGTCGAAGATATCGGAATATCACCTTGACCTATGGACGTGGTTGAATTCGGTGATGGTGTCAGATGCGTACGCACACAGGAAGCAGGTGGGAGTAAGAAATTATATAACCAGGTGCCACAGACGGCTTGGGTGAATTGCAGTTCCAGTTGAAGTTGGGGACAAGTTGCCGAATTGAGAGCCAACTCCAGACAGATGGCTTGGGCCCTCAGTGACCCACGGTTGAGCAGCCCAGCCAGAATGCAAAAGAAGTGCTACTATGGTCAGAATAACTTAGGGTCAATATGTGGTAGTCTGTCCCCGACTCCAACTCATCACTCTCAAACAACCAACATCAACCCTTTCGAGAATAAAGTGTGAGAGGGATATTTTTATAAAGAATTGTGTTCGTTCGTTCATTGAAGTCGTCATTATTGTTGTCCACTCAAGCCCGGAATGGTATCACCTGATAGGGTCCTATCTATGGGGTAAATAGAACTAAATGCATACTTATGCTAAACTGAATTGTTTGAATTCAGTTTAGTATAACTACGCAGTTTAAATGCCGAAACAGTTCAATTTCAACCAATTCAGTTTAGCAGAAGTACCCATTTCAGATATCAAAACAGTCCTATTTTAAGCAATTCTGTTTAGCATAAGTATACAGTTTAGTTCTATTCGACCCATACATTGTACCCTATCAGTTGCTACCACTCCTGGACCTGGGAGCAACGACAATGAAGGGGTACTCCGCATTCCCCAAAGTTCCAGCATTACTGGAACCTCACCATCAGATTGTTTAGTGTCCAATCCAGGACACACGTTGCAGAGGGCAGGGGCTTACCCGTTCTCCAGAGTAGCTATTGGTGTATTCTACAGACCGGGCCGACTGGGCAAGGCTTTCTCAGGAAGCAACCTATGAATGTTGGTATGCCATTAAAACAAAGAAGCCTTGTAATTTCTTCATATTAATCTCACAAACTTATCTTATACGTCAATCTCTCTCTTTTTTCATCAAAATATTACATTTCACAAAGTTTTAAGTTTTGTACTAACTTAATCTTTTCCTTCGAATCCAGTTGTTTCTATTCACCCTAAGAATTTAACGCTGTACTTAACGATACATTTTTTTAGTCTAAAGGAGACGGGAGTAATCTCCCAAGGCTTTTTTCCTCCTATTTTTCTATAAAAAGAGTAAAAAATTTTTTTTAGCATTTTATTAATCTCATGAGAATACGATGATTCGACTTAAACAAAATGAAAGTTCATTGAATTCTGTGATAAAAAAATCAACATTGGAAGTATGTATAGGTCTTGGGGATGAGGAGTGTGTATTTGCTTCTATGACTTCATGCATCTGCTTCTTTATGCCCGCCAGTGTACTAACGTATGGGCGCACGTACCTGTGTGTGTGTATGTGTTTTCATTTGGTTTGGTGTGTTTAGGTTTGATGGCATATCAACCTTTGTAGGTTATTTTATGTTAAATTCGTTTTTATATAAATAAACAGTTCTATTTCAAACAATTCAATTTAACAAAAGTGCACAGTTTAATTTCCAAAACATTTCTATTTCAAGCTATTCAGTTTAGTAATTCAAAAAATCCAGTTTAACGTAAAGTACGCACTTTAAATGTCAAAACTGTTCTATTTCAAACAATTCAGTTTAGTAAAAGTATGCAGTTTCAATGTCAAAACAGTCCTATTTCATACAATCCAGTTTAGTTCAATTAATTCTGTTTAACGTAAGAACAGTTTCAATTTCAAAAACAGTTCTATTTCAATCGATTCAATTTAGTGTACAAAAATTTCCATATCAAACAATTCTGTTTAGCATTAGTATGCAAATTAAATGTCAAAACTATCATATTTCAAGCAATTCAATTTAGTATAAGTACACAGTTTATATGTTCGTTTGTTTGTTTAGGCTTTATGGCATATCAAAATTTGTAGGTTATTTAAAGTCAAATCCAATTTTTGTACAAATAAGCAGTTCTATTTCAAAAAATTCCGTTTAGAATAAGTACATAGTTTAATTGTCAAAACATTTCTATTTCAACCTATTCAGTTTACTCTAACAGTTCTATTTCGAACAATTCAGTTTTGAATAAGTATAGTTTATGTCAAAACAGTTCCATTTCAAACGATGCATTTTATTGTAAGTACAGTTTCAATGTCACAAACAGTTTTAACGTCAAAACAGTTCTATTCCAAGCAATTCCTTTTATCATAAGTACGCTGTTTATTTCTATTTGACCCATACATAGGGCCTATTAGATGCTACCACTCCAGGCCAGAGTGGACGAGAGAGCGATAGCAATGAAGGAGTACTCCGCATTTCCCAAAGCACCAGCATTACTGGAGTTTCAGCATCAGATTATTTAATGTGATATCAAGGATACTTGTTGGGGGTGGTTACGCCTGTGCAAAGATGCAGCCGATGTATTCTACAGCCCCAGCCGACTGAGAAGTATAAGTGAGTGTTACTGTGTATATGTGTGTGGGGGGGTACTAGTGTTTACATTGAGATATTTACTTTGAAAGTAGTGCAAAACCAAGTTAAGCTCTGAACAGATGTTAATAGAAAAAACCGAAAGAAATTCTAACTGGAACAGAATGGAAAACAACATTTATCACCATCTTAACGTCCTGATGAAGGTTATAAAAAGAGTAATGTTTAACATTGACTTTCCATAAGAAATTTAGAATAATTTGTTTTACTGTTATATATGTATATATATATATATATATATGATAATAATAACGATAAATAAATATATATCAGTTCTTATATGAATTTAATAACATGTTTATCGGCGACTACAGCTTATATTGTCTTTTTACGACAATCATCAGGTGGAATAAAAAAAACCTCAGGCTGAAAAAATGCCTGATGATTGTCGTACAATGATGGCGTGAAACCAGTGGTTGCTGATTACCATCCATGTTATTAAATATATATAAAAACTATTATATATTTATTTATCATTATATTATATTATATTATACTATATCATATTATATTATATTATACCTCTGTCACTGATATTATGTACTCTCCAAATTATACCAAGGGAGATAGTGACAATATACTATTATATATATATATATATATATATATATATATATATATAGCTGAACCAAAGTGATCAAGCAAATATGAATATTTATTTCATGTTGGTATTTCGTTTATTTTTCTGAGAAAATGTTTTAGAGGAAAAATAATATCCTTTATTAAGTTTTTGGAAGATTTTTGGCTTATTTGATGGCATGTCGAGTTTTGGCATTTGTTCTTTGTATTAGTTTAGACTTTGTGATGTGGAGTTTCGTTTTTAATATTTTTGGAGATTTCTTGACGATTTCATGATGTTGCACTCCTATGAGCCATGATTTATTCAGTTTTGTGGATATTGTGGGTTTGAGTTTCACTGAGATTTTTAACGGTATATCAACCTCTCTGGGTCATTTGTTGTTAAAAATGGTCCGGTTAGTTTTGTCTTCTATGTGGGGTTTTAGGTCGTGGGTTTTTATGATAGTATTTGATTATGCTTGGTCAGATATTGATGAAAAGTTGATTTGGTCAGATCTTTGAAAAAAGATTTTTTTTTAAAACTCAAGATGTTCTCAAGTTTGATTTGATTGGTGTATTGGGTTTTATGCCATACCAACCCCTGCAGGCCGCTAATTTCCAAGTTCTGTTTATACCTATTTTAAACATGACATTTCCAAAATGATGATATTCTAAACTAGCCAGAGTTCACTTTTTTGAAGCAACAAAGATATACCATTTATTTTAGGAAGTTTATATTCTTGTATCCAAGTATTTTCAATTAGTCTTTAATAAAGCCATGATGAAAGCACCTGGCTAATGAGTTTTTCGTTAATTGTGGTAACAGCTTGTTTATCTACTCATATACGTGTTTTTAACACCTAAACTTTATTTCAAAGCAGAGTAATTAAGTTGCTTATGAAATATAAATAGCATTTTTGTTTTCAATTCTTTTTTTATTGTATTCAAGCGGTTTATACAGTTTTCTTCTTGTTTTTAGTTGTTTTATGTTTATTTTTCTTTCACTTCTTTCTATGATGTTGGAATTTTCCTCTTGGTTTCTATCATGACCGTTTGAGCAGAAATGCTCTTCTACAAGTATTAATTTGCTGTAATCCATGGATTTGATTCTGCCTCTGTACATGTTCAGTCTAAAGTAAAATGACCATCTTGACTTTACAAATTATTGTTTTTACCAGTTTGCGCAATTCAGTAAATAAATAACATTTTGGTTTCTTCAGTTTTATTTGTGATTTGTTTAAGAAAAACTAGAGAATGAGTTGGTTGAGTTAATGTGCTGTCTGTATAAATTCTTCTTAAAATTATTTGGTTCGAAAAATTTAGTAGATTTTATTATTGTTTGGTTTGGTTTACTTTTATGACAAATCAACCGTTGTAGGTTATTTAATACCAAATCCATTTTTATTCATATAAACTTCTATTTCAAACAATTCCCTTTAGCATAAGTACAGTTCATTTTATAATGGATTTTTGATATATTACTCAATAATTCATTATGTTGTCGTTGCTTATTTTCTGTGGTTTTTAGTCAGTATGCCAGGTTCTTGAAAATATATTTTAAGTTACGTTTTACTTTTGGAATGATCCAACGATTCTTGATTATTTGAGCTAGTCGTGGTCATTTACGAAGCGTTTTTGCTTAGATGTTGCACAAGGCTATATGAAACCGGCACCCAACGAAACTCGAACTCACTCGTGTAGGTTTGCTAGTCGACCTTGCTAACTATTACACCAGCAGAAGCGCCTTATTTGAGCTATTTGTGGAAAGTTTCGTTTCATGTCCACTGTAGGTTTTATGTTTGTGATATCCTGCCTTGGGGAGGTTTAGAAATGATTTGGTTATCTAGATTTCAAATAATGAAAGTAAATATTCCCGTGCTGAAAATTGCTGTTTGAGTTTAAAAAAAAAAAGAGTGAGAGAGACATGTAGCGAATGTTTAACTTTTTAATGTTCCAACCAGGTTAAGAAAATTTACTTCGGTAAACACATTGTTCATCATACGCAGAATGTTTATATTCCGTTCTTCCTATAGACCTATCTCTTCTCGTAAAACAATGGCTAATCAAAGCTAGTTACTCTAATCTAGGGCCGAAGTGAGATGTGCGTTTATGTATTTCCCAAAGGCATTAGTGCGAAATTAATTAGTGTGAAATGAATTCAAGCAGACTCTTTTAAACTTCAAACTCGATTGATTGTTTCAGTTTTCCGTGTTTGTAAATGTCGTGCCACTCTGCAACTCCTATCTATGCATTGCTCAAAAAAGCAGATTTATCAGCTTCAAACTTCTTTGATTAAAAATTTACGTAATATACAATTCTTCTCGCCCGGAAAATAATCTAAAATCCAAATATGTTCAAAAATCAATATTTTCCCTCTGTTTTATCAAGTTTCTCGTCTGAGAATATTTTTCGTTGAGAAATGTCTCCTCTGTTTTCAAAATATATCTCATAGCTATTTGACACATCGTAAATAAACAATTTTGTTACTCAAGCTTTTGATAAAGTTTTGTTATTTTTTATTCCTTAGAGATGTCAAGTTTGGGTTTTGAAATTGACTTTTACATTCTCCTTTCTTTTTGTGGTTTGAATCAACTTATATAGCAATACCACAAAATAAATGGTTCATTTCTTCGAAATATAAAGCCCGTAATCTTTCAACTTAATGTGTTACATATTAATATGCCTTATAAAACGGTCCCATTAGAGAAAAGTCTTGAGTGTACAGGATGAATTTGAAGTAATTAGACTAGCATTGACCGTTGGGACATTGTATTCAGGAAGTAAAGATTATTATAAGTTTATTCAGTGAATGGATGGGGCTTGGGTCATCCGGGCAGTGTCTGGATAAACTATTTTGTTTTCCGTATCTTCGAAATGATCTCTTTGATCACGATCTAGTTAGTGTAAGAAGGCTTCTACGTCAAAATGAAGCAATATGACAAGTGTATTTATTCATTGTCTGATTAATCAACGCTAAAAGGTTAAAGATGGATAGATATTCAATGTAGTTGTAAGGAAGTTATTTTAATTATCAATACCAAATCACGTAAATATAAGGCAAATTACAGACTCAACTCAAAAAACTTTTTATTTTCAAATTCTTACAAAGCTTATTATGGTTGGTTGGTTTGTTGGGTTTTATGGCATATCAACATTTGTATTTATTGATTGTTGTTTTGCAAAAAAACCCAAAAAACAATGAAATCCAAGGGTCTCAGTCTAAATTCCATGAAGGATATATATATATATATATATATATACGTATTATTATTATTATTATTATTATTATTATTTAATAGCATTCTCCTAGATATTGAGCACTCTCCATATTATATTGCAGTTGGTTCGAATCAAAGCCACAAAGGGATTTAGTGTGTTATAACACACTATAACACTGTTATAGTATATATATATATATATATATATATATATATATATATATATATATATATATATATATATAAGAATAAAGGGAAAGTATGCTGGATTAGTATCAGAAATCTGTTATTACTGGTTACTTGGAATGGTCCTTAACGGTACGGTTGAAATCGGGTAGAATGCATAAAAATTTCTAGAGGTCTGAAGAGACTGGTTGTTCCATAGACTTTAAAGAAATCAGGAAAAAAATCAAATCATACAAGCTTACAAGATTGTCTAGAATACAACAGCTCTTTGCATAAACCAGAATATATTTTAAAGGCCAAGTATGAATTAACAAAGAGAAAATAACTGGTCGATTGGGTTCTGCAGTTTCAGTAGACAATAGAGTAAAAATAAAAGAAACTGTAGAGATACACAAATATCTGGAATTTGCAAGAGAGCTAAACAACAGGGGAACATGAAACAATGTAACGGTGACACAATTGTAGTTGATGCTCTTTAAATGGTCCTCAAAGGCCTGAAAAAGAGACTGGGTCAACTGGAGTAAAGAGCGAAACCATTTATACATCAACAGTGGAGGTGCTATTGGTGTAACGGTTATCGTCGTAGGAAATGGACACTGCAAACCGAGTTCAAATCCCGGGCGATGCTGATTGCCATTCACATATCACTAATGCACTAAGGAAAGATATAAACCCAATGATTCTCTTTCCAGCTATGGGTAAATAGTAGGGTAGACTGGGTTATCTACCCTTCCTTACGCAACCAGTCTAAGGTAGAGAAAACTCTGAATTTAATTTTTTTAAAATCAGCTCATAAGTTTACCTTGTGTCATATCCTGCCCTAACAGAGGGGTTAGTAAATTCACACAACATTGTAAAAATCAACGAGAATACTGCGAAGGGTCCTGCAGACTTGGGAGAATGGCATTTACTCAGACGTTACATAAAAAAAAAAAATTCTTGTTAAACAAGTGAGAAAAAAATGCCACATTGGGAAAATAGTATTAGTTGTTTGGTTTGCTTTTTTCAATGGCATATCGACCTTAAAGGGATATTTACTGTCAAATCTATCCTTGTAGAAGGATGGTATTAATTTATAGCTGGATAGGGATAAGAGAGTTCATAGCTTTTCATAGGGTATTTGTCCGAAAATTGAAGGTTATAGCACGACTGCAGTTCGAACTCGTTTACAGCAGTATCACTTGCCCTGCACGTTATACGTTACGCCACGGGTACTTCCCAGGTAGTAGTACTAGTAGTACTACTACTAGTAGTTCTTGTAACTATTTAATCACCTGTAAGTTAAATAAAGTATCTTTATTTATATTTCCTGTTGAAGTAGGAACCATATAGTCACGGGTTTCAGGCCATAAAATTCAGTAATTTATTATCAACATCGTGCAGATCAGAAAACGTTAGATAATGCTACGTAATCAGCTCGTATTCGTATACTTGTAAAATAAGCGGTTATTAAACATATGTTATTCCAATATCGTTCTTTGTAAAATCATTCCTATTACTGTTTTTCTTCATTATATATATATATATATATATATATATATGTGTGTGTGTGTGTGTGTGTGCGTGTGTGTGTGTGTGCGTGCGTGTGTTACTTTATATTTTCAAGCCGGATATGTGGACCAGAATCTGAATCTGAATTAGTCAACTCATTGAAAATATTTTCGTACGATAGGTTCAGCTTGCACACAGACAAATATAGCGAGTTGAATAGGTCAAGAAAACTATGTTACAACAATTGCCTAATTAAAGAAGAACTACCTTCCTAAAAGATTGGTAATCGAAATCTGGGTATTTATTCGGGTTCGAATACTAGCGTCTGGCATCGATCGAAAAAAAGTAACGATTTCATTATATATATATATATATATATATATATATATATATATATATTGAGTATGACAAACGTAATTGAGAAATCAAAAAGAATAATTTAATTTAAGCAACCCTGAAACGTTTGTCCTACGCACACACACACACACACACACATACACACACAAATATATATATATATATATATAGTCATCCACAGACAGACTGTTTCGTTCTATCAGAACTCTTATATATATATATATATATATATATATCAAAGTATTTTTTTGTTTAAGACGATGGGACACTATTTATCATTTATTATCTTATTTTTTCAAGACTCCTTGTTATTTTTCAAGTATCGGGATCTACATGGCAAAGGAATTGTCCCATATCTTCTGCCCCAACGCTTTTGACCATATTTCTGGTTGTCATCAGGGATAGTGTTGTGTTGACTCGCGCAGCAGCAATAACGATTCTCTACAGAAACACCAAAATAAAAGTGCGTTCACCGGATGGAGACACAGAATACTTCGACATTGTAGCAGGACTACTACAAGGGGACATACTAGCCCCATACCTCTTTATCATCTGTCTAGACTACGTACTTAGGACATCGATCGATAACATTAGGGAAAACGGCTTCGTGCTGACAAAGAAAAGAAGCAGAAGGTACCCCGCAAAAACAATTACCGACGCCGACTACGCCGATGACATAGCGCTACTGGCCAATACACCCAACCAAGCCGAAACACTACTGCATAGCTTGGAACGAGCGGCTGCAGGCATTGGACTCCATGTTAATGCACACAAAACTGAATTTATGTGCTTTAATCAGAAAGGTGACATCTCCACACTAGACGGAACCTCTCTGAAACTGGTTGACAAATTCACCTACCTAGGAAGTAGCGTCTCATCAACCGAAAAAGA
Organism: Sepioteuthis lessoniana; assembly: GCA_963585895.1. NCBI lineage: Eukaryota > Metazoa > Mollusca > Cephalopoda > Myopsida > Loliginidae > Sepioteuthis > Sepioteuthis lessoniana. The sequence continues at coordinate 64,706,487 of OY757923.1, read as the reverse complement.
CATCGACACACGGCTAACGAAGGCATGGGTAGTTATCGATAGGCTTTCGGTCATATGGAAATCAAACCTGACCGATAAAATGAAGCGCAGTTTCTTCCAGGCGGCGGTCGTGTCGATACTGCTATATGGATGCACTACTTGGATGCTGACTAAACGGCTGGAGAAGAAGCTAGACGGTAATTATACAAGAATGTTGAGAGCAATATTAAACAAGTCCTGGCAGCAACACCCAACAAGGCACCAAATATACGGTCACCTACCACCTATCACGAAAACTATCCAAGCGAGACGAACCAGACATGCAGGACACTGCTGGAGAAGCAAGGACGAGCTCGTAAGTGATGTACTCCTGTGGACCCCCGCATATGGCCAATCAAAAGCAGGACGACCAGCTCGAACATACATAGAGCAGATATGTGATGATACGGGATGTAAGCCTGAAGACCTGCCGGAGGCGATGAACGATAGGGAGACGTGGAGAGAGAGGGTCAGGGATATCCGTGCTGGCCGCACGACATGATGATGATGAATGATTTGTAGCGTTTTGTTTAGAAGTTCTCGGTTGGAAAGTTTTTAGCGATTTGTTTTAAAACGTTCGGTTGGAAAATGATTTATCTGTAGTTAGTGATTTTAAGTTATTAAAAATACTTAATATGTTGGTGCCTGTATTAAATGGTATTTTATTTATGTTGGTGCCTGTATTTTATTTATTTATGTATACATTTATCTTTTTTTTAAATTTTTATGCACATTGCTGCAAGGATTTTTTTATTTTTTATGATTGTTTTTTATATGTAATTATTGTATTATCTTTGAGAATCTTCCTTACATCGGAAGATGTAAATTTGTTAGTGGTATTGTTGCATTATGGCTTCGAGCTGACTAAGAAAAGAAGCAAAAGGTACCCCGCAAAAACAATCACAGACGCCGACTACGCTGATGACTTGGCGTTACTGGCGAATACGCCTAATCAAGCAGCGACACTACTGCATAGTTTGGAACGAGGCATTGGCCTCCATGTCAAAGCGCACAAAACTGAATATATGTGTTATAACCAAACGGGCAACATTACCACTCTAGACGGAGCCTCTCTGAGGCTAGTGGACAAATTCACCTACCAAGGAAGTAGCGTCTCATCAACCGAAAACGACATCGACACACGACTGACGAAAGCATGGTCGGCTATACATAGGCTCTCAATCATATGGAAATCAGACCTGACCGATGAAATGAAGCGCAGTTTCTTCCAGGCAGCGGTTGTATCGATACTGCTATATGGATGCACTACATGGACGCTAACTAAACGGCTGAAGAAACTTGACGGCAACTACACAAGAATGTTGAGAGCAATATTGACCAAGTCCTGGCGACAACACCCCACGAGACACCAACTGTACGGCCACTTGCCTCCCACCACGAAAACTATACAGGTTAGACGAGCCAGACACGCCGGACACTGCTTGAGAAGCAAGGACGAGCTCGTAAGTGACGTACTCCTATGGACCCCCACATATGGCCAAGCAAAAGCAGGACGACCAGCCCGAACATACATACAGCAGCTATGTGAGGACACGGGATGTAACCTAGAAGACCTACCGGAGGCGATGAATGATAGGGAGAAGTGGCGAGAGATGGTCAAGGATATCCGTGCTGACGTCACGACATGATGATGATGATGATTATAATTAAATGTTGTTTTATGGCGCTATTTTCAGAAAGGTGATAAGTAAGACGACGAGACAACGTTGTAGTTGTATAGTCAATGTAAGAATTATTTTTGTTTTTCGGGAGGTACTCTCGAAATGGACATATAAATTTATAAACTACATTGGTATGGTTTATGTGTATTTTAGCGAGTTGGTTTTATTCTTGATGATAAGGTTTAAGATATATATATATATATATATATATATACGTGGTGAATTCAATACGCTTTCAGACGTTTTTTTGTAGAGGAATTTAAAATTGTCATAGACTCTTGAAAATTCAGTATGTTATTGCTATACATCATATGAGATGACGGACCAATTTTTATGATTTCAGGTTCAAATGAACAGCTACAGCAGCAATTGGAATACACCCTACTAAAGCCTAATTGTTACTACTGGTGAATTTCAAAAATGCAATCTAGACCTAAGAATACTTTAGAAGAACGATACACAATAAAATTATGTTCTAAACTAGGAAAAAATGTCACAGAAACGTATGGAATGCTTCAGACTGCTTTTCGACAATCTTGCATAAATCAGACATCGGTTTTTGAGAAGTGTTACGTGGGGTAGAAAAATAGAAGAAATATATTTTCTATGTACATTACAAGGTGTGTTTCATTCACCCGTATTATTCCGAGACGAAGAATAAAATTGGAAAAGGAGGCGCCAAATGAACCTTTTCTAATCACGCATGATTCGAGGCTAAAGGAGAAAAAAAAAAAAAGACGACGATAAGAAGTGGAATTGCAAGTCAACCCCTTTCCACTTTTTACCCATCTTAACTAGTATTGAATTCTTGGAGTGAACTTTGGGTGACTTTATCAACCACGTGTTCGGCCCTAGGAGTCAAGGAAGGACTTTTGGTTTTTGACTGGTAAAAGTGAATATATAGCAGTAGCGGTTTTGACTTCAAGGCGTCGACATTCATCCCTGGGTTCTGTTTCACTACACCCGAAATGTGACTAGGAAAAAGGACAGCAGAAAACTAACTCCTTGTGGCAAACTTCTTCGAGAAAAAGGAAAGAAAGCAAAAAGAGAGAACGAAAGAGAAAAAGAACGAAAGAAAAAAAAAAAGAGATTATTAACCAGTCCTAAATCCTCAGTGAGTTCCGTATTTCTTTTGCCTCTATGTGTCTATCATGCAAATCTATTTGAGTTATAATTCATCTCGGACTTCTTTACATACATAGTAACATTAGTTTTCCACCCCCTCTTGTTCTTAAAACCCTTTCTTATATATATTCTTATTCTTCCCTAAATAAGTTGTTATTGTAGTAATAAAATTTTGTTGTTAAATCTTCAAATTATGTTGTGTTGGTTTTGTGAGTGCTTTTCGCTTATTCTGCTGTGATTTACCGTGAGTCTTATACTGGAGAAATTCCTTTCCCATAGTTCACCCTTTTTTTATCGAACCTTGGGACATTCTCGCAATTTTATATATATATTTTTTATTCTCGTTACGTGCCTGTTTTCGCAGTCCCAGTGAAAGTCGGTTCGTAACAGAAGCATAAGAGATTCAAGGAAGGCAGGGAGTCTGTGAGGGATGATGAGAGGTGTGGGAGGAGTAAGGAAGTCAATACACCAGAGTTGATTGGCCAAAGGTTTAGGGTTAGGGTGACTATGTTGAGGTTTTAAGAGAGTTCAGGAAGAGATTCCGTCGGAAGAGGCCAGCACTCTTCAAATCGGGTCAGTGGCATTTCCAGCAGGACAACACACCAGTCCACAACTCCATCTTTGTCACAGACTATTAGACCAAGATGGGCATCAAGACAGTTCCTCACCGTCCCTATCGTCCAGACCTTGCTCCCGGTGACTTTTGTCGTTATGAGACAATTGAGGAGATGAAAGAGGCTGTGACGAAAGTCATTGACACGCTCACACCAGAGGTCATCGATGGAGCCTTCCAGAAGTTGTTGTAACAGTACAACAGGTGCATTACAACCGGAGGAGATTACTTCGAAGGGGACTAGAGTTTCACGTGTGTACTGTCAATAAAAGTGCCTATACGAAAAAAGTCTGGAAACTTATTTAATGATCCTGGTATATATATATATATATAGAGAGAGAGAGAGAGAGAGAGAAAGAGATACAGAGTTAATATGCCATAAACTAACAACTAAACAACGAATTCTCAAGCTCTAAAACTTTTTTTTAAACCCATATTTTTTTTTTTTACTAAATCACTTTCAACTGGTATACATGGAAAAAGATTTTGCATTAAGTTACCAAGAAGGCTTGATATACAATTAAACCACCTCGGAAGCTGTGTCATATCTACTGAAAGCGGCATGAATATGCAACTAGCGAAGGCATGGATGATTACCGATAGGATATCGATCGTAAGTCGAACTTAACCGATAAAGTAAAACGCAATGTCTTCCTAGCAGTTCTACTGTATGGATGCACCACATGAACGCTGACGAAGTGTATAAAATAAAAGCTAGGCAGGAATTGCACAACAATCTTACCAGATATACTGAAGAAATCCTGGAAACAATAACCCACATAAAAGCAGCTGTATGGCCATGAACATCCCATCTCTAAAACCATCCAAATAAGACCGACAAGACATGTTGGACACTGTTTGGGAAGTAAGGACGAATTCATAAGCGAGGTTCTCCAACGGACCACTTCACACCGACGAGCAAGTATTGGACGACTACTAATAAGTTATCTACAAAACTCTATACTATGGGTAAATAGTGGGGCAGACTAGGTTCTTCAGCCTTGGTGAGGCAACTAGTCTAGGAGAAGGAAAACTCCGAATTCAAACCTGTTAAACTCCGCTTAGAAAATTGACCTTGTGTCATATCCTGCCCGAGCGGAAGGGGTAGTAAATATGATCTACAAAACTCTATACGGACACTGGTTGTAGTCTAGAAGACCTGCCGGCAGCGATGGATGATAGAGATGATAGAGAGAGATTAGAGGAAATCCGAGCTAGGAACACGTATTGATGATTATCATATATATATATATATTACTGTGATTAAATCATACAGTGTGTAGAGAGACTGTTTCATTCTGGGATACAGCATACTTATTCATACAATATATCTATATATATATATATATATATATATATATATCCGCGGGATCATTAAGTCGATTTGATTGCTCAGAGTTCCCTGACTAGTCCTTGCTATCTGTCCCTACTGCCTATTGTTCACACCAAGTCCTCTTGACTGCATCCAGTGTCCGCAAAAAACTGATGTATACAAGTCCTTGCTTTTTGGCCAAAACTGACATGTTGGAGTCCACCAGAAAACGTCATATTTAAATTCAACGCTATTTCTACTTCACATTTCCGATTCATCCTACTTGGATGTTTTATGAGATAGGAGGTAAGTGGCCGTACCTTGGCTGTTTGAAGAGGTGTTGCTTCCAGGAATAATTCATTTGAGCAAGTAACATTCTTGTGCAGTTCCACTCGCTTTCTTTTTTTCCATGCGTTTCGTTTGTATTCTGGTGTTGTATCCATGCAGTAGTTCCGACACAGCCCCAGATGGAAAGAAATCCTACATTTTCTTTTTCCCCATGATCGAATACCTGTCAAAATCAGTCAACGCTATCACTATATGTATGTTGATATTCGCTTTCTGTAAAAAGATCTTGCAGCCAAGTAATGCCAACTAGTCAAATATTTTTACACTCTTTGTTTAAAGAAGAAACCATAAAATATTTTGTGCTTTTTACATCTCTCTTTATGTGTTTTTAACATTTTCTTCAGACATTTTTATTTGGTATTGCAATAACTTGTTCCACCTAATTTCACAAATATTTTGTTTTCCTTTGCCATGATATTATTCCTCTCAACAGTTGTGTGTCGATCTGAAAAACTGGTCATAACATTGGGTACTGAAGACTTTAATTGAAGAAAAATTGCTGGTGTTATTGATACGTAACCAAATAAAATCACAATTTTTAAATATATTGTAAAGTTTTAGGGAAAAATACAAGTTTTTATCAACACAATTAGGTTACATTCAAAACCGAAAATATACTTCATTGCTCTAGAGTTTTTATTGCGAGTCATTTTTGTATGACGATGAAAATATTCATTTATTGTGATGAGCAAACGGTGATATGTGGCAAATGTTTCGATATTCTAATATAAAAAATGCTTCAAATATTCTAATAATATCAAATGCATCTATAGACTCTCTAATTTCTAGGAAGAATAACGCACACGTACAAAATATATATATATATATATATATATATATATATATATATATATATATATATAGCAGATAAACGTGTGAAAGATGAAGTAAATCACAGATCTAGAAATTGAATACATTTCATTTAATTAAACTGAATTGATTTTTTATTTTGAAAAAAAAAACCCAGATATAACTAAGTATTTCCTTGTAAGAAAAGATAATATTAGTTAAATTAATCTGCAAAACCGATTCTTTGTACGTTACTTTTGTAAGAAAAAAGGAATCGTCGATCTGAGTTCAAGCTCTCCACAAACAGTTTGTTTTTTCCGAATGTGCTAATTTCATCAGGAAATACATGAATCCATGTGTTCTCCACCCAGGCATGGGTTAGCAGTAGACTGACCCCTTTAATCTTGGTAATACAACTAACTTACGAGAAGGAAACTCTGAATTGAAACAATTGGTACTTTTCTTTATCTTATGCGGCATCTTCCTCGAGTTAAGAGGGATTGGGTTTGGTTTCTTTGTTTATTTGCATATCAACCTTCGTGGGTTACTTAATGCCAAAGCTATTTTGGGAGAAGAACAGTACTGATAATTTTTAACCCGGAACTGTAGGAAGTAATTAATTTTATCAAGGTTATCTGTTCGAAAGTGAATGTATCACTGCTACTGGAGTTCGAGACCATAATGCAACAACACTTCGACCCTTAAGTCACGAGGACTTTGTCAAGAATGAATTAGATTAATATATATTTTGTTTAATCTAAACTTATTTAATAGGTTAAATAGTTAACAAGAGTCTTGAATTTAGAGTTATTTAAACAATTTTGTTAAGTTGCATACAATATACAGGTCCAATGATGTCCTTTTTTAAAATTCTTTTTATAATCAAATTTTTTACTAGATTGTGCAGTTATTTTTAAGTTGGAGATTTTATGCTCGAAACGTGTGGCCGGTGGTTTTATAATCTGTAGCCTGTGGTAGAACAATTTTTGTAATTTGCATTTTGCTAAATCTTGATTATAATATTCACAGCTCCATCCAATATTACCAAACGTCAGTATGCAAATTTATTTACTTGTCAAGTTTGCCCTGTCGGCTATGGCTGTAGAATACACCGACTGCTTCTATCCAAAGGGGTAAGACTCCCCCAACGAATGTCCTAGATATGACACTAAAGAATCAGATGGTGAGGTTCCAGTAATGTTAGAGCTTTGGGGAACATGGAGTACTTCTTCATTGCTCCCGAGTCCACCTTTGTCCAGACAGGATGCACTGGATAGAGTCCTATCTATGGGTCCAATAAGACTAAACTGTGCACTTATTCTAAACTGTTTTTTTTTTTTTTTTGACAAAGAACACTTTTTGACATTGAAACTGTGTACTTATGCTAAACTGAATTGTTTGAAATAGAAATAGTTTTGACATTTAACCGAAGTGTTTTGAGATTTAAGTGTTTGTAATAAAAAGCTATACTAAACTGAATTGTTTGAAATTTAATGCGGTGTTAAATGACCCGAAAAGGGTTGAAACGTCGTAAAACAAAACAAACAACTAAACAACCTTACCTGTCAAGTGCACCAGGCCTTCAAAAATAAAGGTGATACAGCCTTTTTCTTTTTCAACAATAACAACAACAACTCTGATTGAATTTGTTTAACCGTTTTGACGAGGCTTAGAATTCACTGACTGAATCGTACTCCCTAAAGAGGTGGTCCTGTCTATTTGAAGGTATGCAGAAAACTATAAAGTCACATCTTCATTGCTATAACGTCAAGGGCCACTCAAACCTGGTTTACCTAGTCGGCTCGGGCTGTAGAATACTCCGACTTTACCTCAGCAAAGGGGTAAGACTCCCCCAACGAGTGTTCCGATATGACACTAAACAATTTGATGGTGAGGTTCCAGTAATGCTGGAGCTTTAGGGATTGCAGAGTACCCCTTCATTGCCGTCACTCCCAGGTCAACTCTGGAGTGGTAGTACCTGATAAGGTCAAATAGAACTAAACTGTGTACTTATGCTAAATTGAATTGCTTGAAAAAGAACTATTTTGACTTTTAAACTGCATTCTTAAATTAAACTGCATACGCATGCTAAACTGAATAGTTTAAAATAGAACTGTTTTCACATTTAAATTGCGTGCTTGTGCTGAGCCGACTGGACAATGATACCATATTACTATGAGCGACCAAATAAGTATCAATTAGATATATTTACTTGGAACCTTGCAATCATTCATATTCCGGAAGAATTCTTGTAATAATCTTCATCTTCTCGTGCCACCAGCACGGATATCCCTGACCCTCTCTCAACACCTCTCTCTATCGTTCATCGCTTCCAGCATGTCCTCAGGGCTACACCCCTTATCCTCATAGAGCTGCTGTATATAGGTTCGAGCTGGTCACCCTGCTTTTGCTCGGCCAAGTGAAGGGGTCCATAGGAGTACATCACTTATGAGCTCGTCCCTGCTTCTCCAGCAGTGTCCTGGATGTCTGGTTCGTCTAACTTTGATAGTTTTCGTGATGGGTGGTAGGTGGCCGTACAGCTAGTGCTTTGTGGGGTGCTGCCTCCAGGACCTGTACAATATTGCCCGAATCATTCATGTGTAGTTGCCGTCAAGCTTTTTCTCCATAGGTTTCGTTAGCGTGCATGTAGTGCATCCATATAGCAGTATCAACACGTTCGCTGCTTGGAAGAAACTGCGTTTTATTTTATCGGTCAGGTCTGACTTCTATATGACCGGTTTCTTTTGGTAGACCGTATGCGAGTAGAATTTGCTCCATCTTCCCTCTGTGAATGGAATCAAAGGTCTTTGTAAAGTCAAAAAATAATATTGTCGCCTGTAGTTTTTCTTGTATCTTTGCAAATGTGTACAAAGTGGGGGCGAAAAACTTTTGAGAAACAACAAAAATAATTTAATATAAATATTCAATGAACGTGCGTTGGAATAAAGTAAGCAAGGTGAATAGGTATAAAATAAGCCTAGACTGGTTGACTCACCGTTAAATCAAATCAATCAATCGATAATGAGTTTGACATTGAGTTAAAGTAATTTTTTAAATTTCTTTACTATTTACATAAGGTTTTTTAACACATATAATTCCATGTATATTGATTTGATAAAAAAAAAAAGGGTCAACCCAGTGGTCTATTACCTTCATTGCAGTTTGAAGGGATAATATTTTCGCTCCTATGCCTGTTCCACATGATAAAATGGCACTTTTTGAGACTTTTGCTTAAGAATATTTAAGTCGAAATAAAAAGAAAGACTGATTGTACGGTTTATGGTTCAATTCCGCGGCGAAACCCTTATCCATTTTTTGTCACAGGTTGGCATGACGGCTGCTACATCAAGTCAAAATTATTGTTTAATAATCAAGGGGACGAGATCCCTTTGGTGTAGTAGCTAATGTGCTGGACAACGACATCGTACTAAGAGAGTTCAAACTGTACACACTATTGCGAGCACTTTCAGATCAATACCCTTGGAAAAAGTTAAGAACTTCCTTATCCAGCCTGTTATAAGTAAAATAGTACCATGTTGTTCTTCTATAAGCATGACTTTTTCATTAATAACACAATCAATTACAGTGTAATATAATTAGGTTTGTTTGTTTGTTCGTTTGTTTCAATGTCAAAACCAGTCCTATCTCAAGTATTTCAGTTTGGCATAAGTACGCAGTTTAGTTTTATTTTACCTATAGATAGGGTTCTATCAGGTGCTACCACTCCGTGCCAGAGTGGATCTGGGAGCGATGGCAATAAAGGGGTACTCCGAATTACTTAAAGCTCCAGAATTACTGGAACCTCACCGTCAAATTGTTTAGTATCATATCAGGACACTCGTTGGCGGGGTCTTACTCCTTTGCCGAGGTGCAGTTGGTGTATTCAACAGCTCCAGCCAAATGGGCAAAATATAATTAGGGACGCCCGGTTTGGTCACCCTCGACTACGGTCGCCAACTTTACTTTACTACTTAAGGCTAAATCCCTCCTGGTAGAGGAGCGCAGGACTGGGGAATTAGTAGGTTCATGCCTTTTCCACTGGTATTAGTTTGAATGTGAACGTAATAGCCTGACTTGAGTTCGAATATGCTAACTGTGATGTCACGTGAGCGACTACTTTACTTGTTCCCCATCAGATCTTTAGTTGTATTTAATTCCCTAGGGGCTTCTTATGGTCTGACTTAAATACCTGAAATTTTTTAACTTTAAACTCAAATCGAAAATTACATGAACTTTAACTTGAACAAATAACGAAAAAAACAATTTATCTGCACAGCAGTACAAATATTTATTAAACAATATAATTATTTATTATTTAATGCATTTGTCGTTTATGTGACATTTGAGTGAAAAATGACCAATTTAGGTGTGGCTTGCGTGTGTATGTAGAAGCTCGGTAGCTTTTCACCGGTAGAAGGTCAGAAACAAAAAAAGAAAAGTAATTTGATATTAAGTGGTCATACTCAGGACCTATTGGGTTTTTGTAACTCCTGACTGCTACTGCTGCATCTGCTGTTGCTATAATTATCGTGTAAAGGCACTCTATACTGATCATTCTAATATAGTTTAAAACACTCATGATATTCAAAATGATTGATTTCTTGCATTTCGCGCAGAATGTGTATCTTATTTGTTTTGAAATTGGGCGTAAAATCTACATTAACGTAGAAGAGACATTTGTCTGAAATTATCGAGGCAGTTTTAGGGGATATTTTCCAAGAAGCAAGTATCCAATTTCACTAAAAGGGGATCGTTAGTTTTACTCCCTGACGCTTCAGGCACTACCAAAAATGTAATATCCCTGCATTACTATCTACTTTATAACAAACTTTCCTTCATAAATAAAAATGTCCTTTATGTTTACGAACTTTCAACACGGACAATTCGACGAATCAGATTTGCCACGAATCCTATTTGTTAAACGACGTCACGTAATCATTACCAGAATGATAGCTTGGCAATATTTTGGCAATATTTTGGCACGTGTAGATGAGAGAAATATTTAAAGCTGTAATTAGAAGCATCGTGATAGATCGTGCCCTGCCATGTTTTGCATTGGTTTAGCCCATATTTGATTTAGTTTGCATTAAGTTGTTTTGTTAAATGGCATTTCAAACCTAGATATTTTTTTAATGCCAAAGCATGTTTTTAGACACACACACACACAAACACACACACACACACACACACACACATATATATATATATATATATATATATATATATATATATATATATATATATATGGTTTTTAAGGGATTTATTCATATATGACTTTATCCTTAATCAATTTAGAGCTTTTTAGTTGGCACACACTTAAATTGTTTCAGGTATTGTTATTTAATACTATTAATCCTATCTTATATTCATCGTTTGTTTATTCAATGTTTTCAAATATTGCTTGCACTAATAGTTCTTATTATTTGAACAAATCTAAGTAAAGTAAGTAATGGCTCTATTCCTTTCCCTGGATTGCTCCACTTTACCCTTGATCTGTACCTTATAATGCTGAGTATTAAGTAAAGCGTTATCAAGTACCATTTTTGAATCTTTGGTATAACTCGACCTGGGATTGAACCCCAGTCTCCCGGACCATTAGCGAACACTCTACTCATTACACTAATGGCCCGCTGAGAACATATCTAAATTGTTTCAAATATTGCTATTTAACACAAATAATTCTATTTTATATTAATCATTTGTTTGCAAACAGCTAAATGGTTCCAAGTATTGCTATTTTATATTAACGATTCTTTTTTAATATTATTCATTAGTTTGCACACAGTAGAATAGTTTCAAGTATTGCTATCTAACACTAATAATTCATTTTAATATTATTCTTTCACTTGAAAGCAGTTAAATACTTTCAATCATTGCTATCTAATATTAATATTTTAATTCAATATCAATCATTTGTTTGCACACATTTAAATGGTTTTAAATATAGTCAATGGTAGAATAGTTCTGTTTGACCCCTAAATGAGACCTTGAAATGTGCTACCACTCAGGACCAGAGTGGCCTGGGAGTAATGGCAATGAAAGGTTACAGTACATTTCCCAAAATTTCTGGACTTGAGCCTCTCTTTCAGATGTAATTTAGACTCATATTAAGAAAACTTGTTGGAGTGTCTTATCCATCTGGTACAGTCGACGTATTCAACAGCCCCTGCCCACAGGACGGTAAGTGTGTAATTTGAAAGCTGCATAGATGAATATGCAATAAAGTTAATTCGAAAACTTGCATTTTGAGTTCGAACTGGGTAAACAGTATATGAATGCAACCGAATTATTTGTTGTGAGAAAAGACCAATTTCTAACACATATGTCCTCCTTTCCAAGCCTTTAAGGACCGTTTCTAGTTTGTCAAAAACAATAGGCATCATCTCTACCCTCATGTTCCACTGATTTCTTAGTGCTTTGGTAGAGTCGAAGTACTTGTCTCTGAAGTTTTTCTGATGTTCACAGTTCAGTATTCTGATGATTGAGGGAATTTTAATCAGGATTCATGTATCTCGACGACCCGGCAACTTCAATTTGGCCTAAAACCGTTAATTCCGTAGCTGTGCTTCAAGTGATTGAAGCAAATCCAGTGAGTAGCACTCGGAGAGTATCAGGTGGGCTCGGCATTTCATTATCCACGGTGATTCTTAATCTTCACAATCTCGGCAAAAATATCGGGAAATGCCGAATTGTGCCTTGCCAGACGAAAATATCGCAAAACTTTTCACTCCCGCTCAGCTATTTCATCACATAGAACTAATGTAGCATTTAAACTGCACTCGCTCTGCCAACCGGAGTCATTTTTATATAATAGGCTAAGTCTTTAATTTCGGATATTCAGTGTACCATGAAATCAACGTTTAGACTTTTTCTTGACTGAAACACCCTGAGTCACACAAACCTCCCGTGCTGTATCTATTCAAATGAAAAAAAAGAAACAACTTTGATCTAATACTCAACGCAGAGCGAAGATCAAAGGTTTTCCACATGAAATGTTCATTGATGAAAAACATATAGGAGAGATGTTTGGTGGTACTACTTTTGGGAAACATAGTTTTCATTATTTCAGTTCACTGACAATATTTTGTCGATTCGAGTAAATCCTTTAAGGGATATAAATAAACAGAAAAATAAAAATTCATGAGATGCTAAATAAGAATATCTGTTTTACTGGTTTAACATTTGGTAGGAAATTATTAATAGTTGACTCCTTGCAAATTTTTCACTTAAACGTAAGGTGATGGTCTTTTCCTGGAGTGTAAGTGACAACAAGTTTCCTCGGGTCTCCAGGAATCTTCTCAGTATTCTAACTTATCTTAGACATGATGTAGTTTGGATAGTTTCGGCTCCTCCTCCGCTTTCTAACATATATATCTTCTTTTCTAAGCCTTTAGGGACTGTTCCTAGTGTGTAAAGTACAATTGGCATCCGCTCTACCCTCATGATCCATTACTTTCTTAGTTCTTTGGTATAATCCAAATACTTGTCTCTGATGTTTTTATAATCTTTGATTTTCAATCTGTGGTTCGCTGAAATGGCCAAGTCTTCGATACGGCAAGTTCTTTTTTAATTCTTTTCTTTTCTTTTCTTTGTTTTTTGTTTTTTGTTTTGTTAATTATCACAAGGTGTGGTTTTCTGGTCGTGTTTGTATATCAAAATGTTATTATTATTATCATTATTATTATTATTATTATTATTATTATTATTACTGATTTATCAAACATTTGTATAGGCAAAATTATCAATTGACGATCTTCTCTGAAAAAGTTTGATTGGAAAATGTACTCAATACACCCAAATTCAAATTGTTTATCATTGATCAATCATGGCACAAAAATCCAATCATTCAAATAATTTCTAATGAACCAAGTATTTCTGGAAAGAGATCTGGTCAACAATGACAAAAGCAAAGAAATTTTTCCGAGGAAAAACCGAAAAGAAAACTGAAGTGAAAAACAGAATAATGACTGGATGATCTATGACTTTTTATATAATGCTTAACGTTTTCCTACATCCCAAAAACTCCCCCACACACAGACACACACTCACACATACATATACACAACACTACATACATATTGCTATATGATTATATTGATACGAGTTCATTTATATAAGAAAAATACATACTGGTCGTTCAGAAAGGAGAAAATTTGTGTGTGAGGTTAGATTCTCATCGGTTTCAAGAGTCCATACATAAGAGAGCCGTGCAATATATATATATATATATATATATATATATATATATATATATATATATATATAAGTGTATGTCAATTTTTATATATATTTAATAGCAAGGATGTTTATTTGTGATGACTTGATTCATGCCGTCATTATACGATAATCATCCACTTTTTCTGGCTGATGATTGTCATATAAAATGGCATGAATCCAGTCATCACAGATAAACATACTTGCTATTAAATATATAAAAACAAATATATATTTATTGTAATTATATTATAAAATAGTTCTATCAGATATATTCATCACTCTTCAAATTATTCCGCATTTGCTCTGGCACAAACCCACCAAGTGAGAGTGACAGCCACATACGGTTGTAATGTGTGTGTGTGTGTGTGTGTGTGTGTGTGTGTGTGTGCCCAACACCACCATACAAGCAGCTAAAGGACAATTCTTAAAGTAGAGTTCAGCCGGTTTGAATTCAGAGTTTTCTTCTCAAATTCCATTTCGCATAGTAACGTTAAAGAGCATTGTCTGTCCTCGTATTTCTACATTGCTAGATAGAGAATAATTGTATTCATACATTTTCCAATGGTATTAGCCCTTTGTTCAGGATTAGAATTCAAATAGACATATCCATTTGCTGATGATAATCCTTACCTTATATATATATATATATATATATATATATATATGTGTGTGTGTGTGTGTGTATTCGTATATATATATATATATATATATATATATATATATATATATATATATATATATCCTTATAAAAGATAAAGCTTTAAATGTTACTCAAATTTTTTGTTAGATCTGCATCTTCTGACAAAGGAATAATGAGAAATGACGAATGAAGATTTAGAAAAACACACAAAATTCCAGCCACTCTCTCTCCTTAACCCAACTTTCACACACACACACACACACACACACACACATATATATATATATATATATATATATATATATATATATATATGCATATATCGGTGGAATATATTCTGCGTGAACTTAAATCAATTATTGCATTGAGTGATTGCCAATTTGTTTGGTTCGGTTAGTTCGTTTAATGCCATGCCAACTCTCTCTCTCTCTCTCTCTCTCTATATATATATATATATATATATATATATGCATATATATATATATATATATATATATATATATATATATATATATACGAGTTTTAAGCGAATACTCTGTCGGTGAATCCTTTTGTCTAAGAAAGAATTGTCAGAGCCTGAGGGAAAGATTAGAGAGGAGTTGGTTGGTTTTTTGGTTAGTGTTTTATGACTCATGAACCCTTAGTTTGTATAATGTCAAATTATATATATATATATATATATATATATGATTTGTAAGTGAATAGTATGTCAGTAACTATTGTCAATGGAACAGGAGCTCATTCCTTTGCACAGTTAAATGGTTTCACGTATTTGCTATTTGCCATAATTAAATCTTTTCCTTAACTATTCCGATGTAATTTAAATAATCAGCACACAGCTATACGGTTTTAAATAGCGAAGACGAAGATTGATTTATAAAATTTTCAGACAAAGTCGAAAAAGAAATAGAAAGCTATTAAAATATTTAAAAGGAAAAAGACCAGAGGATTTGAATAAAAATGCAGAACTCAAGGGTAAATTACCATAGTTAACTATGAAATGATCGATGCTTAAGTTATTTTGTTTCATAGCATGTCAACCCCTTCTTGTTATTTAATGCATTTTTTTCTTTCTTTTTTTTTACATACCTGTAATAAAATAGTTTTCAGTTAAGGATAATCTAAACTAAGCTACGACTTCTTTGTTCGCACATAGCTTAATGGTTTCAAGTATTGCTATTTAACATCAGTAATTAACATCAAGTATTCTTATCTAATTTAGTATTATATACAGATAAATGATTTAAGGATGGCTATTTACTATTAGTAATTATATTTATCGAGTATTGCGATATAATATAAATCATTTGTTTGTACACTGTTAAGTGGTTTCAAGTATAACAATTTAACATTAGTAATTCTATTGTTGTATATTGACCTCCGACCCTGCTGGGCTCTCAAAATAGGAAATGCACCTGTGTAAATAACAGGTGCATCCGCTCGAGGAATATCAGGATAACCTTGACCGTGGACAGATTGTATGAGTGCGATTTGTGACGCTCGCAGGAAGAAGAGTGGGCGTTGAACTATTATATAACTCAGTGCACAGGAAATTCAATCAGTTTGGAGATCAGATGAGTTAGAGATAAGATGCGGTAGAGAAAACTAGCACCCAGAGAGGCTGGGCCCCCAGGTCACCGGTTGAGCAGCACAGGAAAACGGGAAAGAAAGGCGGTTATGGCCAATAGAGTGGGGGTCAATATGTTGCAGTTCTGTTCGGTCTCCAACTCCCTCTTACAGTAAAACCTTGAGTAAACCTTTCGAACCCTTTCAAATAAAGTGAGAGGTATATTTTTCTAAAGAACCGTGTCGCTCGTCTTTATTGTGTCGTCGTTATGATTTTGCATGCATACAGATGCAGATGTTTATGTATTATGTGGCTATCGAACATAATCCCATCTACGGAAAACGTCATCAATTCGTGACTAACGAAGACATAGACAATTATTGATAGGCTATCGGTCATATGTAGGTCGGGCCTGTCCGATAAAACAAAACAAAATTTTTTTCCAGGCAGTGGTCGTGTCCATAATACTATATGGATTCACCACATGAACGTTGACTAAGCGTATAGAGAAAAAGTTTGACGGCAATTTCACAAGAATGCTGGGAGGTGAATTGAATAAATCCTGGAAGGAACATCCCACAAATCAGGGCTATAAAGACACTTGCCTCTTAAATCTAAGACCATTCAAGTCCGACGAACAATATATGCTGGGAACTGCCGGGGAAGTCAGGACGAAATCAAAAGCGACGTTCTCTTCTGGACCCTTTCACACGGACGAGCAAGTGTTGGACAAGCAGCAAGAACTTATCTACAGCAGCACTGTGCAGATACAGGATGGAGCCTAGAAGACACGCAGGAAGCGGTGTACGTTAGAGACTACTGGTGAGGGAGAGTCAGGGAAATCCATGCTAGAGGCACGACATGATAATGATGATGATGATGATGATCTAATACATTTTGCAAACAGGTGTATGGTTTCAAGTATCTATCTATGATAATCCTTAGTTATTGATTAAGCAGTTCTATTTGACTCATTGTTCATATATGGAGTATACCGTTCTTTCGACTATGGGTAGTGGGTTTAATAAAAATTATTATATGATAACTACTTATGTATTTCATTTTTTCCTTGCATTTATTCGCTTTAATACTGAACAGAATATTTCGGGTGGTTGAGAAATCAAGTTAATTACTAAATGAACATTTTGGAATCATATAAGTCTTTCTTTCTATTTCAGCAAAGTTTCCCAAAAATTTAATTCGTATATCAATATTAAAAATCAGGGACAAATTCTAAATATTTAAAACCTTTTTTGCTGGTTGGTTGGTTGGCTTTTATAGCATATCAATAAATATAAGTTATCTAACGCCAAATCCATTTTAATACAAATAATCAGTTCTATTTTAAACAATTCAGTTTAGTATCAGTACACAGTGTAATTGTCAAAAATAGTTATTTTCCAAGCTACTCAGTTTAATCAAACAGTATTAACTCAACTAATTCAGTTTAGTATGAGGATAGTTTTCATCCCCACATAGTTAAATATCAAAACAGTTCCATTTCAAACAATTCAGTTTTGCGTAAGTACACATATTAGTTCTATGTAATCCATAGATAGGACTCTATCAGGTTCTACTACTACAGGCCAGAGTGGACTTTGGACCACTGACATGATACTCTGCATTCTCCAAAGCTCTAGCATTACTGGAACCTCACCATCAGATTTTTAGTGTCATATCCAGGACACTCGTTGCGAAAGGGTCTTACCCCTCTGCATAGGTGCAGTCGGTGTATTCTTCAGCCCCAGCCCACTGGGTAACGTTTTTGCTGAACCCAGCAATTGTGCGCGCGCACACACACACGCAAACACAAATACACACACATATATAGTAGTTGATTGATTATTGTTTCATGGCATGTTAACCCTTTAGGCTTATTTAATGTTAAATTCAATCTATATATAAATGATTTTTAAACGATTCATTTGTAGGTAAATATATTTAAGAGAGTTGTTTGAGCTCATTCGTTTGCACACAGTTAAATGGCTTCAAGTATTGCTAATACTAATTGTTCTTTTTATCAAGTATGTAAATAATTCACTCATGAAGATGTGATTTTAAATAACTATAAATGATTCTTCACTGTAAATGATTGAATAGTTCTATTTTCCCGACAGTTGAGACCATAACAGTTACTTCTAATCTATGTCAGCGTAGACCTGGGAGTAATGACAATGAAAGGTTACTCCCCATTCCCCAATATTCCAGGACTGGAGCCTCATTATCAGACGTATTTTAGTACCATAAAAGGACACTATTTTGAGTAATATGAAGGATTTATATAGTAATAATATGCATAACTCCACCCAAGTCACTAGTCCTAATAATAAACTGAGAGGAAAGACTTTTTGACAGCCTTGTTCTATGCCAAAAAATAAGAAAAGCTGGTTCAGAAACTGATCTTGTGAATGGACCCAAAGCAACATTTCATGCGACTCTGTGTTTCACACCTTGTGTTCATCAAAAAAAGGGATGTTATTGATCGCTAAACAAAGATGGTGGTCGATGAGGCTTATACAATACAACAATATATATATATATATATATATATATATATATATATATATATATATATATATATGTGTGTGTGTGTGTGTGTGTGAAGAGAAAGAGAGACTGAGAGAGAGCTTCGTACACATGTCTATGGCATAATATATTTTGTTTTTATGTCTTTAATTTGTGGATGATCTCTTACGATTTATTAAAATCAAGCAATAAATATCGATTATATAAGAAATATTCTGAGTATATAATGAATGCGATTTTTTTTATTTAAGCTATTGATATCGATATACGGGTTGACATGCCATTAAAATTCATCAATTAATCAATTTTTCCTCCTTTAATCAAGCACTATCCAGTGTTGGGACTTGAGATTTGTTCATGGTGAAGGTTTATTTCAAAAACATTATCCTTCTCTTTAATGATAAATCTAAAATAAACAATAACAAACGTACACCATTAGAATCGTATAATATTAAAAGGTATCTCAACTGCATTTCTTTTTTTCATTCAGAAATTTTAAAATTTTAAACTTAAATGAAGACATTTTTACCACCGATCACCTTATATAATAAAGTTGGTTTTTTTTATCGATATCTTACAGGTGTAACATAGCCAGATACGGATATGCGTGAAACGTACATAGAATGTTCATAACATATATACCTAGAACATAGGAATCCCGAAACACGAAAAACACTTACGACTTCTTAGTTCAGGTACGAAACTTTATTATCTTTGAGTTAAAAGGTTTTTCGACATAAGGAGAGAGATACCATCTTTCTATATTGGCTTTTCCATCTGTTCCCCCAACACTTGTGGCACCCGCCACAAGGCCTCGGCGAGCAAGCGAAAGTCACCCTTCTTCTTCGGACGGCAAGATTCGACTAAATCGTTCGGCCGCCAAACTCAACTGACTGACTTTTTTCAAATCCCCCCAAATCCTCCGTGCACGCTTCCGGTGTATGACATCATTCTCATCCCCAAGTCCTATCCGGGATTTTTATTTTGACATTTCTGAATGACACATCCTCCCCGCGTGCGCGCGTGAACACCTGCGCTCATGTTGCACCTAACTAACCCATGCGCAAAACGAAAGTTTCTCTGCCTAACTAAACCGAAAGGCAAGATATATGAAATGAAATCCCTCGGCCATTATATTACACAGGGTCAGTGCTAGCATTTGATACTTTCTTACAGCATTATTGAGAAACACAAGTTTGTGTAAGTGCAATACCCGATCTAGCATGCTGAACCATTTTGTTGTTTTCTAAATCAATAATTCTTTACAAAAATCAGATTTGAAGAGTTAGAGGACAGTGAAGCTTTACACACTAGAAAACAAGTAGTTTAAGTGGGGCTCCAGCCATTTGAAGTCTCCTTGGAAAAATATGTGCTGAATATCAATGAGACTATTTTTAAGAATATATTATATTGTGCTTTGATTTTTGTACTGGTAAATATAGTTTCCGTCTCCTTACTTTTTGAACACCCCTCATATTTGTACGCATGAATGTACATATCACATTCTTATATACGAAATTGTATATTGTTTACAGAGTGTTAGGTTGTAGTTGAAAGCTACAGAAATAGATCCTCGTAAACTGGTTTTGTTTTGCTTCTTTGTTTTAATGGTATGTCAACCTTCACAGTTTATTTAATGCCAAAGCCATCCTTACTGAAGAACTCTAACGCTGTTATTTAACCTACAGCTGAAGAGAATAAGTGGGTTCGTGCCTTTCTCGAGGATGTTTGGATGAAAGTGAATACAATTGTGAGACTGGGGATCGAACTCACTATCTATGACCTTAACTATTACGCCACAAAGACTTCACCATTTTTTTAAGAAGCGACAAGTATACTAAAAGCACTGATTATATCATACAGTCAAAATGTTAGGTTATTTGGTTTAATGACATTTCAACCATTGATAGTTATTTAAAGCTAAAATGTATTTATACATACATGATTTTTAGGTTAGGTTAGGCTCTTTGTGTAACATATTGACCTTCGACCCTGCTGTCAATCAAAGAACGGGTGCATCCGGTCGAAGTTATCAGGGTGTAATCTTGAGTGTGGAAGGGCTGAATTCGATGCAGATGCGACGCTCAGAGGAAGCAGGTGGACGTAAACAATGATATAACCCGGTGCGACAGGAAGTTCAGTTAGTCAGTTAGTCGGAGATAAGATGCGGTAAAGAGAACCAACACCCAGCAGAGGGCTATGGGCCCTCAGGACCCCCGGTTGAGCAGCCCTGCGGAACGAGAAATAAGTGCTGCTAAAAACAAAGGAACTGGGGGTCAATATGTTGCAGTTTGTTCTGTCTCAAACTCACCTCTCACACATTATACTTTCGCAACCATTTCGAATAAAGTGTAAGAGGTATATTTTTCTAAAGTGTGTTCGTTCGTCATCATTATTGTTGTTTATGTTTCCGCTTGTATATGTGTATAGTTGTATATGTATTACGGCTATGTAACATTTGGTTAAATGTCCATCTTTGGTTTTTAAGTGCCAGATCTTGTTGATGCCTCGAAACCGTTCGCTTAAAAACAAATGCCACTTTTAAAGCGAGTTTTGGCTCAGTCATTTGCTCCCATCTTCCATTTATCTGTAATCGTAATTTTTTGCCATTGCTATAAAAGAAAAATTAATACATATTTATATTTCGGCATCAATTCCGATTACTCTCACATATTTATATATTCTAGACTGAGGTCTGCGATTACGTTATCAGTTTCAATATGCATAATTTCTATACTATAGGATCCATTTAGGGACTTGGTTGATCTCTAGTCATTGTATTGTTTATTAATACATTTAGTTGACTTTATTCTTGGTTTAGAGCAGTCTTTATAGCAGTTTTGCTGAGGGTAATTTGATTGCGCTTCCTGGTATATAGAAACGAGTTCGTGAACACATAAAAAAACAGCAAATATATACACACGATTTAAAAATTGTTTTATCAAATATCTTTGTTGATGATCTTGTTGAATCGATGATGTCATTTGAATCTTCACTCTCTTCAAGAAAAATATCAAAATATGCTTAGATTTATCATATAATGTTATATAGTCATTTACACGTTCATTCAGCATCACAACGACACAACATCAAAGACAGACGCATGAAGGAAAACGCCAGAAGACTTCTTTAACAACATATTCACCTCTCTGTCTTTATTTGTAAGTTTCGAAAGGGTTGTTCAAAGGTTTGCATGTGAGAGGGTGCTGGAGACCGAACATAAACTTCATATTTTGACCCCACTGTTATGACCGTCACGTTGTGTCTTTCTTGTTCTCCTGATGTTGAGGTCAACTCCATCGGGGCTTTCCGAAGGCCCCCCTCGGTCGGGTGTGGCTTTCCCTACCACATCTGGTCTCTAACTCTCTGGACGTCTGCTGGCAACTCCTTTTGCACCCAACTCAACTGAGTTAAATAATAATTCAACGCCCACACAATCACCTATTGGATCTTTGAAATCGAATGTTTAATCGTCATCAAGCGGAAATAACTGTCATGCAGTTCAGAGGTTACACTTTTCCGGAGCATCACTGTAGTGGAACAATGGGACCTTCACCTTGTCCCATATCATAAGCCTTAATCCGCGCACGCGATCTCTTTCGATTACTGGCCATTGGAATGTGTCACTTCCTTCCGGTGTATCACCTTGGAATAGTATTCTTGGGCTGGGTCGAAGGTCAAAATATAACAATAATTCTAGTAAAATTTAACGGTGGCAGCCTAAGAATCTTTGAAAGGAGTACGATTATTTACTGCTGGCCATAGAATCAATGACTGTTTGTTGATTGGCATATCAAACCTTGGAGACTATTTAATGCCAAATACTTTTTGAACACACACAAACACACACACACAGACACACACACACATATATATATATATATATATATATATATATATATATATATATATCTTCGAAAAAAACAAAAACTGGTCACATTAGGATTATAAATTTATTTCTATCCTGTTATGGGTTTTGATATAAATCAAAAACACTCCAAAAAACTAACAGGACTTCTTCAGATCTTATGGATAAAATAAGACACAGGAAAGAAGGTTGGGATGGGATAGAAGAGGGGTGAAGAGTTTTCTCCCCATTTAGCCCACTTCCGTTTTTTTTTATTGCCGGTTGGAATTATAGTAAATCAATTTCTTTATTTTTATTTTTTAAATTATAAATACATTTCGACTAAGACTCCAGATTTAATACTAATTTAGATAAGTACAACTTTCTTTAATAACCTTGCGTAAGGATACAGTCATACTTATATTAAATTAAATTCAAAATTCAAAATTAAAATTTTGAATTTCAAATTTCTATTTTCGTGCCTATTAATTCATTGAAGAGTACGTACACATCACATGGTTTCTTCTCATTTTTCTTTTTAATTTTATTTTTTTCATTTACCTTAAATCTCAATTTAATTCTATGTTGTTTTTTTTTATTAAAGCATTAAAGCATCTACGATAATTTGTTTATAGTTTAAATTTATTCCTATGTCAACATCTATTAATTCACATCTCTGATTTAATAATTTAAGAAACAATGTGATGTGTACGTACTCTTCAATGGAAGGGTAACTGAATTAATAAGCATGAAAACAAATTTGAAATAAAAAGTTTTTATTTTAAATTTTGAATTTAATTTAATATAAGTATTACTGTATCCTTACGTAAAGTTATTAAAGTTATTAAAGAAAGTTGTACTTATCTAAATTAGTATTAAATCTGGAGTTTTAAGTCGAAATGTATTTCTAATCTAAAAAATAAAGATAAAAAAAAATTGTTTTGTTTTTACTTAAAGAAATTATTGTTCTGTAATGACAGTTACATTGAGCTCTTTACCAGGAAAATTTAAGTGTTCACTGTTGAATGTTTTTGTTTTGTTTTTTTGTCCTGATGGAATAACTCTCAACTCTGGTTTAACTGGACATCATCATATATATATATATATATATATATATATATATATTACATGGTACTCATTGTGACCCCGGGTTTCATGCAATCAACAATCTTCTGACAGACTGGTGATTGCATGAAACCCAAGGTCACAGACAGTACCTTTTATAGATGATGTAACTCTTATTGCAGAATCCAGATCACACATGGAACAACTGGTGACCCGCCTCCAATAGCTCTTCAAATGGGCTGCTATGAAAATAAAGCCTTCAAAGCGCCGAAGTTTATCGTTGCTGAAAGGAAACTGCAAAGAAATGAACTTTTCTGTCAGTTGAAACGAAATCCCTGCAATCCGTGAAAAAAGCGTTAAGAGTCTCGGTCGCTTCTACTCCCTACCACTTACTGATCGACATCGGTGGCAGGACCTAAGAAAACAGCTACAAAATGGATTACGCTCCATTGATAGATGTGACCCCATGAACAAAGATAAAATATGGTGCATTTATTTTGGATTAATTCCAAAATTACCATGGCCATTGCAAATATATGAGGTATCACTTACAAAATTTGAAACAACGGAGCGGTTAATCAGTAAATTTATAAAAAAAGGGTGGGGTACCTAACACCTTAACAAACGTGGCTAAATATAGTTCATCACCAAAACATCCAACGTTGTCATTTGTTGAGGAATATAAATTAGGAAAAGCGTGACTCTTCCAAATGCTGCGTGACTTTCGCGACCCACTGTTGAAGAACGCCCAGCCTTCTGTGATAACTGGTCGGAAATGGAAGGCAAAAATAACTGTTGAGAATGCAGAATCAGCCCTCAGGATGAATGAAATAATTGGCACTGTGGCAAATGGAAAAGCAGGTCTAGGCCTACATCCACAGTGTTGGTTGTCCAAAGAATCCACATCAAACATAAGAAAAATGGTGTCGGAAGAAATTCATCATCTTGAGGAAGTTAGGCGTTTTGCTACAGCTGCATGACAAAGGAAACAGGACGCATGGATTAAGTGGGAGAGTGAAAAAGACAGAGCTGTCACATAGAGAGACCTGAAGCACATGGACCAAAGAAATTAAGTTTCCGCATAAAAGCAGTCTACGACGTGTTACCATCACCAGTCAACCCTCATGCTTGGGGGTTAACTACATCCGACCAACGCAGAGCATGTGAGAAAACTGCGAGCCACAAACATTCTCATTGGATGCCACAGTGCTAATTATTTCTCTAAGAAGGCTCTAAGGAGCTATACTCGGAGACATAACGAAGTCCTGGAGATTATTTCTGAGGTTTCAAAAATATGTTGTGAGACTGCCAAAAAAACTCTAAATATTATCAACAACAGAGCAATTCAGTTCGTTAAAAAATGAAATATTTCGAAAATTGCACGTAAAAATATGCATAATCCATCATTGCTTGAAGGCTGCACGGACTGGCACGTCGCAACCGATTTAAAACATAACTTCTTATTTCCAAGTGAAATAGCGTTAACGACAAAGCGTCCAGATCTTGTCATTTGGTCCGTTAAAGCAAAAAAAGTTTTCGTTATTGAGTTAATGGTCACTTTTGAAGAAAATTTCGACTAGGCACATCAGCGTAAGTTGGAAAAAGTATGAGGATCTGCGAGAACGATGTGTCAGAAATGGCTTGATAACGAATGTATTTTCTATCGAAGTCGGATGCAGAGGATTTATTGCCAACACAACCTCCATTTTCTTGACTAATCTTGGACTTCGTCCATCAGAAAAGAGGAAATACATGGAAAAGATCCAAGATAAGGCTCTCTACTGCATCAGCGGGGATCTGGCTATCCCATTGAGCGACAACAATCTAACAAAGTCTGGTGGTGTCATGAGATACACTTGGGTCGCTCTGGGCTAGTGGTAATGATGGTTCGGCCACGAAACCATGCCTGAGCCCAGAGTCATCATCTGATGAAGGCTTAGCTAGAAACAATGCTGTTGTATAAACATCAGATACTGTATGATACCAACACTATATATATATATATATATATATATATATATATATATATATATATATATAATTTGTATACAAATAATTTGTTGGTGATATTTTGAATAAACTAGGGCTTATTAGTTTACACCCATTTAAATGGGTTGAAGTATCACTATCTAATAATAATAATTGTAATAAATAATAATCATTTGTTTTTATGCAATTGAACGGTTTTAAGAAATAATAACACAAATATTTCTATTTTTTCTTGTCATTTGTTTGCACTCAGTGAAATGGTTTAAAGTGTTGTTATTTAACACTAACGATTCAATTCAATATCAGTCATTTGTTTGCACAGAGTTGAATTAATGAATATTTCTGTTTGACTCATTGATATGACCCTAACTGGTTCAACCACCCCGGTCAGAGTGGATCTGGGAGTAATAGTAACGAAGATGTACTTCACGATCCCGAAATCTCGCGGACCGGAGCCTCACTATAAGACGCTATTTTGTGTCTTACCCAAAGTACACGACTGTTGTGAATTAGCCGTTAGTAATCGGGGTTGAAACGAAGGCTCCCTTTTCAATAGCTACTCCATCAAGGTGTAGAGGAGGGCGCTACTCTATTCCCTGGATTGCTCCACTTCACTTATTATTGGTAATAATGTTAACTTTACTAATATTTGTTTAGATAAATAAATGACAATAAAAAAATCATTACATAATCTATCAATTCTTTTCTGAAAATAGTGAAATGAACTATTGGAGTGTCATCCGATAGGTCTGTGCTCACTTTTGTCAAAAGTGAAATATAGGACAGTCATTCGATCGCTCTGAGGTCTCAAGCGTAAAAGATAAAATATATGACAGTCATCTGATCGGTCTGTTGTTAAGCTCGTAAAAGATGTTAAATGGGACGGCCAACCAATATATCAGAGGTTTCTTGCATAAAGGATGAGATATGTGACATCCATCCAATAGGTGTGAGGTTACTCCCTTAAAAGATGAAATATAGTACGGCCATCCGATAGGTCTTTGGTCACCCTCGTAAAACGATTGAATATGGAAAAGATTACAGGTATATCGGAAGTCATTAGCTTAAATAATGAAATATTGGACAATCATCCAATAGATCTGAGGTTTTCGGTTAAATGATGAAATATGGGACAAGCATCCAAAAATATGCAGTATAGGACTGCGATTTGATAGATCTGAGGTTGTTCCCTTCCTGCGTGCTGGTAAGGGCGGAGCAATTTTTAAAAATATATCATTCAAAGGAAACCATTTGGGACTGAATTATCACTTTTATTGAAATCGGGGAGAGGTGATCCATTTAACTATTTTCAGACAAGAATTGATAGATTATGTAATGGTTTTTTCATTGTCTTTTATTTATCTAAACACATATTAGTAAAGATGACATTATTACCAATAATAAGTAAAGTTGGTAACCGTAGTCAAGGGTGACCCGAAGGCTCCCTTTTCAATAGCTACAACACCGAGCCGTCGCGGAAGGCACTACTCCTTTTCCTGGATTGCTTTACTTTACTCTTGATATGTATCTTATATTGCAGAGAATTAAGTAAGGCAGCTTCAATACCATTTTTTAAGTCTTAGGTATGACTCGACCTGGGATTGAATTCCGGTCTCCCGGACCATTGGCGAACACTCTACTCATCTGGCCAATGGCTAGTGAATAAACAAGGGTAAAATAAAGAGCAGATCTAAATGATTAGACTTGATCCTTGAGAACATTTGACTCAAAATAGATA
Source organism: Sepioteuthis lessoniana (assembly GCA_963585895.1). NCBI lineage: Eukaryota > Metazoa > Mollusca > Cephalopoda > Myopsida > Loliginidae > Sepioteuthis > Sepioteuthis lessoniana. The sequence goes on along the minus strand of OY757923.1, from coordinate 64,679,011 downwards.
TAGTGAAGTCAAACATAGTCATGTCCCTCATTATCAGCTCATTAGAAATACGGAAGAATTTTCACCCTGGCTGGATCACAGTTAAATTGTATTGAATAGAGCTTAAGAAAAATAATTACCTTGGAAGTACGTTTCAAATTATAATTTAGCAATACGCAGAAATGGCTCAGTCAGCTGGGGTTGTACCATACACTGACAGCATTTCTGCAGACAGGTAAGACCCACCCCCAATGATTGTCCTGTATATGACACTAAACAGTCTGATGGTGAGGCTCCAATAATGCTAGAGCTTTGGGAAATACGGTGTAGCTCTTCATTGTAATCGCTTCCATGCCCAGTCTGGTCCAGAGAGATAGTACCTCACAGGGTTCTCTTTATGCGTCAAATAGAACTAAAGTCTATATTTTGCAAAATTGAATTGCTTAAAATAAAAAAAAATATGACATTTAAACTGCCTACTTATGCTAAACTGAATTGTGTATTACCAAGTTGACTGGGGCTACAGAATACATCGACTGGATCTCTGCAGAGGAGTAAGACTCCCCCAACGAGTGTCCTGAAATAGAACTGTTTTTAAATAAAACTAAACTCTGTACTTCTGCTAAACTGAATTGTTTAAAATGGAACTATTTTTGACATTGAAACTGTGTAGTTATGAAACTGTATAGTTATGCTAAACTTAATTGTTTGAAATAGAACTGTTTTTGAATAGTGCTAAACCGTGTACTCATGCTAAACTGAATTGTTTGAAATAGAAATGTTCTGACATTTAATTGTTTGTAAATAAAAGCTATACTTATACTAAACTGATTTGTTTGAAATTTAATTCAGTGTTAAATTACCCAAAAAGGGTTGATACGCGGTAGACCAACCAACCAACCAACTGCGTGGAATAAATTCGGTGTATAAGATAAAGACAAAAGAAATTCGACGGAAGGTGATAGTTTCAGTAGAGTGTTTAGAAGATAAAGTAATAAAGATATGTTACATGTCTTCTTTGTCAGCATTATTATTATCATACTCCTTTAGAGTTTTTCTCATCAGTGTTAACTGATGGTTTTTCACTGGAGTTTAAGTGACAGCAAGTCTCCTCAAGTCTCCAGGACTCGTCTCAGGATTCTGGCCGTTCTCAGCAATGCTGTCGTTTGGACAGTCTCTACCCGTCCGCCAACTTCCAAGTCCTCCAGGCCTTCCACAGCTTTTTCAATTCTCTAGTAAGGTAGAGGTACTTATCCTTCTTTTCACTTTCCTTCAGATTTATTCTGCGGTCCGCCGGGATAGCAAAGTCTACAATTTTGCAGATTTTCTTCTTCTTTTTTGTTGTTGATTATTACGAGGTCTGGTCTTCTGGTCGGGATTAGGTGATCCGTTTGTATGTTAAAGTCCCAAAGGAGTTTATTCAAGTCATTTTCTAGGACAGGTGCTGGGTTGTGCATATACCATTTGTTTATATGGTTGAATTGAAATTTCCGGCACATTTCCCAGTATATCACCTTGCCGACTCAGTCGTGTCTCGCCTTATACTCTTTCTGTTCTAATTTGCTATTATTATTATTATTATTATTATTATTATTCGTTTCTCATCTCTCTTGGACATCTCCACTTTTTACTACAAAAAAAAAATTTTTCCTCATCTTCATTTCTGAAATCATCCAATCGCATCTTTATTTTTTTTTTATGATATCGGTGTTTTCCATCTGTTTAGGTAATTTTTTTCCTAAAATATAAATCTACAACCCCAAAATCTAATTGGTAGTTGTTGTTGAACTCGGTCTTGCAGTAGATTTCCCGTTCGAGAAAAATATTGAAAAGATATCTAATGTGATTATAAATTCTCTAAATTATTTTGAAAGTTTCAATTAGATCAGGTCTCATACTTCTTTGTAGTAAAGTAGTTAATCGTATCTCTCCCTTTTACTGTAATATTCTATTCCTTTTATTATTATTATTGTCACCCTTCGTTGAATGCTCTGCAATTTCACTATTACAGTCCTGTTTTGATGTCTAGTACCTAGAGCCCTGGCCTGACTACAATATTCTCTATATGATGGTTGGTTGGTTGGTTGGTTGGTTAGGTTTTATGGCATATCAATCTTTGTAGGTTATTTAACCTCAAATCCATTTTTATGCAAATAGTTCAATTTCAAAAAATTCAGTTTAGCATGAGTACACAGATTAATTGTCAAAAACATTATTATTTCAAGCTATTCAGTTTATTCAAACAGTTCTAAATCAGCTAATTCAGTTTAGTATATATGTAGATTTTGTTTAGACAGTTAAATATTAAAACAGTTCTATACTAAACAATTCAGTTCAGTGTAAGTAGAGTTTCAATGTCAAAAACAGTTTCATTTCAAACAATCAGTTTAGGATAAGCACGCAGTTTTAATGTGAGTACACGGTTTAATCGTCAAAAACATTTCTATTTCAACATATTCTGTTTCGTCAAACAGTTCTAATTCAAACAATTCAGTTAGGCATAAGTATGCAGTTTGTTCAATTTAACCCATAGAAAGGGCCCTATCAGGTACTAACATTTCGGGCCAGAATGAATCTGGGAGGAATAGAAATGAAGGGGTACTCTACATTCCCCAAAGCTCCAGCATCAGTAGAAACTCACCATCAGATTGTTTAGTGTCATATCCAGGTGTCTCATGGGTGGGGTCTTACCCCTCTGCAGAGGTGCAGTCAGTGTATTCTACAGCCCCAGCTGACTGGGCAATACACAGACTTAATGTTAAAACAGTTTTATTTCAGATAATTCAATTTAGCATAAGTACACAGTTTAAATGTCAAGACAGTTCTATTTTAAACGATTCAGATTAGCATAAATACACAGTTTAAATGCAAAAACCAGTAAACTCAAACCACGGTTTAGTTCTATTTAACTCTTAGATAGGACCCTTATCAGGTGCTATCACTCCGGGCCGGAGTGGACCAGGAAGCAATGGAAATAACGGGGTAGTCCGCATTCCCCAAAGCTCCAGCATTACTGGAACTCCACCCTCAGATTATTTAATGTCATATGCAGGACACTCGTGGGGGGATCTTACCCCTCTAGCGAAAAGCAGTTGGTGTATTATACAGCCCCAGCCGACTGGGCAATCTCGATATGTAGTCTTATTAGGATTTCTTATACTTTTAAAAGAACATTTGTCTCTCTTAAAATAAAATTTCTGACCATCTAGCTAATCACTCGATAATTTTTCGATAGAAAAGATAAAATATACTTGTCAGCTTTAAATGTATCACCAAAGCCAAAACCTAAAATATATTTCTTTTTTGTATTATTTATATTAAACTTTAAGTCAGTTTTCAGACGGATTTTCACCAGTTTGAAATCAGAATTTTTCTTCTTCTAGACCGTTTGCCATACCAACACTGAAAAGCATAGTCTGTCCTACTATATACTTATTGCTAGATCAGAATATTTGGATGCATACTTTATCGAAGTGTATTAGCGTAATGTGAAATGTAAACAGTTTCGTCCAGACATGAAATCGGTTCGCCGATTTCACTTCATAGGACGCTTCCACCCTGAGCGCTTCCATTTCATTGGACGATTCCACCCTGAGCGCTTCCAAGTTGAAAAAACTTCTTGGTTATCTGAACTTTAAATCTATTTTACATCGAGTCACTCACATGCCTTAATATTTTTGTAACTATTTTGACGTTAGCTTCAGGAACGATGCTCTCAAAATATTAGGACAAATACCAAACACGCATCGCACAAAATAACTGACGTCTCGTACAAAATGTCAGCCATATTATATGATAACCCAAGGATATGTATTTATCCAACGCCTACGCCATCAGCAAAATGTGGCACAAAGTTAATTTTTAGCAGTTTATATCTAGTATAAAGTCAATTTTCTTTCTCAAAGACTGGCTTCATTACCGTGGTAAAAAGATCAATCTAACTTACTATTTTCGTATAGCAGAAGGGAAAAAGGGTTGGATTAAAGCTTTTCCTAAGTGTATTAGCGTTAAATGAAACGCAAACAACTCTATCCAGGATTTGAACTCGAGTCGCCGGGTATATTTACTACGAGTAGAGCCTTTACGCTAACAGTCCCTCCTAAATAATATCAAAGTAAAGTTTAAACTGTAAAATTTGTGGTTAAAGTCGGTCTACATGGGAAGAGACTGTCCAAATACTAATTAAAAAATCTTTATTATTTCATTTTTAACTTGTGTGGTTTTAACCTTGTTGAAATGATTTACTAACATTCACAGCTTATCAAGACAAAGTTGAACAGTCAGAAAGAAGCAATAAAGCCCCAGCTGACGTGTATTATTGAGATAATGCCCTTTTATCTCATTAATGTTCTATATTTATGACTTCCTTGCTTTATCGGGCTTATTCCCATTTCTATATACAAATTTTTTTTAGACATGTAATATCCGCATCTAACTCAAACAGAAATCAAAAACAAAGAAAACTTTTGCAAATATTTATATATGTTAAGCTAAATAGTGTGATTGGAACGATATCAAATCCCTGTACGCAGTTGTAAATTTATATGGGATGTAGAGTTTGTATTTGTTAATTAGCTACTGGATATATTGAGTTTTCCAAAAGTATTAGGTCAATGCGACAGTTTTTACAATGATATTTTGCATATTTTGGGGAAAACCTTTAAACAACGTTTTTGTAAGAGAAGTCGAGAATATTCAGTTGATGAGAATGACGAAAAAATTGAAACTATGTAAAAACTTATTCATGCTAATGGCATATAAAACCCGTTGGGTAATTCTATGTTAAAGTGTTATTGAATTGTATTTATCGTGTATGTACATTTTTGTGCAGGTGCTTGCATGATAGAATTGATTAATTCTAACGGTATAAGAAAACCTGTAGGGTTACTCTATGTTGAAAAGTTATAAAATTGCAATTATAACGTATGTATATTTTTGATCAGTTGCTTTCATGATAGAATTAATTAATTCTCAAGGCATATAAACCCCGTAGGGACCGTCTATGTCGACGTGTTATGAAAAGGGAAAATATTTTGTATGTATATTTTTGTGCAGTTGCTTGCAAGATCGAATTGATTAATTCTTACGGCGTAAAAACCTGTAGGGTTATTCTATGTTGAAAGGGTCATTTTATGTTATAGAATTCCATTTATTATGTATGAATATTTTTTGTGATGTTCCTTGCATGATTGGTTGCAAGTAAGTGCACAAAAATGTACATAGACAAAAAATGCAGTTTCATAAAACTTCAACATAGTATGACCCTATGGGGTTTATATGCCGTTAGAATTAATCAATTCTATCATGAATGCAACTGATCAAAAATAGACATATATAAGAAATGTGATTCCATAACTCTTTAACATAAAATGACCCTATGGGGTTAATATGCCGTTGGAATTAATCAATTCTATCATGAAAACAACTGATCAAAAATGTGCATATATAATAAATGTGATTCCATAATTCTTTAACATAAAATTACCCTATAGGGTTTATATGCCGTTAGAATTAATCAATTCTATCATGAAAGCAACTGATCAAAAATGTACATATATAAGAAATATGATTCAATAACTCTTTCACATAAAATGACCCTATGGGGTTTATATGCCGTTGGAATTAATCAATTCTATCATGAATGCAACTGATCAAAAATGTACATATATAAGAAATGTGATTCCATAATTCTTTAACAAAAAATAACCCTATGGGGTTTATATGCCGTTAGAATTAATCAATTCTATCATGAATGCAACTGATCAAAAATGTACATATATAAGAAATATGATTCAATAACTCTTTAACATAAAATGACCATATGGGGTTTATATGCCGTTAGAATTAATGAATTCTATCATGAATGCAACTGATCAAAAATGTACATATATAAGAAATATGATTCAATAACTCTTTAACATAAAATGACCATATGGGGTTTATATGCCGTTAGAATTAATGAATTCTATCATGAATGCAACTGATCAAAAATGTACATATATAATAAATGTGATTCCATAATTCTTTCACATTAAATGACCCTATAGGGTTTATATGCCGTTAGAATTAATCAATTCTATCATGAAAGCAACTGATCAAAAATGTACGTATATAAGAAATATGATTCCATAATTCTTTAACATAAAATTACCCTATGGGGTTTATATGCCGTTAGAATTAATGAATTCTATCATGAATGCAACTGATCAAAAATGTACATATATAAGAAATGTGATTCCATAATTCTTTCACATTAAATGACCCTATAGGGTTTATATGCCGTTAGAATTAATCAATTCTATCATGAAAGCAACTGATAAAAAATGTACATATATAATAAATGTGATTCCATAATTCTTTAACATAAAATGACCCTATGGGGTTTATATGCCGTTAGAATTAATGAATTCTATCATGAATGCAACTGATCAAAAATGTACATATATAAGAAATATGATTCAATAACTCTTTAACATAAAATGACCCTATGGGGTTTATATGCCGTTAGAATTAATGAATTCTATCATGAATGCAACTGATCAAAAATGTACATATATAAGAAATGTGATTCCATAATTCTTTCACATAAAATGACCCTATGGGGTTTATATGCCGTTGGAATTAATCAATTCTATCATGAATGCAACTGATCAAAAATGTACATATATAAGAAATGTGATTCCATAATTCTTTAACATAAAATGACCCTATGGGGTTTATATGCCGTTAGAATTAATCAATTCTCTCATGAATGCAACTGATCAAAAATGTACATATATAAGAAATGTGATTCAATAACTCTTTAACATAAAATGACCCTATGGGGTTTATATGCCGTTAGAATTAATGAATTCTATCATGAATGCAACTGATCAAAAATGTACATATATAAGAAATGTGATTCCATAATTCTTTCACATAAAATGACCCTATGGGGTTTATATGCCGTTAGAATTAATGAATTCTATCATGAATGCAACTGATCAAAAATGTACATATATAAGAAATGTGATTCCATAATTCTTTCACATAAAATGACCCTATGGGGTTTATATGCCGTTAGAATTAATCAATTCTATCATGAATGCAACTGATCAAAAATGTACATATATAAGAAATGTGATTCCATAATTCTTTAACATAAAATGACCCTATGGGGTTTATATGCCGTTAGAATTAATCAATTCTCTCATGAATGCAACTGATCAAAAATGTACATATATAAGAAATGTGATTCAATAACTCTTTAACATAAAATGACCCTATGGGGTTTATATGCCGTTAGAATTAATGAATTCTATCATGAATGCAACTGATCAAAAATGTACATATATAAGAAATGTGATTCCATAATTCTTTCACATAAAATGACCCTATGGGGTTTATATGCCGTTAGAATTAATCAATTCTATCATGAATGCAACTGATCAAAAATGTACATATATAAGAAATGTGATTCCATAATTCTTTAACATAAAATGACCCTATGGGGTTTATATGCCGTTAGAATTAATCAATTCTCTCATGAATGCAACTGATCAAAAATGTACATATATAAGAAATGTGATTCAATAACTCTTTAACATAAAATGACCCTATGGGGTTTATATGCCGTTAGAATTAATGAATTCTATCATGAATGCAACTGATCAAAAATGTACATATATAAGAAATGTGATTCCATAATTCTTTCACATAAAATGACCCTATGGGGTTTATATGCCGTTAGAATTAATCAATTCTATCATGAATGCAACTGATCAAAAATGTACATATATAAGAAATGTGATTCCATAATTCTTTAACATAAAATGACCCTATGGGGTTTATATGCCGTTAGAATTAATCAATTCTCTCATGAATGCAACTGATCAAAAATGTACATATATAAGAAATGTGATTCAATAACTCTTTAACATAAAATGACCCTATGGGGTTTATATGCCGTTAGAATTAATGAATTTTATCATGAATGCAACTGATCAAAAATGTACATATATAAGAAATGTGATTCCATAATTCTTTCACATAAAATGACCCTATGGGGTTTATATGCCGTTAGAATTAATCAATTCTATCATAAATGCAACTGATCAAAAATGTACATATATAAGAAATATGATTCAATAACTCTTTAACATAAAATGACCCTATGGGGTTTATATGCCGTTAGAATTAATGAATTCTATCATGAATGCAACTGATCAAAAATGTACATATATAAGAAATGTGATTCCATAATTCTTTCACATAAAATGACCCTATGGGGTTTATATGCCGTTAGAATTAATCAATTCTATCATGAATGCAACTGATCAAAAATGTACATATATAAGAAATATGATTCAATAACTCTTTAACATAAAATGACCCTATGGGGTTTATATGCCGTTAGAATTAATGAATTCTATCATGAATGCAACTGATCAAAAATGTACATATATAAGAAATGTGATTCCATAATTCTTTCACATAAAATGACCCTATGGGGTTTATATGCCGTTAGAATTAATCAATTCTATCATGAATGCAACTGATCAAAAATGTACATATATAAGAAATGTGATTCAATAACTCTTTAACATAAAATGACCCTATGGGGTTTATATGCCGTTAGAATTAATGAATTCTATCATGAATGCAACTGATCAAAAATGTACATATATAAGAAATGTGATTCCATAATTCTTTAACAAAAAATAACCCTATGGGGTTTATATGCCGTTAGAATTAATCAATTCTATCATGAATGCAACTGATCAAAAATGTACATATATAAGAAATATGATTCAATAACTCTTTAACATAAAATGACCCTATGGGGTTTATATGCCGTTAGAATTAATGAATTCTATCATGAATGCAACTGATCAAAAATGTACATATATAAGAAATGTGATTCCATAATTCTTTCACATAAAATGACCCTATGGGGTTTATATGCCGTTAGAATTAATCAATTCTTTCATGAATGCAACTGATCAAAAATGTACATATATACGAAATATGATTCAATAACTCTTTAACATAAAATGACCCTATGGGGTTTATATGCCGTTAGAATTAATGAATTCTATCATGAATGCAACTGATCAAAAATGTACATATATAAGAAATGTGATTCCATAATTCTTTAACATAAAATGACCCTATGGGGTTTATATGCCGTTAGAATTAATCAATTCTATCATGAATGCAACTGATCAAAAATGTACATATATAAGAAATGTGATTCCATAATTCTTTCACATAAAATGACCCTATGGGGTTTATATGCCGTTAGAATTAATGAATTCTATCATGAATGCAACTGATCAAAAATGTACATATATAAGAAATGTGATTCCATAATTCTTTCACATAAAATGACCCTATGGGGTTTATATGCCGTTAGAATTAATCAATTCTATCATGAATGCAACTGATCAAAAATGTACATATATAAGAAATGTGATTCCATAATTCTTTCACATAAAATGACCCTATGGGGTTTATATGCCGTTAGAATTAATCAATTCTATCATGAATGCAACTGATCAAAAATGTACATATATAAGAAATGTGATTCCATAATTCTTTAACATAAAATGACCCTATGGGGTTTATATGCCGTTAGAATTAATCAATTCTATCATGAATGCAACTGATCAAAAATGTACATATATAAGAAATGCGATTCCTTAACTCTTTAACATAAAATAACCCTATGGGGTTTATATGCCGTTAGAATTAATCAATTCTATCATGAATGCAACTGATCAAAAATGTACATATATAATAGATGCGATTCCATATCTTTTTAACATAGAATAACACTACGGGGTTATAGAATTGCATTTATTGTGTATATTCATTTTGTGCAATTGTTTCATGATAGGATTGCTTGATTCTAACCTCATATAAACCATGTTGGGTTATTCTATGTTGTAGTGTTATGGAATTGCACACGTTCATATTATATGGATTTTTATAATAAGCCCCGAAAAGCCCGGTTTATTCCTACGTTTTGTAAAAGAAAAAAACGTACTCAACCAGCAATAGAGATTGGTGACAGGCTTTGAAGAAAGGGATTAACGACTTATACATGCAACAAAATTTATATACAACAACAACAACAACAACAACAACAATAAACAGGGTTTTACACCAAATGGAATAAACAACGAATGTGTAAGTAACAGTTCAAAAAGGAGTTCACAAGGTGTAAGATAAGGCATTGTTAGGTTTGTTGAGATTGTAAGACCTGTAAGGTTTTGTAAAGGTTTGGTCGGTTTGGTGTAAGGTTGAAGGTAAAGTAGGTTTGATAAGGTTTGTGAAAGTAAAGGTAGATAAAGTGGGTTTGCAGATAAAATGCCTGCTAGAACTTAACTGTGTGTGTTCTGTTCCTTTAAACTCAGCACGTGCGTGCGTCGCTCTTGGGTCCCGGGTGGTGGAAGGTACCAAATAAGTATGCCGTCAAGGGGTTGCTACGAAAAGGACCTGTGCTAACAGTGTTGGTAGTGGAACCAAAAGAGAGAGAGTCTCCAGTGGAGCTTTTTTTTATGCTCGACGCCACATGACCCCAAGGGGCTGCTGCCGTTCGGTGAAACAGGATCCCCAGTTACTTACCAAAATTTTTACAATATATACATTATGTTATTGTTGTTTTTATAAGCTTCTTTAAATTATTTTACACACATAACTATTGAATTCAAATCAGTTTTAAAAATACCTCTTTGAACCTTCGATGGGGCTCTAACAAGTAGTACAACCCCAAAATAGAGTGAACCTAGTTATATTGACGATACTAGTGAACTCCGAACTCCCAATATCTCTTGAACTGAAGCTTCATACCTAGATTATCCCATCTTGGACAGATGTAACCCGCATGCAGGGAATACAGGCAAACGTATTCTACGTTCTGCTGACATATTTTTGAGGCAAGGAATCTATGGAAATGAAAAGTAAATTTACTTCGAGGATTGAAAACGAACAAAATCGCTACATGATCCAGGATATCAATAAGTAATATAATCTAAGCGGAACCAACTGAATAAAAATAAGTTTTCATTGTGTTCGTTTATCTATCACAAATAATCTTAAACATTGATAATTTGTGATAGTGCAAAGGCACACAAAGCAAGTTCTAAGAAGATATTTCAAGTTTGTTTGTTTTTTTGCCCAGTGATTTTGCTGCTTAACATCCAATTTCAAGTTGCAAATGCGGCACAAAAGAAATTAATCCTGATATAGAAATTCAAAGTACTTCTTTATGCTTCTTATTTCCTAGATATTCTGCCCTGAAATTATCTTTGCTTTCGTTTCAATAAACTGCTCTTGTACTTCGAGATATCAATAAAAAAGGAAAAAAAAGTACAATTTGATGTGAGGCCATAGGAATCTATATAAACTATTATGTTGACTAAGTAATGATACGATGGAGTTATATGAATAAAATATTTTGACAAAATGTAAAAGAAACGTTTCTATCAAGCGTAAAATCTTTTACGTCTGAAAGTGATGGTTAATTTTCTTTATAAAGACGTTTCACAAATACTTTTCTATGTTGAACTTTGAAAATATAAATATTAGATGAGAACTGGCGTCGACATATGCATAAGTGATTATTTTGTAAGATTGAAATTCACTCAGGATAAGATGGAACAGAAGCAAAATTTAGTTTGAAAAAATAATTCTCTAAATTTTGAAAACAAACCAAAGGTCAAAATATATTCGCAGTTGACTTATATATACAATTATACAGGTTATGTTTTTGCCCACTCTTCTCACTCAAAATAGGATTTGACACAAGGTCAATTTTTAATCGGACTGCTTCTGTTTTTAATTAAGGGTTTTCCTTCTCTTATTCTAGTTGGTCCAACTGGCTAGGACTGAGTGAATCTCTGCAGAGGAGTAAGACTCCACCAACCAGTGCCCTGGATATGAAACAAAACAATCAGATGGTTATACTCCAGTAATGCTGGAAATGTGGGGAATGTGGAGTACCCATTTATTGCCATTGCTCACAAATCTACAATGGCTCACTGTGGTAACACCTGATATCTTTATCTATGGGCTAAATAGAAGTATTTGACAATTAAATTATACTTACGCTAAACTGAATGGTTTAAAAAAGAACTGTTTTTGATATTTATATCGTGAACTTATGCTAAAGTGAATTGTTAGAAATATAACTGTTTTTATGCATTAACTGGATTTGGAATTAATCATCATCATCATGTCGTGCCGCTAGCACGGATATCCCTTATCCTCTCTCGCCACTTCTCCCTATCGTTCATCGCCTCTGGCAGGTCTTCAGGTCTAAATCTCGTATCCTCACATAGCTGCTGTATGTTTGTTCGAGCTGGTCGTCCAGCTTTTGCTCGGCCATATGTGGGGGTCCATAGGAGTACATCACTTATGAGCTCGTCCCTGGTTCGTTTAACTTGGATAGTTTTCGTGATGGGAGGCAGGTGGACGTATAGTTGGCGCCTTGAGGGGTGTTGCCACCCGGACTTGTTCAATATTACTCGCAACATTCTTATGTAATTGCCGTCTAGCTTCTTCTCCAGCTGTTTAGTTAGCGTCCAAGTAGTGCATCTATACAGCAGTATCGATACGACCACTGTCTCGAAGAAACTGCTTTTTATTTTATCGGTCAGGTCTGATTTCCATATGATCGAGAGCCTATCGATAGCTGTCCATGCTTTCGATCTCTTTTGGCATTAAAACACCTAAAATGATTGATATACAATTAGACCAAACAAAACAAAACCAAACTTATACTTGTTACCTAAAAAAAACATAGCTGAGATTGAACAGATGGATCAATGTTTTCTCAAAGGCATTAGCACGCAGTAAAACTCACCAGTTGTGTTCAGGATTTGAACTTGAGTCGCTAATTCCACTTCCGGTGACAATAATTGTTTCATAGAGCATGCCTCAATATACAGGGTAACATATTTGACATTAATTAAAAACAACTGTTGATTTCCACTGAAATATCTAGAATTAATTTTATCGATACTTGATGATCCGCATATAATTTCCACTTTTTAAAATATTTCTTAAAGTGGAAGTAACAAATTGGGCAAGAGAATAGTATCAAAAACGTCGTCAGTTTTGTCATAGAAATGTCGAAAGCAACGATATATGTTTTAATGACAGATTTTAAAAACTTTGCCGCATTCCATGAATTAAACGAACATCTTCCTAGTTTTTATTTCTTTATGAATATAAAAAAATCTAACAATGGTTTTGCAATGTAAAAATTAATCTGTGTCAATAGTCTTCTAAGAATATACATAAATAAACATCTATTCTTGACAATAATCTTGCAAGAATATATTAAAAAAAAATAATCTTTGATAATCGTCTTTTAAGAAATTAATTGCAAAAAAAAATAATCATAAATAAGTGTTTCGATAATACATATGTTTTTAGTTTGTCGTTTTGACCGATAAATACTCCAGTCTTCCTCATTCACTTGTGGCATCTATTGATTTTAATACACTCTCAAATGTTACTCATTTTTGTTAGTATTTTCTTCATCCTATGGATTTTTATCCCAGTCCTTTCGATCGAAAATTCTGAGAAAATAAGAACCACGAATTAATCTTCTTCCAAAATAAGAACTTTCAATGTCTTTTCACACAAGAGATATCACCTTAATCAAATCAGCAATGTAAACCACTGGATAGGATCAAAGCTACTCTTCAGATTTTCACGACTAATTGCTTTGTTTTAACTATATGCTAAGTAAAAGTAAAGTTGGTGACTGTACTCGAGGGTGACACGAAGGCTCCCTTTTCGATAGCTACTACACCAAGCTGTAGGGGAGGACGCTACTTTTTTTCCTGGATTGCTTTACTTTACCTTTGATACATACCTTATATCGCTGAGTGTTAAGCAAGGAAGTATAAAGTACCTTTCTTAAAGTCTTAGGTATGACTCGACCTGGGATTGAACCCAGGTCTTTTGGACCATTGGCGAACAATCTAACCATTAGGCCAGTTTCCAGTTACTTTATATACTAATAGTTTTTATTTTCTTGAATTAAGTTATTTATCTTATCCAGACATCTCAGACTGTTGATCCTTTCTTGGTTGTTATATTTACAACATTTTAGCCAAGATGTCCCTCGCATTTGGTTAAAGAGCTTCCCCCAAAATTGTGACTATTTTTAAGGTTCTTTAATAATGATCTCTAAATTGTCTGCAAGATGAAATTACCAAGACGATAAAAATATTACTTAAGAGTTCATCTTTTAAGTCTAATGAGAAGTCGTGAGTTCAATCCCTGGGCTCAAGTTCAGTGTTAAAAAAAAACGACATTTCAAATTAGGAAAGCGAATTAACAGACACGAAATACTCCACGGTATGAACAATGCTATGAGAACAAATTTTCTCGGTGAATTGAATTACGGGTTCTGTTTGAAATGTTATGAAGCTTATATATTTAAAAAAAAGATACCTTAAGAAGCTCAGATTGTATGGCAGCTAAAATGTGGTGAATAAAACAAGATGAGGACCACAGTCTGTGAGTATTAAATAACCCATATTCTTATAGAATTATACTGATATTATTCTAATTCTCTGATGTAGTCCTTGCAGTGGAGAGAATATCTTGCTGGACAGTGACATCCAAATAAACAAGTTCAAACTCAAGTCACGCTATTAAATTCACTATTTTACTGATAACCTTTAGAAAGGCATGGACTTCTATATCTCCACACCTACAGGTTAAATAACTTCGACTGTTCTCCTACGAGGAAGACTTTGGCATTTAATAACCCACAAGGCTTTATTTATCAAAAAGATTTAATTCTGAGATTTTTGTTTTGATTTGCCGTTTCCTCATTTCATTTTTTGATCGCAATTTTTTTATTATTAAAGCGAATTGACTTTTGATTAAAATTGAAGAAGCGTATTGCATTCGAGATATTTGGTTTGGTTTCTTTTGTTTGATGGCATATCAACCTTTGTAGGTTATTTAATGCCACTGCCATTCTCCAAGAAGAAGAGTCGTGGTACTATTTAACACATAGCTGGGAGGATAAGGGTATTTGCCCGAAAGTAAATGTAATAGCGTGACTAGGGTACGAACTCGCTTACTACGATTCCGTAGTCCAGCGCTTTCACCATTACACCACGAGGACACATCCAGGGAAATTCAGATTTCAAAGATGACGTCTTCAGCAAGTTTACCGGGGATTTTTCAGATATGGTTAAGGTTGACATAGAGTTTTAAAGGCAGAATAACTTCTGCCTTGAAAGTTGTAATACAAAATGTCAATAAAAGGGAAAAAACTCTAACGTAAATTCTTTAATTAAAACTCTTTCAGGATTCAAGGAATCTTCTATACAGTCAACTCGTTTAATTTCTTTTTTTTTTATTTTAGAACCTTTTGAAATGACAACTTTGATTCACATTAAGCTTTTGTGCAAGATCTTTTTTTTCTTTAAATGTGTAACCCGAATGCAATAATTAGAGTGTTTGTCGAAAATGATTTGTGGAGTGTCGAGTGAATTTACCTAAAGTCTCGTAGCATTCACACAGCCGGAAACGTAAATAAAAATGAGATAAGATTGGACGGTTTCATTGAAATCATGTCAAACATGTCAAGTTCAATGTCACTGACAAGGACTCAAGCAAAGAATCCTTACACAAAGGCGAATTAGAGTTTCAGAATGCTTTAGTGGCAACCAATTGTAAATGGATATAGCGTAGGATGGCTGTTTCCAACATGTGTTCGGGATACTTTAACCGTTGAGCGTCTTTTTCTTATTTTCCCTTTTTTATCAGTCACTTCCGGGACTGATGTCTCATTCTTTACCTTCTCTTCCAACGGATTTCACTGGCAATTAAATTTAAAAGAGATTACTCTCTTCAAGTCATTATCAGTTTCAGAGACCTTCTGTGCCTGACAGCCGTTATTTCCAATGGAATTCATTGGTAAACGTCCCCTGTTCAATTGGAACAGAATACCATCCTTCATGCTCTTGATTACATCTAAATTGAAATGTTCTCGTCTTAAATAAAATCTTTCCAGCTCCCTTAACATGTTTTATATCTATTCCATAAGATTCTACTGATATTATCGTTGCTGGTTGGTCTAACATATAATTATTGTAGACAAATTATTTACTCAACACTTTCATCACGATCAGAATTAGACAAAGATACTTATTCTATTAGAGTAAAACTGGTTGAATTATTATCTTTTTCTCAGCCATGCTGCCAAACCAAGGCTACCGAAACAATTCTCTCCTCCTATTTACCCAAAAGTGGGGGTGAGAATAAATCGATTTATGCATTTTTTTTAGTTTCTTTGTTTAATGGTATATCAGTATATTCAAAGCCAAATCTGTCCTTGTAGAAGAATCATAGAGCTACTATTTCACCAAATAAGGAAGTCCACACTTTTCCTAAGTGTATTAGTGTGAAAGTGAACATAATAGAGCTACCGGAGTTCGAATTCCCATACTACCAAGTGTTATATTTTTACTGACGCAATGATAAAGACGCACACAGGAATAAACGACGCAGGAAGACTTCTTTATAAAAATATTTACCTCTCACTTTATTGCTTGGGTTCGAAAAGAGTTACTCAAGGTTTGCGTGAGACCGAACAGAAACTGTAATATTTTGACCCAATTGTTATGACCGTCAACATTGTGTCTTTCTTGTTATCCTGATGCTGGGGTCCACTCTGCTGGTTGCTGGCTTTCTTTACTGCATCTTATCAGCATCTTCTCTGGACCCCAACTCATCAGGGCCCAAATAGTCCCTTCGGCCTGATGTGGCTTTCCTTACCACAACTTGTCTATGACTCCGTCCAATCTCCAACTGCAACTCAACTCAACTGGCTTGACTGAGCTATATAAGAGTTCAACGCCCACTCGATCTTTGAAATTGCATGTTTAATCGTCATCAATCGGAAATAACTGTCATGCAGTTCGGAGGTCACTGCATCTCTGCAGAGGGGTGAAACCTCCCCCGCAACGAGTGTCCAGCATATGACACGAAACAATCTGATGGTGAAGATTCAGTAATGCTGGAGCTCTGGGGAATGCGGAGTACTCCTTCGTTGCCATTGATCGAAGTCCTTTCTGGCCCGAAGTGGTAGTACCGGATAGGATCCTATCTATGGGTTATATAGAACTGTTTGACATTTAAACTGTGTACTTATTCTGAACTGAAGTGTGTGCAAGAGAACTGTTTGATCATTTAACTATGTGCAAATAAATGACTGATCTAAAAATTATGTCAAGAAATCATATATTCAATATATACGTGGGGCCTTCATTAAGTTTCCAGACTTTTTTTGTACAGGCATTTAAAATTGTCGTAGACTCTTGAAAATTCACTATGTTATTGTTATACATGTTCTAAAATGACTGACGGATTCTTATGATTTCATCTTTAAATAAACGGCTACAGCAGGAATTGGAATACACCCAAATAAAGATTGATTGTCACAGCTGGTGAATTTCAAAAATGCAATCTGAACACTTTAGAAGAACGACATGCAATAAAATTATGTTTTAAACTTGAAAAAAAAAATGCCACAGAAACGTAGGGAATGCTTCAGACTGCTTTTGGACAGTTTTGCATGAATCGAGCATCAGTTTTTGAGTTGCATAAGATATTCAAGGAAGGCAGGGAGTCTGTGAGGGATAATGAGAGGTGTGGGAGGAGTAAGGAAGTCAATACACCAAAGTTGATTGGCTAAAAGTGTAGGGTTAGGGTTAAAGTTACTATATTGAGGTTTTAAAGGAGTTCAGCAAGAGATTCCGTCGGAAGAGGCCAGCACTCTTCAAATCGGGTCTGTGGCATTTCCACCAGGACAATGCACCAGTTCACAACTCCATCCTTGTCACAGACCAAATTGGGCATCAAGACAGTTCCAACCCTACCTGTAGTCAAGACCTGCTCCCTGTGACTTTTGGTTATTCCCTAAGCTCAGAGGCTATCGTTATGAGACAACTGAGAAAATGAAAGAGGCTGTGATGAAGGTCATTGACACGCTCACACAAGAGGACTTCCATGGGGACTTCCAGAAGTTGTTGGAACGGTACAACAAGTGCATTGCAGCCGGAGGAGATTACTTCGAAGAGGACTAGAGTTTCCTGTGGGTACTATCAATAAAAGTGCCCACACGATAAAAGGCTGGAAACTTATTTAATGATCCTCCTATATATAGAAAGAATTTGAGATTAAATGACTTCCAATGGTTGATATACCATAAAACCAATTCAAACCAAATCTTATATATCTTATATATATGCATTTATAGGAATTGGTAATTAAATTACCAATAATGGTTGATATGCCATAAAATTCAACCGAACAAAATCTTATATATTTAATATATATGTATAGAAATGATTTGGCATTAAATAACCTACAATGGTTGATATGCCATAAAACTCAACCGAACCAAATCTTATATATTTAATATATACATATAGAAAGGATTTGACATTAAATAACCTACAATGGTTGATATGCCATAAAACTCAACTGAACCAAATCTTATATATTTAATATATACATATAGAAACGATTTGACATTAAATAACCTACAATGGTTGATATGACATAAAACCAAACCAAACAAATCAAAACTAAACCAAATAACTAGATCTAGCATTTTATTTGAAAATCCTAATCATAGTGAAGTTTTGTCTTGAAAATATTTTTCCGGTATATACTATTGATTTTTTATCATCAAATTAGCAAACTTTCAACGGAATCATTTTATAACACGTTGGTATCTGCTGTAACTCTTCTTCGGAATTAACATAAGGGATTTAACACACACACACACACACACACACACACATATATATATATATATATATATATATATATATATATATATATAAGTAAATATATACTGTTTTTATATAATTTTGTATTCATGGAAATGCTTTGGAGATTGGGTAACAGGAATTCAGTTTTTCTTTTTTTAAATGGGATTTGCATAAACAAAATATATCATTTCATTCTTAATTCTCTATGATAGCAGATTTTTCTTACACTTGAATCACCTCAATTCTGCCAGAACTTTTTACTGTCAAGATCTGTTTGCCATGACTTTGATAACAGAGTCGACAGAATCGTAAACAAAACTAAGTTTTCTTCCTTCTGCATTTATTCCTTTTCCATTGTGATCTTGTTATAAGCCTTAAAAACCTTCCTGTCAGAAAAAAAAGTAGCCACTGATATTGTATTTTGGGAAACATTAATCTTATAATTACTATTAAAAAAAGCTAACTAATGTAAGCCATTTAATGGATCGCTTCCTGCTAGGAAAGTATTATCTTGCTGATACTACATTTACTATTTGGATTTTCATACTTTCTTCCTTCTGGATTTAATACTGAACTAGATAATTTAGATTACTAGATTACAGTGACTCAGAACTTAATACATATTATTTTGAGGTAAATTGAATTAAACGCTTTTCACAATTTTATTCCGGGTAAAAGCCTTTAATATGTCATGACTTTCAAGAATTTTTCAAACAATCTTAAGCATTTATCAATATCTTAGCCGTCGATTCCACTTTCTTATTTCTGTTCTAATCCAGTTGAATAAGGGTCCCGAATATCTTGCATGGAATATTATCTACGTAGTTTTCTAACATATTTCTACTGTTTAAATTCTTATGATGTTTCTGGATATTTTTTTTCAAGTGACTTTTTCCACGTGACTTTTTTAACGTGATTTTTTTCATGAGATTTTTCTCGAGACTTTTTTCCGGGATTTCGCCTACATTTATATTTGAATTGGAATTTAATTTATCACTTTAAATTTGCTTTCCCGTTCAGTGAAAAATGGGTAGAAAACAACTTTATGGACGTTTTAAACTACGAATAAGCAACATCTCACACGAAAAAAGATTGATGTGGCTAAGATAGGGAAACATGAGAGAAAATGAACCTCTTCAAATAGTAGCATAAAACAACGCATTTAGAACCCATCATATCAAAGCAAGAATAGATAAGACGCAACAAAACAGCAAATGTAGGTTATGTTGTGATAGAGACGAAACGATCAATCAGACAATAAGCGAATTCAGCAAATTAGCACAATTTGAGTATAAGACTAGACACAACTGGGTGGAAAAGGTGATCCACAAGGAAATGTGCAAGAAATTAAAATTTTACCATAACAACAAATTGTACATGCACAACCCAACATCTGTCCTGAAGAATGAGACGCAAAAACTCCAATCAGATTGTGACATACAAACGGATCACCTGATCTCAGCCAGACTACCAGACCTCATAATAATCAACAAAAAAAGAGACAACTGACCTCAGAGTAAAAATAAAAGGAAGTGAAAAGAAGGATAGATACTTAGACCTTACAAGGGAACTGAAAAAAACTGTAGACATGGAAGTGACGTTTATACCAATAGTAATTGTTGCTCTCGGCACAATCACCGAAGGATTAGTAAAGGGACTAGATGACATGGAAATAAGAGGACGAGTGGAGATCATATAAACTATCGCGTTATTGGGATCGGCCAGAATACTGAGAGGAGTTCTGTGGACTTGAGTAGACTTGCTGTCACTTAAATTTCAGTGAAAGACCATCAGCTAACGCTGACGTGAAAAACTCTCAAAAAGTCGATAATACTAATAATCCACTGAGTAAGGAATTTAAATTTCACCAAAGGAACATATTGTATATGCATAACACTGAATCTGTCCTGGGGAACGAGACTCCTCAGGGATTTTGAGATACAAACGGATCACCTAATCTCGGCCAGACCACCAGGTCTACAAATAAACAACAATAAAAAAAGAGACTTGCCGAATTGTGGACTTTGCTGAATCGACTGACCTCAGAGTATAATTGAAAGAAAGTGAGAAGAAGGATAAGTGCCTGAAGTTTGCTAGGGAATTGAAAAAACTGTGGACCATGAAGGTGATGATTATACCAATAGTAATTGTTGCTCTTGGCACAGTCACCAAAGGACTAGTACAAGGACTTGGAAAAAAGAGGACGAGTAGAGACCATCCAAACTACTGCATTATTAAGATCGTCCAGAATACTGAGAAGAGTCCTGGAGACATGAAACTTCTCAATTAAACTCCAGTGTAAGACGAACTGCAAACGCTGTTGTGAAAAACTCTTAAGGAGTAAATATAATAATGGTTATAATGATAATAATACACTTTTCCAGGTTCGGCGTTTGATTCTGTAATTTACCAAGATGCTGTAAATTACCAAGATTCTGTAATTTACCAAGATTCTGTAATTTACAAAGAGGTGAGGTGAAGGAATGTTATTCTCCCTAAGTTATTCAGTGTTATGTTTTGACCTGTTGACCCGGCCAAAAATGCCATTCAAGGTGATGCACCGGAATGTTACCATTCTAATGGCAGTTATGAGAGGAAATCGCGTGGATGGAAATTGGCTGATGAAATGTGACGAGGTAAAAAAATAATCCCATTATACTCGCATAGACTGACGCACCGGAAGAGAGTGACCTCTGAACTGGATGACAGTTATTTCCGCTCGATGCCGATCACACAGGCCATTCCAAAGTTAGCGGAAGTGACACATCCCGGTCGCTAGATATCGGAAGAAGTTGCGGAGGCGTGTCCATATCACCGCTTGGGAGTTTGAAGATAATATAAGGCCGACGAATTGAACAGTTGAGGACAGTTTAGTTCCGGTCAGTTGTGTCGAGTGCCAGTATGAGACGAGCTGTGGTAGGGAAAGCCACACCCGGCCGAAGGGGCTCCGGTTGAGCAGCCATGGAGAACGAGAAAGACACAACGCTGACGGCCATAACTTTGGGGTCAAAATATTTCTGTTATGTTCGGTCTCCAGCTCCCTCTCACACGCAAATTTTGAGTAACCCTTTTCAAAATCTTACGAATAAAGTGAGAGGTAAAATATTTTATAAAGAAGTCTTCTTGCGTCTTTCTGTGTGCGTCGTTTATTACTGTGTCTTTATCATCGTGCGTCTGTCTATTATTGTTTCGTTATGATGCTGCATGATTCTGTAGATGACTATATAACTTTCAGCATATTAGATTAGGAGAGTTTTTTTTCTTAACTATATGAGATGCTCTCAAAATCTCAATGTGTGGTTGGTTAGATGGTTGATTGAATTTTAAGGCATATCAACCTTTGTAGGTTATTTAATGCCAAATTCATTTTTATGCAAATAAAAAAATCTTTTTCAAACAATTCAGTTTAGCATAAGTACACAGTTCAATTATCAAAAACATTCCTATTTCAAGCTATTCAGTTTAATCAAACAGTTCTAATTCAAACAACTCAGTCTAGTATAAGTATAGTTTTTTGCTTACACACTGTTAAATGTCAAAACAGTTCAATTTCGAACAGTTCAGTTTAGCGTAGTACAGTTTCAATGTCAAAATCATTTATATCACAAACAATTCAGTTTAGCATAAGTTCGCAGTTTAGTGATAATTGACCAATAGATAGGTCCCTATCAGGTGCTAACATTCAGGGCCAGACTGGACCTGTGAGCGATGGCAATGAAGAGGTGCTCTGCATTTCCCATAGTTCCAGCATTGCTGGAACCTCACCATCAGATTCTTTAGCATCTTATCCAGGGCACACGCTGGGGCATGTTAGCCCTCTGCAGAGGTGCTGTCGATGTATTCTACAGCTCCAGCCAACAGGGCAAACAGTCCGTTGTTGGAACAAGTTTTATTTCATTATGATTTTTTTAGTTTGGGTATATAGTATCAATCCTATTATCACCAGTGTTCTTATTACTCTTGGAATACTAGTTCTCTTTTAATGCAACTGTCTTTCAATTTATATCTCCTTATCTTGGTTTGATTATTTTCTGCATTTCAATATGTAACAGATTCTCTGTAGGTGAGTGTCCCAGTTGACTTGGATATATTTACGCTAATACATTGAGAATGGATATAGTTCAAAAGGTCTACAATTTTAGAAGGTGAAGGTTACTGATCATATGGAACAGGACCTTATTGCCGCAAGACGATCAGAGATTATCAATTAATACATAGTTTACAATGAAACCCATGTTCTCGATTTTCTTCTATGGATAATTGCCTTTGGGAGCTTTCAAGAGATTTGAAGCAACACACACTAAAGAGAAATACACACACACGCACACTCACACGCATATATATATATATATATATATATATATATATATATATATACATATATATATAAGGATCATTCAATGAATAACGTGAATTATACCTAATAAAATATTTTCTGAGTGAAACATGCTTCTCTGTAAACATCACGAATTCTTCGAAGAATTTCACCTGGTTTGTACATCTTAGCCACCAAAATTTAATGATAGAGCTCTGTTGAGGCTCGGTAGAACCCGATTTAATTTTTTGTATTTTTGAATAGCCTCAAAATAAATATTCTTGCAAGATTAAAAAAATTTTCGCTACTAACTTATTCCGAATAATGCAGAGTGTAGATTTATGTAGAATTCAGAAAAAGAATATTTTACTTCTTTTCCAAAAGACACTTCTCCAATGATTCTCTTATAGATAAGTTATTACCTCGAACTTAAAAGTATACTTTTGGTGAGGATGTTTTTTTAAGTTTAGATATGTACAAACCAAGATACATTTTCGAACTTTAACAAATTCCAGTATTTTGAAACCAAATTCCCAGTTAGAAAACCAGGTCTGAGAATAAGATTACCTACATAAATCCTTCATTTCGTCTCTATTTGTCGTTATGAAGATAATCTTTATAGATACCGAATATGTGATTGTTTTTCTGTACGAATATAACAAATGTGAGTTGTGTGTGTGAGTTGTGTGTGTGTGAGTGTGCGCGCTCGCGCGCGTGTGTGTGTGTGTGCGCGCGCTTTTCATTTTTGTGTGTCAATTCATTGTGATAAAACTTGACGAAGTGAAAGATGTTAAATGAATAAGATGTCATGTTTAACAATTGGGTTTCCAGTTTTCTACATCCTTCCTTCTAAGTCATCTCTTTCTCAGTCAAGACTTTCTCTCTCTCTATATATATATATATATACGTATGTGTGTGTGTGTGTGTGTGTGTGTGAATGTATGTGTATGCGAAGGTATATGCGTGTGTGTAACCTTAAAATAGACCCGGAGAGATGAGGGAACATTCTCTCACTCAAACTTCAATGAAAAACTCTATTGATAACTGTATAAAAACTCTCAAAGTAAAAAAAAAGTTGTAGTACTAGTAGTAGTTGTTGTAGAGAATATGTTTTTGGCCTGTAGGTCCAAGAAACGATAATTGCTCGGTTGGGTTTTATAGCATATCAAACTTTGTAGGTTATTTAATGCCAAATCCATTTTTATACAAATAATCAATTTTATTTCCAACAATTCAGTTTAGCATGAGTACATAGTTTAACTTCCATTTCAACCTATTCAGTTTACTCAAATAGTTCTAATTCAACCAGTTCTATTCAGTATGAATATAGATTTAGTTTACACTCAGTTGAATGTCAAAACAGTTCTATTTCAAACAATTCAGTTTAGCGTAAGTACAGTTTCATTGTCAAAAACAGTTATATTTCAATTAATTCACTTTAGAATGAATATGCCTTTTAGTTCTATTTGACCAATAGATAAAACCCTATCAGGTGCTACCACTCCGGGGCCGGACTAAACCTTGGAGCGATGGCAAAGGTGCTTCACATTCTCCAAAGCTCCAGCCTTACTGGAACCTCACCATCAGATTATTTAGTGTAATATCCTGGACGCTCATTGGTGGGTGGGCCTTACCCGTCCACACAGGTGCAGTCGATATATTCTGCGGCCCCACCTGACTGAGCAAGTCTAATAAAGCATTTTTCTTAATATTTTCTGTTGAAGTAATTTCACCCCATAAAATTCGGTAATTAACTATCGACACTGTGTACATCAGAAATCATGGGAGAAGATTTCCTATTAAGCAAAAAGAACATTAGTGGCCTCATGAAATCAGTAATTACACAGGTTTACAAAAATAAATTTTTGGTCTGAGGCAAGAATGGGGATACGTGTTTTTTGTTAATTTGAGTGTGCTGAAATCAAATTTATAAATAGTTTTGTTCTATCACCTCTAGTTTTCTGGCTTTTAAATAGTCTCATTTTAGTATAAACATAATATATGTGTATATTTCAATAGTTGCAGCAGCTTATAACAGATAAAACAGGATAGATAAAGAACACTGATTGAATCAATATACTTGGATGACACAATTACACAATTCCTAGTACAACAGTCAAAAGTGTGTTTTCTTTGAAGATCTAGTGTAGTTTGCCTCCGGGATGTCACACAAGAGCATCCAGCAGAAGTCTCCCATCATGCCGGGGTTCCATTTGCCTTGATATTTGCTCTCCATCTTCGTAATGTCTCGGTGGAATCTTTCTCCATGCTCATCACTCACTGCTCCAAAGTTTGGCTGGAAGAATTTGAGGTGGGAATGGAGAAAATGAATCTTGAGTGGCATTCGGCACCCCATATCCTCGTAAGACTTTAGCAACTTCTCAATACAGGCTTGGTAATCTGGTACGCGTGTGTTACCAAGGAAGCCACAACAGACTGACTTGAATGCTTCCCATGCTCTCAGTTCCTTTAAGTTAAGAAGCTCCTCAAAATCAGTATCCCTCAGTACATCTCGGGTCTGAGCTCCGAAAAAGATGCCCTCTTTGAGCTTAGCAGCATTAAGACCTGGGAACACAGTAGACAAGTGTTGGAAGGCAGCACCATTTTTGTGCAACGCCTTCACGAAATTCTTCATCAAACCAAGCTTGATGTGAGGAGTAGATAGAAGCACCTTATTCATGTCCACTAGAGGATTCTCCTTGAGGCTGTATTCGCCAGGAACAAAAGTGCTTCCAGAACCCCAGTCTTTCTGCTTGAAATGATAGGATACAACTCGACTATCCCAGAGACAGAGAAAACAACAGTACTTTGTGAAGCCCGCTTGCATACCCATAAGAAGACCAATGATCTTATTTGTTCCGATTCCTGAAACTGGTGATCATTACATCTTCCTTGACTAGGTTGCACTGTTTAAGCCAAGAAGCCAAGAGCTCTGACTGCTGTTTTGACAGATACAAATCACGAGCAAGATCATTCAGGTCTTCTTGCGTCATCCAGTGTGGTTCATTGCCACTTGTTCCTGAATATGTAGACTCAATATCTTCCAAAGATATTGATTCGGCAGAATCCTCTCTTGAAGGCATTTTTTCATCCGATGAGGAAAGAAAATCCTTATATACTGGAGGTGTGGGTACAGAAGATCATCTGAATGGGGAACTAGTCTCATAGCAGATCGAAGGTTGGGATATTTGATCTTTTTCTTAGAAGATGCATTGAAACCAGTTATATTAGTAAAACAAAAATAACAATCATCTGGGTGCTTTCGCGGCTCTCTCCAAACCATCGTGACCACAAAGTTGAAAGCCGCTTTCTTGCCATTAAACCATGCAGTTAGTCCATTGTAGCAGGGTTTACAACAGATGTGTGGAGCCCAAGACTTGTCCTGATCACCAATTTTACAGTCAAAATAGTGAAAGTAGGCGGTTCTGAGGAGAGAATTGATGGTTCGACGCTGTGAAACTTTTGTGAAGTCCCCACACACGTAGCAGAAAGAATTGGCCTTGTTGAGGCATCCTCGACATTTTGACGTGCTTGAAGCCATTGGAGAATCTGAAAATATAACAAAGTAAAACTAAATGTGCAATTGAAAATGTAATACTAATATTTAGTAACCCAAAAGATGTGTAACACGATAGTTGAGGGACACCAACCTCCTGCGCCGCCTGCGAGACAACCTCTCCGAATGACTGCCAGAGTGTGGATGGAGACCTGCTGCCTTAACTGTGAAAATCCCTCCTGATATATATATATATATATATATATATATATATATATATATATATATATAATGTAATGCTATCACTTACATTTAGTGCATAATAACTAAAAAATAAGCCATAAGTCTCATAATATTAGAATTAACCCTGAATTCATATACGCCTTTATGTACCGTATATGCACAAAATGCACACGATGTATATCTAAAAAACTAGAGGTGATGAGTAAAAACGGATTTCAGATTTAAATTTAGCACCCTCAAATTAGGTAAAAACGGGTATTTTTGTGCTTGCCTCAATTCCTTTGTAAACTAGTGTTATTGAATATGTTATTTCTATATGGTTCTTCGTAAAACTATTCCTATCACTGTTGTATATGATCATATGTATAACTAGCATATTGATCTATTCTGAATGCTTTCTCAAGAGCACTTCGGGTGGTATAATGTTTAACAAGCTAGATTAGTTACCTTACTCAAAAGAATTCGTGTCTCAGTCGGTGCCCAATTCATACAGCCTTGTGCTACATCTAAGTAAAACCCTTAGTAAATTCCTAGAAGTCTCCTTATGGTACACATAAAGGCCAGAACTGGAGGCCTATGTTTGTGAATGATGCCTTTTAGTTTCGGCTTGAAATTTACCAAGTTCGCTCCTGTAGTCGGCTTAAGAATTTTAAAGAAAGGTTTCCTTTTACTCTTAGAATAACTTTTACCATTACTCATTGGAAGTATAAAATCAAATCATTTTATATCCTTTAGACTTAACATCTTATTTGATGTTTATTCTAGAAACAAAATATATGTGTATAAATATATATGTATATATATATATATATATAGAGAGAGAGAGAGACAGACAGATAAAGAGCGAGAGAAAGAGGGAGATTGTACGAAGGCGGAACGATGATATAAATCTATATGAATAGGATTAATTGGATAAATAAATATGAACAGAATTATATAAATACGAGGTGTGTCTGAGAAGTAACGGGACATGTACTGCAGACTATTTTTTCAATTCCAAATGGCATACTACATAATATCCCTTCAAAGAAATTTTGCCGAATCTACTGCAGCTTCTGATCACCCTCTTCCCCGTTTTTATGCTCTGCTAGAAGGATTATTCGAAGATGCCACTCAGTTCCGTAGTTACGGCCCATTTGACGATCTTCAAGAATTTGGGAAAAAGAAAAAACGTTTCATGGAGCAAGATCAGGGAGGTTTTTTAGTACTGGGATGTTCGTCTTGGTCAGGAACTGCCAGATCCTGTGGTCGTTTTGGTACAGTAGTCATAATTTTTCAGGCTACACTTCTCGTCTGTTCCCGAGCACTAATAAAAGCATTCGCCACAGCATCTGCTTGTAGACTTCTTGATTGATCGCCTGTTGCAAATAGACCTTTCACAAAGCCCTCAGTCAAAGATTTCTCAGATGTAAGGAGGAAGCAGGTGAGAGGGTTGACAGCCAGAAGAACGATCCTAAAACGCGTAGGCGCTATGAAATTATATATACAGTCAGATTCAGTCTTGCAGTCAGCAATCAGAAGAGATTTGGGCAGTCAAATCTCTAGGGAGCACTAGAGAGTGGTCGGCGTGCGCCCGCGGGAGCAGCGGCTCACACCGGACCACTGGTTGAAAATCTCTCGTCAAGGAAGACATAAGGCTGAGATGAAGATAAAGGTCAATATAGCAGTCTCCCATTGTGTCTCCGTCTCGCTGTCCCTCTCACACTTAGAGTCAACTTCAGACCGTTTCGAGAAATAAATTTGAGAGAGTTATATTTTTATAAGCGAGCGTTATTTTTTCTTCCTTCATCTTTCATCATTGTAAAACGCAGTTTCTCCCAAGAAGCGGTCGTGTCAATACTGCTGTATGGATGCACTACATGTACACTAACTAAACCTATGAAAAAAAAAAGCTTGACAGCGACTACACAAGAATGCTGCGAGCAATAATGAACAACAACTGGTGGCAGCATCTTACAAAACAGCAGGTGTACAGCCACCTACCACCCATTACGAAAACTATCCAAGTTAGATGAACAAGACATGCAGGACACTGCTAGAGAAGTAAGGAAGAATTCATAAGGGATGTAGTCCCGAGGACCCCTTCACATGGACGAGCAAATATCGGACGACCAGCGAGAACCTACATACAGCAGATCTACGCCGATGTAGCCCTGAAGACCAGGCGGGGACAATGGACGATAGGGAAGGGATATCCGTACTGATGGTGCAACATGATGATATAACATATTTCTTTTTCAGGAACACTCAGTAGACGATGATCCTCACATCGAAGAACGTGATCAACACGACTTTAACATTTGACTATGAATGAATGCCTTGCTTTCTTCGACTTTGACACTGACTGCTCTGAAACTTGGTTTCCAGGCCCCTCTTTAAATTCCATGTCTCATTAGCCGTGATGATTCCACCAAGCAAGTCTGATTCAGTTTGACGACTCTTGATGATGTCCTGACTCACCTGCATGCAGTACTTCATTTGATCATCCTTTAGCAGTCTTGACGCAGTTTTTGCGCAGACTTTCCGTATGCCTATATTATCGATAATCATCTTCCAAACACGGTCTTTTGTCATGTCGGACTGCGATCATTCTTACATACAACAGACGATTGTAACATACCATTTTCCATTGACCTCAGAGCAGGTTGCAGAGAGTTTCTCGCAATTGGAGTCATCTTTCATCTCTACCCGGCATTGTTTGAACCTTTTTTTTATCACTGAAAAACACGTGTGCACGAAACTGTGTTATCATCATTGACTAGCTGAAGCTTTTCAATTGCTTTGGTAGGACATTTCTTTATGCGGAACAGAGTTTTCAGGTTTATTTGTCGCTGAATATACATTGTTAATTACTCAGTGCTCATAGCTAAAAGAGCTGAGTAACAGTTGTAAACAGAATCATGTGAAAATATGTAATGGTCTAGGAAAGCTAAGATTACAGTTATATTCTCATGTTAAATGACAACACTACCCACTTATCCCTCTTTCGCCAATAGTTCATACAGCACACCCAGTCCTCTTAAATTTCAGACAGACCTTGAATGAACAGATAGAAAGACGATTATAAAATAGAGATAAATAAGATTATATAGGTAGATAATTTACAAGAAAGTATATATATATACATATATATGTTTGGTGGGTATATATATATATATATATATATATATACTTACACTCACACACACACACACATATATATATATATATATATGTATATTTAGGCAGCATTTCTTCGTTAATGCAAATTTCATTAAACATTATAGACATTTTATGCCTACATATTTTCTTCTGAATCCGTTCGAATTCCCGTATTACTTTTATCGTATTCGGGGGCAATTGATTTAGGTATTGTCCATAGTTGTATGTATCCCTAGTACTTTCTGCCCGACTTTGGGCCATCATCAGGGGAGGATCTATTACAAAAAGTCGGGCAGAAAGTACTAGGGATACATACAACTATGGACAATACCTAAATCAACCCCCCCACCGAATATGATAAAAGTAATAGGGGAACTCGAACGGATCCAGAAGAAAATATGTAGGCATAAGATGTCTATTATGTTTAATGAAATTTGCATATATATATATATATATATATATATATATATATATATATATATATATATATCAAAAGAAAAATACACAAACTCGTATACATAAATGTGCACATACATTTATTCATATATAATGATACGGTACTTATTTTATTGAGATATATGGCTGAACTTGACAACTAATAGAAATATCATATTTCTTTCATGAATTTGACAGAATTTATAATATTTTTTTTTTAAGTCTCGTTTAATAAAATAAAAAATAGACACTTCGTAAATATTTTTTGGGTCTGTATATGTTCAGTCTCCAGAACATAATTATACTGGAGAAAGTTTTCCTGCTTAATGAAATAAAACATTGCAAAAATAGCGACTTTTTCTTTTTTCCCAAAAATGCTATGCCAAGAAATAGAAAGCGAGAAAGAAAGAAATACGCAAGTAAAGAATGAATTAAATGTAAAATATCGAATAAAAAAACTATTTATACATGAAGCAAGTATTATTATTATTATTATAATATATATATATATCTTTATAACCATTTTTTCTTCTGTGAAGCAAATAAACCATTGTGGTATTTTAATGGAATAACGGTAATGGTATCTATAAAAAGAATATAATTTGAAATCTCTTAGACCCCAGAAACTATGAACAGCGATTGCTCAAGACATCTGTTAAAGTTTCTGAAATCATACTCACATCAAGTGGATAAGTGAAGTAATACTATAATTCCCATGATCCAGGGGCACCCTCTCTGCAGGGAGACCCTGAAGCTTCGTCTAAAAGAATATGAGGCCCTAGTTTATTGCCTGGTGTCTGAGGAAAATGAACACGGTGACACGAGTTCAAATCCTGGCCGAAACTGATTGCATTTCACATAGCACTAATACCCTTGGGAAATGTATGAATCCGATTATTCTCCCTCCAGCTATGGGTAAATAGTAGGACAGACTAGGTTCTTCAGCCTTGGTTAGGCAACTAGTGTAGGAGAAGGAAAACTCTGAATTCAAACCTGGTAAACTCCGCTTAAAAATTGACCTTGTGTCATATCCTGCCCGAGCGGAGGGGTTGGTAAATAGGATTGCCTGGTGTCTGAGGTGCCCCTCAAGAAAAAGTCGCGGAGACTAGGATATTTTTTTTATCGGCCTTAATGAGTTTCCATTGGAATATAAATGTCTTCATGTTAAATTTGGCTTGGTGAGAAGCCGGATAATTAATTCTAGCGCATTGAAAAAAATCTATATGAACATGTGTCTATGTATAGTACGGCAGAAACTGTTATTTGGAAAAAATCTCCCTTAGCAGTTATAATCATTCTGTCTTAGCAAACGTCCCAAGCGTCGATCGTTCCTATCTGGTCCACTAGACTGCATCCCGTGGCCCTACAGAGCTGGTTTATATAAGTCATAGCTGGTTGGCCAACATTCATGCGTCCATTAGATAGTTTGTTCTTATTTCATCAGGACTGGAATGATTTGGTTTGCTTTGTTTGAGGTTTATGGCATATCAACTCTTGTTGGTTATTTAACACCAAATCCAATTTATAAGTATATATATATATATGTTGTGGTCTTCAGATAAGACTGGTGGAAGAACAACTCAAACAACGGGTGATAGGTAAACGTTATTGTATTAGCAGAAAAAGGAAGTCATACAAAGGAAATACGAGCCGTGCTCGGCTTGCAGTCCGTCCGTCAAATTCTCGAAAGGTACGAGAGGTTGTCTCATCCGAGCGAGCTAAGCTCGGAGAATATGTTTAGGATGGATAAGTCCATCTTTGGTGTATAGTAGGATATGTCCCCATTACAATATATGTTGTAAAGATATATGTTTTTAAATACATTTTGTCGATAACATTTTTAAACGAGCCTTAGATCATTTTTACACCTAGGAAGTAGCGTCTCATCAACCGAAAAAGACATCGACACACGACCGACGAAGGCATGGACAGCTATCGAAAGGCTCTCGATCATATGGAAGTCGGACCTAACCGATAAAATGAAACGCAGTTTCTTCCAGGCAGCGGTTGTGTCGATACTGCTATATGGATGCACCACATGGACGCTAACTAAGTGGCTGGAGAGGAAACTAGACGGAAATTACATAAGAATGTTGAGAGCAGTATTGAACAAGTCCTGGCGATAACACCCCACGAGACACCAACTATACGGACACTTGCCCCCCCATCACGAAAACTATACACGTTAGACGAACCAGACACGCGTGACACTGCTGGAGAAGCAAGGAGGAGCTCATAAGCGATGTACTCCTGTGGATCCCCACATATGGATGTGCAAAAGCAGGACGACCAGCACGAACTTACATACAGCAACTATGTGAGGACACTGGATGTAAACCTGAAGACCTGCCGGAGGCGATGAATGATAGGGAGAAGTGGCGAGAGAGGGTCAGGGATATCCGTGCTGGCGGCGTGACATGATGATGATGATGAAATGGTTTCATGTATTTCTATCAATACGAATAATTCTATTTATTATTAAACAGTTGCTTTCACTAAGTTAAATGGTTTTAGGTATTGTTAGATAACAGTAATAATTTTACATCAGTAATCTGTTTGTATACGTTAAAATGAATATATATATGTAATTTTCAATGAATAGTTTGTAGGTAAGTTCATTTTTAAATGAATTAGAGCTAATTTGTTTGCACATTAATATTGCAATTGTTTATACACTGTTAAATAGTTTCCATTATTCTTATCTAACGCAAATATTCTACAAAAATGTGCATCATTTCTTTGCAAAAAGTGAAGTGGGTATTGATATTTATAGAATAATAATAAACAGCACTCACCCTTACAAGTCAAAAGTAACATGGCTGCCTCCTTTGAAAAGCTAACCAGCAAAAGCTCACCTATTTTATTGAAGAGTGCATGAGCAGCATGTGGATTGGTTCATTTTACAAGAATGGACCTACCCAACACATTTGCATGAGTGGTTTCCATTCATCTACTTATTATTTTAGTTTTGGACACCGCTCTATTGAGCTAACTAATATTCTACAATATGTAACACTAATTATTGAACACTATTCAATCTTTGTATACAGTGAAATGGTTCCTAGTCATTTGTTTATATTCAGTTAAATGGCCAAAGAGTTCTAACAATTCAATTTAACATAAATCATTTGCATAAAGTTTAAATGTCGAACAGTTCTATTTGAAACCTAGATAAGTCTCTATCACGTGCTACGACTCCAAATCAGCGAGAACTTACGAGCAATAACAATAAAAGGTAGTGTGTTCGCCAATAGTCAGGAAGATCTGGCTTCAATCCCAGGTCAATGATTATGGGTTATTTAAGGGTACCTAGGTTCAATCCCAGGTTGCGTCATACCAAAGACTTTTAAAATAGTACTTGATACATCTTTGCTTAACACTCAGCAATATAAGGTACGTATCAAGGGTAAAGTGGAGCAATCCTGGGAAAGGAGTAGCGCCCTCCCCTACACCTCGGCGATGTAGCTATTGAAACGGGAGTTTTCTGGTCTCCCTCGATTACAGTCGCCAATTTTATGCATTCTCTAAAACTCCAGGACACAAGCCCCACCATCAGGTAATTGGATGTCTAATTCAAGATACTCCTGGCCGAACTTTTTACTCCTTTGCAGAGATACAATTAGTGAATTATTTGGTCCCAACCACATGGACTCAGCATGTCTTGTTCGTCTCACTTGAACGGTATGTGATATAGGAAGTAAGTAGCCGTCAGTTGCTGTTTTGTAGAGTATGACTTCGAAAATTTGTAAAGAAACAGTTCGTAGGCTTCTTGTGTGGTTTGCATCAAGCTTTTTCACTATGGTTTCCTTTAAGTTCAGGTGAAGTGTGTCCCTTACTAGTACGGACACAGTCACAACCTGGGAAAAAATTCTTAGATTAAGATTAACATTCAAATACTAAAAAAATTCTGGTCTTCGATAAGGTTATTTAGCTTTGCCTAATGATTTTGCATGCAAGTGTATTTAAAAAGATATTATTCGGTTATGTTGACTGGTTATTATGGCATATAAATATTTGTAGATTATTTAAAGCCAAATCCGGTTTACACCTATCCACATACACACACACACACACACACACACACATATATATATATATATATATATATATGTATATATATATATATATATATATAATTAACTTAAATCGCGAGTCGGAAATCTACTAAAGTTTCACCTTAAAAGATCATCAGGAAGTCTAATACCGACCAATGCTAAAGGAGAAAACGCCGTTTTTTATATTCACTAAAAACCCATCTAGCTTAAAATTTACATAGCAAAAGAAACAAATAAAATGAACAAAAAACCTTACTTTTATTAACAAAAAACCCCCCTCAGTTATAAATACTTTTTTAAGATAAATCATAATATTGCTATGTAACACTAGCAATTTAGTCACATTTGTGTTTTGTTTGTTCACAGTTAAATGCTTAAACAGATCAATATCACCCATAGATGGTACCCTAACGAGCACTAGCATTCTGAATCAGGATGGACCTGGGAGTTATGGCAAAGAAGAGGCACTCCACAATCCTCAGAGCTCCAGGACTGGAGCCTCACCATCAACTCGTTTAGTTTCATATCCAGAACACTTTTTTGATGGAGGGCTCTATTGCCCCTAATCAGAGATGCAATCAGTGTATTCTACAGCCCCAGCCGTTCCTGATGTCCGTTTTGAGTTTTTCTTTTCGCATTCTTGTTTTCATTTTTTTTTTTTTTGTAACACATTTAATTTTTCAAAATCTCATTTTCAAAGCTTTGAACAATTTCAATCGGTAGAAAATGATTTTAATTTAATTTTGACCGGTTTATTAGATCGACTGATTTAAATCACTTTTATTTCGATCAGTTGATTCCTAACCTAATGAGTTTTTACTCGATACGCTGATCCATAGTTCGAAATCCCTTTTGATCCAATTAGGTTATACTTGACTTAAACTTACATTTGATTTGATCAATCTTTCAATATTCCGATCTTACGTATAACTTTCTGTGTTAATTTTTTTTATCAGTTGATACATAACTTAATTAGTTTTGGCTTGATACGTTGATCCATAGCTTGAAATGCCTTTTGATCCAGTTTAAGTTATCCATAGATTAAACGTACATTCGATTCCATGACTTGATCTTCTTTTTGAATTTCTAGGTTACTTCTTTTTTCAAGATACCCCAACCGATTTGAATTATCAGTTTAACAGGTTTGAATTAAGTATTTTCTTTCTCCTAATGCAATTGCTATGCAAATGTTAAAGAGCCCAGACTACTATAGTATTTACTCATAGCAGCGAGAGAATTTCCAAACAGTATTAGTGCTGTGTGAAATGTAGCCTCATCCAGAATGGGAACTTGGATCAACGAGTCCATTTACTATGACGATATCCATTAGACTACGAGTGCCTCATGCATTTTCCTAAAAAAAAACTCTAATCTCAGTCAGAAGAACAGACCTTACAATAATAAAATAAAACCCAGAGAATTTGTAAAATTGTCGACTTTTCTGCCCTGACTGACCACAGAGTAAAACTGAAAGAACGTGAAAAGGAAGATAAGTACCCTGACCTTGCTAGAGAATTGAAAAGAATATGGAACATGAAGGTGACAATTATACCACTTGTGATTGGTGCTTTTGGTACAGCAACTAAAGGATTATAAAAGGGACTGGCGAACGAGTTGAGACCATCCAAATGACAGCATTATTGAGAACGGCCAGAATACTGTGAAGAGTCCAGGAGACATGAGGAGACTTGCTGTCACTCAAACTCCTGTGAAAGACCATCAGCTAACGCTGATGTGAAAAACTCTAAAGAAGCAAATAATAATAATAATAATAATTTAACATGAAGATAATAATAGTAGCAAATATATTTTGAATCGTCGAAACAATCGAGAAAAATGTAGAAAATGTATTCATCCGGCTAGAAATCAAAGAAATAATTTTTACCATCAATACCAGAGCACTGCCGAAATATAAATACTGAGGCGAGTCCTGGACAGCTGAGAAGACTTACTGTCATTTGGACTCGCATTACTACAGGTATGAAAACGACAAAAATAATAAAGAATACGAAAATAGGCATGAGTGGATTGTAAAATTAACCACTCACGGATTGTTTAAACATTTAATTTAAAACATGCAGACCATTGGCATAATCACAAACAAAAAATGGTGTTGGTAAAAAGATTTTAAAATAAAGAAGTCTAGTTAATCTGTAATTCAATCAAATCCCTCAGTTCAAGTCAGAATACTAAATCGAATCATCTCAAAGAAGGAGATAACATTTTTGTCTGATAACTGAAATTGTTGTCAATGAAGATTAGAGTATCATGACGCCATTTCTATTGAACAAAGCTACTGAAGATTTCTTGCTCTGAGCTTTGCTTTTCTAGATTGGAGTTTAAAAAAATGACAGCTTATTTGATACTGATCTCCGGAGATTTTTTTTTTTTTTTTTGTGAAACAAATGAGTTTTTTTATCTTACTTTTCGATTTAGCTCACTCACAGAAAATATAAAATAATCAAATATTTCTTTAGGGATTAAAATATCATTGCTTTAATTAAAATCACTAAATATTTTATTATCTCAGTAATTGTATATGTATTTACCCTATTCCTCTGCACCAGCAAGAAGCGATACAAGGTCAGTCTAAGTTTTGTAATAGTAATTTACGAAGTTTTTTTGCTTAGATATGGTACAAGGTCATATGAAAGGAATACCCAATGAGACTCAAATTCACACGTACGGGTTTGTTAGTTTAGCTTGCTAACTATTAGACGACTAGAGGCACCCATCTTGTTTGTAGAAATGCTATAAAGACTGTCTTGTCACTTCTATTGCAATTTGATAGTGACATTAAAGAAAAAATAAATCTTCCTTTGCCCAGGCGGCTTGGGCTGTAGAATAGACCAACTGGACCTCTACAGAGGGATAAGACCCCCCCCCATAACGAGTGTCCTGGTTATGACTCTAAACAATCTGATGGCAAGGTTCCTGTGATGTTGGAGCTTTGGTGAATGTGGCGCACCTTTTCATTGCCATCATGCCCAGGTTCACTCTCACCCAGAGGTGTAGCACCACATGGGGCCCTATCTGTGGGTCAAATAGAATTAAAATGCGCACTTATGCTAAACTGAATTACTTGAAATAGAACTGTTTTGACAATTAAACTGCATACTTATCCTAAACTGAAATGTCTGAAACAGAACTGCTTTTGGACAGTTAGACTAAACTGAATACCTTGAAACAGAGATGTTTTTGACAATTGAACTGTGCACTTATGCTTAACTGAATTGCTTGAAATAAAACTGTTTATTTGTATAAAAATGGAATTAGCATCGAATAACCAACAATGGTTGGTATGCCATAAAACCTAAAAAACAAAACCAAATCCTCCAATAACTATGAAATACCAGATCTGTAGCGGCCATTTTGTGTTTGAAGTTGACCTTCTGTCTGTGTGTCTGTCAGTCTGTCTGTGAAAGCTGAGAATGGGATATTGACTTGAGACATTGAAGAAACATTTGTGAGTTTACAAAGTTTATTCTAAGTATTGATGTTTATATGCGTGAAAATCATTTATGCAATTTATTTACAAAGTAGTATCGTGCTGGAAAGAAGGCTAGAGATTCAAGGAAATGTGTTGTCACTTGACCCTTATTAGCAGTGTGTATTATAAAATTGCCGAATGAGTAGAGAGTTCGCCAATGGTTTGGTATATCAGGGTTCAATCCCTTGTCGAGTAATACCAAAGACTCAAAAATGGTACATGATGCCGCCTTGCTTCACACTCTGCGCTATAAAGAACGGATCAAGGGTAAAGTGGAGAAATTTAGGGAATGGAGCAGCGCCCTTCCCTACAAAAAAGAAACGGAACAGAAAGTAAGTTGTTGAAAGTAAAGTAAAATATAGATTACTTTGAAAGTTGGAAAAAAGAAGAACCCCAACCTGAGCTAATAAGGTTGAACAGTAGTAATCATAAAATCTTATTTTTGAATTAAAAGATTAATTAACTTTTTTCGTATGGGCACGTTTATTGACAGTACACACATGAAACTCTAGCCCTTTCGAAGTAATCTCCTCTGGCTGCAATGCACTTGTTGTACCGTTACAACAACTTCTGGAAGACCCCATGAAAGTCCTCTTGTGTGAGCGTGTCAATTACCTTCGTCACAGCCTCTTTTATCTCATCAAGTGTCTCATAACGACAGCCTCTGAGCTTAGGGAATAACCAAAAGTCACAAAGAGCAAGGTCAGGGAGGGTGAGGAACTGTCTTGATGCCCATTTTGGTCAAATAGTCTGTGACAAGGATGGAGTTGTGGACTGGTGCATTGCTCTGCTGGAAATGCCACTGACCCGATTTGAAGAGTGCTGGCCTCCTCCGACCGAATCTCTTCCTGAACTCCCTTAAAACCTCAACATAGTAACCCTAACCCTAACCCTTTGGCCAATCAACTCTGATGTATTAACTTCCTTACTCCTCCCATACCTCTCATCATCCCTCACAGACTCGCTGGCTTCCTTGAATCTCATATGCCGCTCAAAAACTGATGCTCGATTCATGCAAGATGGTCCAAAAGCAGTCTGAAGCATTCCATACTTTTCTGTGGCATTTTTTCCATGTTTAAAACAGAATTTTATTGCATGTCGTTCTTCTAAAATGTCCTCACGTCCAGATTGCATTTTTGAAATTCACCAGCAATGACAATCAGGCTTTAGTAGGGTGTATTTCAATTCTTGCTATAGCGTTTCATTTGAAGCTTAAATCATAAAAATTGGTCAGTCATCTCATAAGATGTATAACAACAACATACTGAATTTTCAAGTGTCTACGACAATGTTAAATGCGTGTACAAAAAAGACTGGAAACTTATTGAATGTACCACGTAAAAGAAAAGAGATAAAGAGTGTGATGGAATAGAAAATGGACAAAGATAAAAAAATTAAAAAGACGTGGCAGGAAAAAATGTAAAGGAAAATTAAATCAATACAGCTAATTCTTTTGTTAATGGCATGTCAATATTATTGCGTTATTTAAAACCAATTCCATCCTTCTAGAAGAGCTGTAGAATTATTATATAATGCATAGCTGGGAGGCTAAAGGGATTCATACCTTTCGCAAGGTTAATCGTCCGAAAGGGAACATGATAGTGCGACTGTATCTCGAACTCGCTTACTACGATTCCGCAAGTCAGCTGCTTTAAGCATTACACCATAAGGACACGCTCACAGATAATTTGCACAGAAAAAATGTAGAAACAGTCAGGATTGGTTGGAGAAAGTCTTTTTCAAAAGGAATTTTGCAAAACCAGTATCTATCCCTAAAAATAGCACAAAAATTCTCTGAGATATATATTAGATCACTGAATTCAGACATTAAGAAAAGGCTTGGTTGTAACCAACAAGAAAAAAAAAAGAACCGATCGACTATTAGACTTCGCCGTTCACAGATTAAAGGTATAGGGAAGCATTACACCACAAGGACATGCACACAGATAATTTGCACAGAAGAAACGTAGAAAGAGTCAGGATTGGTTGGAGAAAGATTTTTCAAGAGCAATAGTAAAGGAAAGTGGGGAAAAAAACCTCGGATATATATCTGACATTTTTCCGAGAAGTAAAAAGTTTTCTGAAATATGAAGGTAGCGGTTAAACCAATTGTATTAAGAGCCATTGGAATAATCCTGACGAACATGGAAACGAGACTGGATAACGAGAAATCTGAGAAATAACAGAGACTGTCCAAGCAACAACATTGTTGTGATCGACTTGGATACCGAGAAAATTAGTAAATGCTCGAAAACTTGTTATAAATAGCAAGGAAACTTATTTACTATTAATAATTGATAGGATTGGAACGACCCCCAAAGATTTGGTTAATGGGCTCAAAGAGTTGAACCTAGGAGGACAAGCTGAGATCATCCAAACTAAAGCATTACTATGATCTGCCAGAATACTCAAAAGAGTCCCGAGGACTTAAGGACACTTGCTGTTGCTCATGCTCCAGTGAGAGACTTTACACTGGTGTGAAAACCTCACATAATTGTAATAAAAACTAGCACAAAAACAGCACTTCATAGTTAGTTATTCTATCGTTAGTGTAAGAAAGAGAACCTACAGAGAATTGTGTAGGAGATTGAAAGTTGAACACGATGGCATGATTTAAAACGAGACTCCGTCCTAAAGAATAAGATGCATAAAATTCTAAGGGATATTGAGATATAAACGGATCACGTTATCACGGCCCGAAGATCAGATCTAACGATAATTAACAAAAAAAACAAACTTTTCATCAAGTGGATATTTCTATTCCGGTGGACCATTCAGTGGAAATGAAAGAAAGTGTAAAGATAAACAAGTACTTACACATTGCTAGAGAGCTGCAAAATTTCTGTGGGATAGGAAAGTGACAGAGATACAAATTAGAGTCGGTAAAGTAGAAACAGTCTACAAGGGCTGTGCAAAGACACGGGCGGAATTGGAAATGCTGAGGACGAATCGAAACCCTCCAAACCACAGCATTGTTTTCATAGACTGAAATACCGAGAAGAGTCCTGGAGACCTGGAGGATTTGCTGTCAGACTCCAGTGAGAGACCATCAGCTATCACTGGTGTGAAAATCTCAACTAATGATGATTAGAACTAGCACAAAAACAGCTCAAGACAAGGCATGATAGTGAGGGAAAGAGAATCTATAGAGAATTGTTTAAAAGGCTGAATGTTGACCACAGTAACAAATGGTATGAGTCGAAGCGGGAATCAGTCGAAGAGAACAAGATGGATAAAATTGTCAGGGATTTTGAGATACAAATGGATCACCTTATCTCGGTCTGAAGAGCAGAAGTAATGTTTACTAACAAGAAAAAAAAGAACTAGCCATCTCGCGGATTTTAGGGTTCCGGCGGACCACATATTGAAAATAAAGAAAGCAAAAAGTTAAAAGAAACACTAGAAAACTAAAAAAAATTTGTGGCTCATGAGGGTAATGGTGAGATGTATTGTATTTGCAGCACATGGAAAGGTTGAAAAAGGCATGGAAAAAAGTTTGCAGGAATAAGAAACCAGAGAAAAGAATCGACACCATCTTACCATGTTATATAGTTATTTACACGTTCATGCGTCACAACGACACATCAACGACAGATGCATGAAGGATAACGCAGGAAGGAAGACGCATGATAAAGACGGACGCAAGACTTCTTTAACAACATATTTTTACCTCTCCCTTTATTTGTAAGGTTTGAAAAGGGATACTCAAGGTTGCATGTGAGAGGGTGCTGAAGACCGAACATAAAACTTCATATTTTGACCCCACTGTTATGACCGTCACGTTGTGTCTTGTTCTCCTGATGTTGGGGTCAACTCCATCGGGGCTTTCCGAGGACCCCCTCGGTCGGGTGTGGCCTTCCTTACCACATCTGGTCTCTAACTCTCTGGGAGTCTGCTGGCAACTGCTTTGGCACCCCGAACTCAACTGAGTTAAATAATAATTCAACGCCCACACGATCGCCCACTGGATCTTTGAAATCGAATGTTTAATCGTCATCAAGCGGAAATAACTGTCATGCAGTTCAGTGGTTACTCTCTTCCGGTGCATCACTGTAGTGACACAATGGGACCTTCACCTTGTCCCATATCATAATCCTTAATCCGCGCACGCGATCTCTGTCGATTACTGGCCATTGGAATGTGTCACTTCCTTCCGGTGTATCACCTTGGAATAGCATTTTTGGGCCGGGTCGAAGGTCAAAATATAACAACCACAGTGAAAGACCAACAGCTGACGCCAGTGTGAAAAGCTCTCAAAGAAGAAAATAATAATAATTCTATATATTGAAAAAACCTTCATAAACTTGCTGAAAGTGAAGAAAATATAGATTACTTTGAAAGTTTGAAAAAAGAAGAACCTCAACCTAAGCTAATATGGTTGAAGGCCATGAACAGTAGTAATCATAAAATCTCATTTTTTAAATTAAAAGTTTAGTAATTACTATTGTAATTAGAATATTAAAAATAAGAAAGCAGAGAATAGATAAATAGATGAAAAAGAAAAGTATCAGAAAAGAGATAAAGATGATAATGAAATTGAAAACAAAGATCACAAAAAAGACGTAGCATGAAAAGATTAACAAAGCAACATGCAGAAAAAAAAAGACAACGTGAATATAGAAATAAAAGAGGTGAAATAAGAGAAAG
Organism: Sepioteuthis lessoniana; assembly: GCA_963585895.1. Classification (NCBI taxonomy): domain Eukaryota; kingdom Metazoa; phylum Mollusca; class Cephalopoda; order Myopsida; family Loliginidae; genus Sepioteuthis; species Sepioteuthis lessoniana. The sequence goes on along the minus strand of OY757923.1, from coordinate 64,636,413 downwards.
AAATCTTAGAAGAAGGAAAAAGGAGGAAAGACGATAGTAAATAATAAGAAAAAAAGATGTAGAAGAAAGTAATAATGAATAAGCTGAATTAAGGCTAATGAAAAATATGCCCTGCCTACACTGACAAAAATATAGTTATCAAAATTTTCATTTTCTGCTCTAATAATTAAGAGTTTTGAAGCATCAGTTAAAACAGTTATGATGATAATTTGAAGACGAAAATAGAAAAAGAAGCACAAGGCAGATAAAAAGAAAACATCAATTTGATGCTAATTTGAACAAGAAAATATCTGTATTACTATAATGTCCTGACAATTATAACGCCCATTTATACACTGACATTATGTCTGGAAGCTATATATATATATATATATATATATATATATAATGTTGGAATTTTAATTTTAAACAGTTATTGAGTTTTAACAAAATTTATTTCAAACATGATTTAGATTGTATTTTTATAGACGTGATTACACCGCGAAATATTTAAAAGAAATTCGTAAGTGTATAAATCTTAACATTTCCAGTCAAAGAAAATATGAAAAACCTTTGCTATTTTGAGTTTCTATTTATTTTAGACGAAATTAAGAAATTTCGAAACAAAAGAGAGAATTAAACAAAAAAATACTACATAGTAATAAATAGAGATGTTACTTTCAGCAATTGATTTTTTGGGTGGCTTGTTGGTTGTTTTACGTTATATCAATCCTTTTCGGGTCATTTTAAACCGAAATAAATTTCAAACAATTCAGCTTAGCATAAGTATTTTTTTTGTTTACACACAGTTTAATGTCAAAAGAGTTCAAGTAATGTCAAAACAGTACTATTTTAAACAATTCAGTTTAGCATAAACAGTTTAGCATAAACAGACAGTCCATTTCTATTTTCAGCCATCGATAGAACCCTGTCAGGTTCTACCACTCCGGGCCAGAAGGACCCAGGAGCGACGGCAATGAAGGGTTACTCCTCATTCCTGAAAGTTCCAGCATAACTGGATCCTCTCCGTCAGGTTGGGGGATCCTCGTGGTGTAATGATAACAGCGTTGGATTGCGGAATCATAGTGAGCAATTTGAACTGCAGTCGTGCTATTACATTCACTTTCAGACAAATAACCTAGGGAAAGTTATGAACCCCTTTATCCTCCCAGTTATGGGTTAAATAGCATCACTACTACAGTTATTCTAGAAAGATATGATTTGGCATTAAATAACATACGAAGGTTGATATGAAATTATTCAAATGAACCTAAACCTAAACCTCCATCCGGTTATTTAGTGTCTTACGCCTGGGAAGAGATGCAGTCAGTGTATTCTACTGTCCCAGATGAAGGGGCAAGATTGATTTTTGAAAATCATATTTCATTGTTTGATAATGGAGTTGTCTGATTAATTTATTGGTGAATTGATTTTAACAGTCTATAGTTATATTTATCCTAGAGGTTATTTGGTTGTTTGGTTGTTTTGTTTTACGACGTATCAACCGTTTTCCGGTCATTTAACGCCGAATTATTACAAACAGTTCAGTTTAGTATAAGAACGCAGTTTAAATGTCAAAACACTCTTATCTCAAAGAAATCAGTTTAGTTAAAGTTCACTTTAGTTCAATTTGATCCTAAGAGGTATAAGAGCCCCACCCCACAACGTGTGCCCTCCATCCTAAACTATCTGATGGTGAGGAACATTGGGGAATGTGGAGTACACCTTCATTGCCATCGCTCCCAGGTCCACTCTGGCCCGGAGTAGTACCACCTGATAGGGCCCGATCAGTGGATTAAATAGAACTAACATGCGTACTTATGCTAAAATCAATTGTTTGAATTAGAACTTCTTTGACTAAACTGAACAGCTTAAAATATTAATCTTTTTGACAATTAAACTGTGTACTCATGCTAAACTGAAATGCTGGAAACATTATTCGAATAAAAATGGATTCGGCATTAGATACCCGACAAAGGTTGATATGCCGTACCCCCCTATAACCAATCAAGTATATCAATCCAACACGAATAATTCCATTTACTAATATACCAATAATCATTTGTTTGCACACATATAAATGGATATAATTTCTAAGTGAATAGTTTGTAGGTATTTTTGTTTTTAAATGAGTTAGAACTAATTTGTTTGCCCACGAGTATTGCTATTGTCTCTCTAGTTACATGGTTTAAATCATTGCTATCAAACACTTATAATTCTATTCATCATTAATCATTTGTCTGCATACAGTAAAGTGGTTACAAGTATTGTTTTTCTATTGAACACTTTTCCTTTTTGACAAGCACTCAAATAGTTCCAAGTATTGCCATGTATCACTGACAATTTAATTAGACATCCGTCATTTGTTTCAACAGTTCCATTTCAAACAGTTCATTTTATTATCAGTACGCAGTTTAAATGTTAATATTTCTTTTTCAAGCAATTCATTTTAGCATTAGTAAGCAGTTTAAATGTCAAAACAGTCCTATTAAAAGCAACTCAGTTTAGTTCAAATTCAGTTTAGCGTAAATACAGTTTCGATGTCAGAAACAGTTATATTTCAAACAATTCAGTTTAGCATACACAAAAATGTTTCATTTCAAGCAATTCAGTTTAGCATAAGCACACAGTTTACATGTCAGAACAGTTCTATTCCCAGCAATTCGGTTTAGCATAAGTACGCAAGTTAAATGTCAAAAGAGTCCTGTTTTTAGCAGTTCAGTTTAGCATAAGTACACAGTTTAGTTCTATTTGACCGATAAATAGGATCCTATCAGATGCAACCACTCCCGGTCAGAGCAATGGCAATGAAGAGGTAGGCCGCATTCCCCAAACTTTTAGCATTACTGGAACATAACCATCAGATTGTTTGGTGTCATACCCAGGACGCTTGTGGGGGGCGGGCTTGCTCCTCTCCAAAGAAGCAGTCAGTGTATTTAAAGGCCCCAGCCGACTGGGCAAAGTTTCTTGGTTCGGTTCAGTGGCATCCTTGTATGTTTTTTATACCAAATACTATTTATATATATATATATATATATATATATATATATATATATATATATATATATATATATTTCATTAAAAAGTATAGACATCTTTTGTCTACTTATTTTTGTATTTATCCTTTCGAGTCGCCGAATCGACTCTATGGTATCCGTCGGGAATTGGTTAATGAACCTCCTCTAAATAATTAGTTACCCAGTAATTTCTGTTTGATCTTGGGACATCATCAGAAGTGTGTATATTGCGAAATTGATGTGATACACAAGTATGAATAATAAATGCTCAACACTTATAAGGTAGTAATATACATCGACAGATCACATCACCATTGTCAGTAGTATTTAGGTTTGGTTTGATTTCTTTGTTTAAAATCACAATAGGTTTTTTTAATGCCCATGTTATTTTTGGGGAAGAATAGTAGTGGTACAATTTAACTCATTCCAGGGGGAATAAGAGGTTAGATTCAAACCTTTTCCAAAGGTTGTTTGAAAGTTTGTCTGAAAGTGAATGTGATAACGCCGAGGTCACTATCCACCACATTAGCTAAGGAGACTACCTGAAACGCATTTTATCAAATTAGCAAGGGATCTAGTAGATACTCGAAGGAATTCATTTAACTTTTCTTTGATTTTATCCGAAGAATAACATACATATTATTGCCTATCTTCTCTGGTAAAAGAGGAAAGGATTTATTGGGTAACATAAAACAAGGTGCAAGAAATAATCCTCGACTGGATGTATTGAGAAAGATTGTCTCATACCTTCCACAAATGAACCTATACATACTGATATATATATGTATATATATATATATATATATATATATATATATATATATATATATATATACTGTGGAACTTACAAAATCTTATAATAGCTTTCAGTAGAACGTACATCGTAAGTTCTCAAAAGAACTTTCTTTCGGTCACGTCTCCTCAGATGAAAAAAGAAAAAATGTGAGCAAACTTTCTAGGTAATTGTTTTTATTTTCTCTTGGTGGGCTTTTCTTTTTCTTTTTTCTTCTTTTTTTTTTTTGTCATCTACCAATCAGATCTCCAAATTCATCAATGTTGTTGGCTTTTTTAACGGTGTTCTCTGACGAGACGAGACTGTAAGAAAAGGTCTTTTTTATAACTTATGATTTACGCATTACTTAAAGCTATTCTAATATATATATGTATATATATATATATTGTCATCCACAAACTGACTATTTCGTCGAATTACAACTCTTCAGTTTAGCAAAACACGTTGGACGCTAGCAGTTTGGATGGAAACCTGCCCAACATTACGTTAAACTTTGTGTCTTACCGCTAAGCCACTTGGAGACATACGTCTGCTCGGCAATTATAAGTCGTTATGTCGTAATTTTCGTTTGTTTTACATTTTGCTTTACAGGATACCAGAGTGCTCGTTTCATCAGAAGAGCTTTGCTTTATATATATATATATATATATATATAATTTTAACTGATTTTTCTTTCGTTTTCTTACCGTCTATATTTTCCTTTCATGCATACTTTTCTCTGTTCTACTTCCTTTTGCTTTTCCCAATTCTCTCCTGCTTGATACTATTAGACTGATTTTCGGAAAGAAACCTGTTATTAATAATCAGAGATGCTGCCTTATTTGCCATATTGTTATTGTTTACGTTCCTGTTGACTATAAAGAACATATAAAAGAATACTGATGGATAGACTCATACTTGAATCTTCCCAGAAGACTATAAGCGCCATGGGATATGAAGTGGTGTGATACCAATTGTATATGGTGCACTTGGATCGGTCTCCAAAAGTTTGGAAAGGGAAACAAATGGAAATCAGAAGGAGAATCATGACCATCCAGACTACAGCATATTTGGATCTTGCTAGAGATATGAATAAACTGTGAGGGTGATACTAATTGTATTTAGTGCACTTAGGACGTTCCCTAAATGTCTAGAAAAATTTCTGAATAAACTGCAGATGAGAGAAAGTAGTGAGACTATCCTGAGTAACCCACTATTAAAATTAGCCGGACTATTTTAAAGAATCCTGAAAACATACGAAGCAGTTTGAGCTGGTTTACGATGATAAAAGGGTTACATAACGAAGGATACTATAAATTTTGAATTACATTGAAATATTTTATTTAAAGCCTATTAAACTTCAATCTAGCAGAATGTATAAGTTAAAACTGAAGAATACATTGAGTAAGCCATGTACTGATCATCATTTTACCCGAGATGAAACTATTTTTTCTTTTCTATAGTTTAATCTATTTCATCACCAAGGATGTGCAATTGTTTCAGTTACTTATCTTGAAATGTTTCTCGCATATTAAAGAAATGTATACACCGACAAGATACGAACGTTATAAATCTCTACCGTTATGAAAAGTGTTGATCTGTTTAGACAGCTGCTGAGAGAAAAAAATACTTTTTAAAATTATTTTGCCAGAGATACATCAAGACAGATTACCTTAGGTGGGAAGTTGTTGATCACACTGATCAAGTGATGCGCAGTTAGCCTCAAACTAAAAAAAAGCAAATAAATTCACATAAGATATGCATATATACACACGTACACACGAACATATTACATCGTGTGAAAAGGTCTCTGTAGCGTAGTGGCATGGTTTAGTTTGGTTTTATATAAAACACTGTTGGTTATTTAATCCTAAATCCATTTTTATGCATATAAACAGTTCTATTTCAAGCAATTCGGTTTAGCATACGTACGCAGTTTAAATGCCAAAAACATTTCTATTTCAAACAATTCAGTTTAACATCATGTGTACACAGTTTAAATATAAAAAAAAAACAAATTCGATTTCTAAGAATCCAGTTTAGCATTAGTAAAGAGTTTAGATCTATTTAACCCATTGAATAGACCCTGGGAGCTATGAAAGTAATGGGATACTCCGCATTTCGCACAGCCCCAGCATTACTGGAGTCTCCCACTCAGATTTTTTAGTGTCATATCTAGGACACTCGTTGGGGGAGTCTTATCCCTATGAAGAGTAGCACACGGTGTATTCTGCAACCCTAGTCGACTGGGCCAATGGCTTAGTGAATATGACAGTGGACTGCGACATCGTAATGAGGCAGAATTCTAGTCATACAAATTGATTTACTTTTGGCCAAATACCTTTAGGAAAAGTATTAACCACCTTACCTTCGCAGTTGTGTATTTAATAGTACCGTTGTTGTCCTTTTACGATGAAGGATTTGTCATTGAATAACCTACGGTTCTTGATATACCATGAAATTGAAACCGAATCCCTACATCACATCGCATCCGATACAAAGATTTACCCGAAAACAAAAGTTATAAATATATAGAAAAAGAGAAAAAGACACGGATCTATATATTCAAGTGAATATATTCTTTCATATACAATGCATAGAGGGATGGTTTGGCTTAGTTTGGTTGTTTTAATTGCATATGAACCTTCTTGGGTTATTTCATATAAAATCCATCCTTCTCGAAGGACAGTAGTTTTACTATTCAACCCATAGCTGGTCGGATATATGGGTTCATACCTTTCGAAGGGTATTTTTCCAAAAGCGAACGTAATAGCGAGACCGTATTTCGAACTTTCTTACTAAGATTCCGCAGTCCAGCGCATTAAACATTACACCACGAGGACACCCTGCATAATAAAAAGAGATGTGCTTAGTCTAATGGGTATCATGGTACGGAATGGAGTCGCCGATCCGAGTTCAAAACGATGTTTGTGTTTCAATTCTTACTAATTCCTCTAGAACCGTCACGAAGCCATTAGTTTTTCCCCTTACTTATAAGCAACTAATCTAAGAGATAGACATTTCTGAATTCAAACCACCTTTGCATCATTAAAATAAAACAAGCTTGTGTCGCATCCTGTCCCTGACACGAAAGCTTGCGTAAATATATACATTGTTCATATATAGACAACTACGCTTTCACAAAATACACATACAAGCAAATTTTTATACATTTAAACACACATTCACAAACAGATGCATTTGCATGTATGTACACATACGTACAAATGTGAATAAAATATATGCTTACACACGGAAACACGTATAAGTTTACATACAATACATATATATATAAGTTGTAAAGTTGGCGACCATAGTCGAGGGTGACCCGAAGGCTCCCTTTTCGATAGCTACTACACCGAGGTGTAGGGGAGGACGCTACTCCTTTCCCTGGATTGCTCCATTTTACCCTTGATCCATACCTTATAATGCTGAGTGTTAAGCACGGAGGCATCAAGTACCATTTTTTGAGTCTTTGGTATGACTCGACCTGGGATTGAACCCAGGTCTCCCGGGCCATTGGCGAACACTCTAAACGCTAGGCCAATGTCCGATTAATACATGACTATAATCTTGCCCAGTCGGCTGGAGCTGTAGAATACACCAACTGTTTTCTCTGCAGAGAGGCAAGACTCCCCACCACAGCGAGTGTCATGGATATGACACTAAACAATCTGATGGAGAGATTACAGTAATTCCGGAGGTTTGGGGAATTCGGAGTACCCCTTCATTGCCATCGTTTCCAGGTCCACTCTGGCCCAGAGTGGTAGCACCTGATAGGGTCCTATCAATGGATCAAATAGAAGTAAACTGCGTACTTATCCTAAAATGAATTGTTTGAAATTGAACTGTTTTTTACATTGAAACTGTACTTACGCTAAACTGACTTGTTTAAAATAGAAAGGTTTTGATATTTGCATGTGTTTAAGGAAAATCTGTACTTCTACTAAACTGAATTGTTTGAATTGGAACGGTTTGATAAAACAGAATAACTTGAAATAGAAATACTTTTGAAAATTAAAATCTTTACTCATGCTAAAATGAATTATTTTAAATAGAATTGATTATTTGTATATAAATGTATTTGGCATTAAATTACGATAATGGTTGATATTTCCCAAAACCCAAATAACCAACCAACATGCATATATATATATATATATATATATATATATTCGAATATATGTATTCCCACAACTAAACCCAACTAATCTCTTGTTACTTCTTTATAGAGTTCTTCTGTACTGTGTGTATATCCATGAATTCTTTAGGTATATGATAAATCAATTAATTCTATTAAGTGGCGGTTGCATGTTTCTAATATGCAGTGCTTCGAGATTATTAGAAAAATACAACCGACACTTAATAGAATTGATTTTCAAACCAGTGCTAATGTACGTAAATGTCTTTAGCTACTGACACTATTTATAGAAACCCATTTAAAAGCAAACGCTATAATCCTCGACGGTAAAGACGCTCTTACACAGTAGTAATATGCAAAAACAAAAGTTATATCACTTTTGTAATAGACCCTCCCCTGATGATGGTCCAAAGTCGGGCAGAAAGTACTAGGGATACATACAACTATGGACAATACATAAATCAATTCGTGCCGAATACGATAAAAGCAATACGGGAATACGAACGGATCCAGAAGACAATATGTAGGCAGAAAATATCTATTATGTTTAATGAAATTTGTATATATATATATAAAACCCAAAATCGACAACATACTTAGGAAAAACCAAAATAGCTTCCGACCTCACAAATATTAACCATCCTTAGAATCCTTGAAGGTGTACGGGCTAAAAACCTACGAGCGACATTAATATTTGTCGACTTTACCAAGGCCTTCGATTCTATTCACAGAGGAAAGATGGAACAAATCCGACTAGCGTACGGCATACCTAAAGAAACCGTAGCAGCAATAACGATTCTTTATAGAAACACCAAAGTAAAAGCACGATCACCAGATGGAGACACAGAATATTTTGACATTGTAGCAGGAGTACTACAAGGGGACACGCTGGTCCGTACCTCTTTATCATTTGTCTAGACTTCGTACTTAGAACATCGATTGACAAAATCAGAGACAATGGCTACGAGCTGACGAAGTAAAGAAGCAGAAGGTACCCCGCAAAAACAATTACCGACGCCGACTACGCCGATGAAATAGTAATACTGGCAGATACACCCGACCAAGCCGAAACACTACTGCATAGTTTGGAACGAGCAGCCACAGGCATAGGCCTCTATGTTAATGCACACAAAACGGAATATATGTGCTATAATCAAACGGGGGACATCTCCACGATAGACGGAACCCCTCTTAAACTAGTAGACAAATTCACTTACCTAGGAAGCAGCGTCGCACCAACCGAAAAGGACATCGACACGAGGTTAACGAAGGCATGGACAGCTATCAATAGGCTATCGATTATATGGAAATCAGACCTAACCGATAAAATGAAACGCAGTTTCTTCCAGCCAGCGGTCACATCGATACTGCTATATGGGTGCACTACATGGACTCTAACAAAATGGCTGGAGAAGAAGCTAGACGGCAATTACACAAGAATGCTGCGAGCAATCTTGAACAAGTCCTGGCGGCAACACCCCACAATACACCAACTGTACGGCCACCTGCCTCCTATCACGAAAACTATTCAAGTTAGACGAACCAGACATGCAGGACACTGCTGGAGAAGCAGGGACGAACTCATAAAAGATTCACTCCTATGGACCCCCACACATGGCCGCGCAAAAGCAGGACGACCAGCACGAACATTCATTCAGCAGCTATGTGAGAATACGGGATGTTGTCCTGAAGACCTGCCTAGGGCGATGAATGATAGGGAGGAGTGGCGAGAGAGGGTCTGGGATATCCGTGCTACCAGCACGGCATGATGATGATGATGATGATGATTAATCATTTGCTTGCACACAGTTAAATGGTTACACATAAGCAGCATGCGATACAAGGTCAATTTTCCAGCAGAGTTTAAAATCAGTTTTCTTTCACCTCTGGTTACCACACCAAATGTAAAGACTCCAGTATGCTTTATTATTTACCCACTAGAAAAAGAAAAATATTTCGATGAATGCCTATCTCAGAAGTATTAGTGCTTCATGAAATGAAGACAGATTAATCCTGGATTTCAAATTTGGGCGCCGCGTCATTTCCTTAGAAGATAACTATTATACCACGATAATAATAATTAAAATTTGACATTAATGTCAAGCGTGTTGAATCTGAGCTCAGCTGATGACAACAATCACAGATTTATTTCGTTTACAATGTGCACTGTGCATTAATATTTAACCGATTACATATTCATTATTTTGCCAGCTGATTTTTTGGCGAACTTTATCGAATATAATCCTTTTTGTGGGTCTTCCTTCTTTTCTCTCGAGTAATGCCTTCTAAACAATTGTTTATAGTGTTATATATTGACCCTCGGCCGAGCCGTCAATCAAGAGATGCACCTGAGTAAATAAGTGGAAGAACAGCGGAAGCAGGTGGCGTTAGAAAATAATATAACCAGGTGCCCTAACGGTTTGTGAGAGTCGGAGACGGATGCTAGCGTCAGAACCAGCTTGCAGACTGAGGGTTTGGCGGCCCTCAGTGACCCACGGTTGAGCAACCCAGACAAGATGAGGAAGAAATGCTGCTATGATCGAGAGAAGAACTTGGGTTTATGTAGCAGTCTCTCCCTATCTCCAACTTATCTCTCACACACAACAAACATCACCCTTTCGAGAATAAAGCGTGAGAGATATATTCTTATAAAGAAGGGTGTTTGTTCGTTTGTTGAAGTCATCATTACTGTTGATTATGTTCCCGTGTATATTTGTATACGCGTAATTTAGTATACAACAATGGGTTTAAAGCGTTTATTGTTTTTCAGCTGTAGATGTGTCAGTAGGAATATATAGATGCACCATCCCCATGCTAACGAAACCTAGGGGGGAAAAATCTACATTGGAACTACACTAGAACGCTACATACGCTTTTGAACAAATCCTGGAAGCACCACCTCATCAAAAAGCAGATGTGAAGCCACTATGCTCCAGTCATAGAAACCAGACAAGTAAAAAAAAAAGACATACAGGATATTGCTTGGTAAGAAAGGATGAACTCATGAACGATGTTTTATTAAAGAACTTCAATAAACAGACGATCTAAACTTGGTAAACCAGCAAGGACTTAAAAACAACTGCTCTAAGTGGACACTGGATGCAGTCTAGAGGACCTGCAAGGAATGAGGGATTATAGAGATGGGTGGTAGATGGATGGTGAGAGAAAATATCTGGGAACTTCGTACTATCAATATGACGATGATAATGGTGATGATGATTATAAATCTGTCGCTGTTGTTTTAATTCACCTAGTAAACAGAATTCTGTATTATCTCTAGTCTAGTTCAGTCAGCTGGAGTTGTAGAATAGACCAACTGCCTCTCTACAGAGAAGTAAGACAACGAGTGTCCCGGATATGACACTAGACAATCTGATGGTTGGGATCCAGTAATTATGTGGCTTTGGGGAATGCGGAGTACCCCTTTATTGCCATCGCTCCCTGGTTCACCCTCTCCCGGAGTTCTAGAATCTGATAGGGTCCTATCGGTGGATTAAATAGAACTGTTTGACATTTAACCTATGAGCAAACAAATTAATAATGCTAAACTGAATTGCTTGAAATAGAAATGTTTGATTAGTTAATTGTGTGTAAACAAATTACATATTCAATTTCTTTGTTAGTGACGCATAGCAATACAGGGAACAATTTAATTTTGTTGATTATTACTGAATTGATTTGTTAGAAAGAGAACTGTGCGTATCTACAAAATCATATATTTAATATATAGCTATAAACAGGATTTGGCATTAAATAACCTACAATGATTGATATGCCAGAAAACCCAACCAAAATAAATCCTAAACATATATGTATAAAGAGGATCTGGCATTAAATAACCTACAATAGTTGATGTGCCAGTATACCCATTTAAACCAAATGATATATATATTCAATATACATGTATGTAGAGAATTTGGCATTAGATAACCTATAATGGTTGATATGCCATAAAAACCAAACCAAACCAACCAACTTTCATGCGTTTTTCTGGGTTACTTCTTTTTTACTGTCAGCAAATAACTTTGTGTTGAATCTTTTTACAAGGAATTGATTTTTTAATCTTTTGGTGGAAAAGCAAAACAGGTCTCGTTTAAGAGGAATCCAGAGTATCTTATTAATTTAATTCTTTTTGTGGTCATTTGATCAAATCTATATTTTATTTAACAAGATTTAATTTTGTTCAATTGAAAACTTTTGTCATGATTCATATTTGTAGTCCAATAAGTAGTATACGATTAATATTTGTATTCATATAAGTAGTATATGTTGTCGATCTTTTTACGTTGTTGTCTTATAAATCTTAATCATGCGACTACATATTCGTTATAAGTGAGATATCATATTTACCCAACCCCTCCGCTCGGGTAGGATATGACACAAGGTTAATCTTTTTTAAGCGGAGTTTAACAAGTTTGAATCCAGAGTTTTCCTTCTCCTAGACTAGTTGCCTCACCAAGGCTGAGGAACCTAATCTGTCCTACTGGGAGGAGAATAATTGGATTCATACCTTTCCCGAGCGCTATGTGAAATGCAATCAGTCTCGTCCAAGATTTGAACTCGTGTCGCTGTGTCCATTTCCTGCGACGATAACCATAACATCACGATCACCTCCTTATTATAACTGAGATATATTTCGATTTCATATCATTTTTCTAATGTTTAGTATTTTTACCTTTTTTATTTTCCAGTTGATTTCTTTTTTCTATACATCATTTGCAGGAGACCATAAGACATGACGTGCTGGACAGCGATATTATCGTAAGCTGGGCCGAACAAAAAATGTATTTATTAATTATATTGGATTAAAAAATGTTAATCTCATTCGGACATGGGAAAAAATAGTTAAATCATTTTTTGATGCATTCAAAATAAAAGACATACAAAAAACTTATTTGAAACAATAAGTGTCTGTTTTTGTTTTTTTTAAACTCAAGTAATCAATTATTTCGATGAAAACAAAAGAAAATCCAAAGTTAAGAAATTATTTAAAATCCGATAAAATATAAAAAAATAAAACATTCTAAGAAAAGATAAGTTTTCTTTACCTGTCATGTTTCTGAGAACTTTTCCAGATTTCAATGAGGATTTTTTATTTATGATAATATTACTTTTTTTCTGTGTAGACAACGAAAAATATACATATTTACCAACCCCCTCCGCTTGGGCAGGATATGACACAAGGTCAGTTTTTAAGCGAAGTTTAACAGGTTTGAATTCAGTTTTCCTTCTCCTACACTAGTTGCCTCATCAAGGCTGAAGGACCCATTCTGCCCTATTATTTACCCATATCTGGAGGGAGAATAACGAAGACAACGAAAAATATGTTATTGCTTAATGTTTGACAGGCATAGTTTAGTTTAAAATAAAATTCAATTTTTCGATCGCTGTAAAAAAAGATGTTTATTATTATCATTTTATTTTTTGAGAGTTTTTCACATGACCGTTAGCTGATGGTTTTTCGCTGGAAATTGAGTGACAGCAAGTCTCATCAATTCTCTAGGACGTTTCTCAGTATTCTGACAAATATCAACAATGCTGTAATTTGGACAGTCTCTACCCGTCCCGTTATTTCCAAATCCTCTAGTCCTTGTACCAATCTTTTGGTGATTATACCAAGAGCACTAATTACTATTGGTATAAACGTCACATTTTTTTTCAGTTCCCTAGCAAGGTGTAGGTACTTATCCCTCTTTTCGCATTCTTTCAATTTTACTCCGAGGTCCGCAGGGACAGCATAGTCCACAATTTGGCAAGTTTTCTCTTTTTTGTTGATTATTTTAAGGTCTGATATTATTATTATTTATTCTTAGAGTATTGTTCACATCATCGTCAGCTGATAGTCTTTCACTGGAATTTGAGTGACAGCAACTCTCTTCAAGTCACCAGGACTGTTCTCAATATTCAGGCAGTTCCCAATAACGTAGTAGTTTGGATGGTCTCCACTCGCCCTCTTACTTTGAAGCCATCAATTCCCTTAAATAATCCTACACAATTATTGTCACTTTCATGTTCCGCAGTTATTTTTTAATTCCCTAGCAAGGTCCTGGTACTTATCTTTCTTTTCACTTTCATTCAATTTTATTCTGTGGTCAGCTGGGACAGCAAAGACCACAATTTTGCAAGTTCTTTTTTTTTATTGTTGATTATTATAAGGTATGTTCGTCTGGCCGATATTAGGTGATCCGTTTGTATCTCAAATCCCAGAGGAGTTTATGTGTCTCATTCTACAGGACAGATTCTGGGTTGTGCAAATGCCATTTATTCGTATGGCCAAATTTAAATTTCTTGCACAACTCCCAGTGGATCAACTTGCCCACACGTTCGTCTTATACTCCTTCTGTGCTAATTCGTTGCATTCGCTTATTATGTGATTGATCGATTAGTCTCTATCACCACATAACCTACATTTGCTATTTTGTTGCATCTTACCTATTTTCAGGGAGTGTCCTCGTGGTGTAATGGTTAAAGTGATGTACTGCGGAATCGTAGTACGCGAGTTCGTACTCTAGTCGCACTATTACGTTCACTTTTGGGCAAATACCCTTGGGAAAGGTATGAACCCCCATATCCTCCCAGCTATGGGTTAAATAGTACGACTACTGTTCTTCTAGGAGAATGGCTTTGGCATTAACTAACCTAAAAAGAGTCGATATGCCATTAAACAAAGAAACCAAACTTATCTATTTTCACTTTTATATGATTGGTCCTTATGGCGTTGTTTTGTGCTGCAAAGTAGAGATTCACGTCCTCTTTTAAGGTTTCTTTTTCTTAGCTACGTTCAGGTTTTCTCATGTAGGATGTTGATTTTTAGTCGTTTAAAACTCCCATCGAGTTGTTTTTCTTCCTATTTTTGTTTTCTAGTTATTGTCGTTCTGTTGATCTTCGAGTTGTTTGTATCGTTTCTGGTGGCTATAATCAGTCCTCCGCGTTTTTCTTTCTCGTCTTCGTGTCGTATCAAAGCCCAATCCCAGGTCGAGTCATACCAAAGACTCAAAAAGGGTACTTGATATCTCCTTGCTTAACATTCAGCATGATAAGGTACGTATCAAAGGTAAAGTGGAGAATCCAAAGAAAGGAGTCGGACCGTTCTCTACATCTCGGTGTAGTAGCTATTGAAAAGGGAGCCTTCAAGTCACCCTCGACTATGGTCGTCAATTTTACATACTTAGCTTTCATCCATCCTTCCTATTTGTACTTTTTTACACTCGTATTCCAAAGAATGAACATAAAAATATCAAATATGAAAGAACTGAGAAAACCAAGTGGGCTGGAATGAAGAAAAGAATAAGTGAAAAAATAAGCTAGTCGAAAAGAAATTTAAAGACAAACGAAAGGAAGAACGAATTAAAGAATGTATATATATATATATATATATATATAGTACAATTTAATGGAGACTCAAACTCGGTTAAGTCGTCATAATGAATTTATTACGGCGTCATATATATATATATATATATATATATATATATATATATATATATATTGTAGGACAGATAGAAAGGCGTACAAATACACAGAGAAAAGGAACGAATCCAAGGGAAGGATTTGAAAAAATCTCTGTGTGAAGTATTAAAAGGCAGAGGAAGATGTGAATACGACAACACTGCGAAATAAAAAAAAGAGGTTTTTCTGAAGATACATAAAAAAGAATTAAAAATGGGATGTAGTTATAAACTAGTTTCTTTTTCTTATTTTCTTTTCGTATATGAAATTAAACCATGACTGCATACTATTTACATATTACAGAGTTTGGAAAGGTTAAGGAAGTTATCTGCATTTTTGAGGCATGAAATAATGATTTCCCTTATCCGAATCTCTGAAACTGCTTAGATTTCGATTATTTATAATCCTTTTTCTCATTTGATTTTCTCTAACTTGTTCTTCTCTTCACAGTCGTTAATCTGCATCAAAATATTTTGGCTTCTTTTTAATCCCAATTTTAATAATCAGAAATCAGATGCCTGTTCTTGTGCATTGAAAGTGTCTTTATACACCTGTTAGAAATATATATATATATATATATATATATATATATATATACACACACACACACACACACACACATATATATATATATATTGAATTACCATGACAAGAAAATCAGCCACGGACTTCGCATGGCATATGGAACCACTGGATAGTTGGTGTCTTGGTTTGTTGGTTGGGTTTTCTAACATGTCAACTTTTGAAGGTCATTTAACGACAGATCCATTTCTATGCAAATTGTTCTATTTCAAACAATTCAGTTTAGTATGAGTACACTATTAATTGTCAAAAATATTTTTAAGCTATTTAGTTTAGTCAAACATTTCTATTCTAAACAATTCAGTTTAGCTTAAGTAC